>CM062808.1:229161118-229703456 GCA_031772625.1 Pinus tabuliformis | reverse complement strand
TTCAACTTTTGAAATATGTAAGCCCGATGAGAAAAATAAAATAGGAACAAGGGGACCACCAGAATGAAGGAAATTTTGCCTTGATCATGAATAATGTTACTGAACCCTCCACGTACAAAGAGGCAATAAAATATAAAGAATGGCAACAAGGGATGATTGAAGAATATAAGGTAGTTCAAGACAACAACACTTGGAAACTTGTTGATTGTCCTCAAAATGTTAAACCCATCGGATGCAAATGGGTTTACAGAATTAAGTACAACCAAAATGGAGAAATTGACAAGTACAAAGTTAGACTTGTGGCTAAGGGTTTTGCGAAGCAGGAAGGGATTGATTATGAGGAGGCTTTTGCTTCTACAACAAAATGTAACACAATCCACTTAACACTCGCGTTAGTAGCACAAAAAGGATGGAAAGTACATCAGATGGATGTAAATAGTGCTTTCCTCAAAGGATATTTACAGGACGATTATATAGTACACAATAGCCAGGTTTTGAAATTGAAGGGCAAGAACATAAAGTCTGTAAACTGATTAAGGCTTTATATGGGTTAAAACAAGATCCACGAGCTGGGTATGCCAAAATGGACGAATACATTTGGAAAGTTTTCTTTTAACGAAGTGAATTTGATGATACTTTGTATGTATGTCAACAGGGTCAAAATATGGTGATTATTTTTATGTATGTAGATGATTTGATCATTACTAGAAACAATGATGATCATATTGTACAGGTGAAAAAGGATTTACATGCAGGTTTTAAGATGACAGATTTGGGACTACTTCACTACTATCTTGGAGTTGAAGTATTTCAACATCCACATCATATTTTCATTTCTCAAAGTAAGTATGCAGCAGAAGTTCTTCAATGCTTCGGAATGCAGGATTGCATGCCCGTTCTTACCCCCATGGAACAAAACTTGAAACTTTCAAAATTTGAAGGGGGGGGGGGGGGGTGGACATCACTACTTATAGACAGTTGATTGGTAGCCTGATTTATCTGACAACGACTCAACTAGATCTATCTTATGCAGTTAGTATTCTTTCATGCTTTATATGGGAACCAAGAGACAACCACTGGAATGTAGCCAAAAGGGTTCTACGACATATCTAAGGAACAAAAGATTTTGGTCTTCTTTACAACAAGACTAAAATTTTTGTACTGGTGGATTTTCAGAGGCCGACTTTACTGGCAGTATTGATGATCGAGCATCAACCTCCGATTATTTAATGAACATGGGGTTAGGTGCAGTATCTTTCAGTTGCAAGAAACAAGCTACAATGGCCACTTCTTCAGCCGAAGCAAAATACATATCAGCATGGGAAGCAACATGTGAAATTTTTTGGTTTTGCAGAGTTTTGCAGGATTTGGGAATTCCTCAAGCATAAGCTACATCATTATTCATCGACATCCAGACAACCATAAAGCTTTCCAAGAATCTAATTTTTCATTACAAATAAAAACATGTGGACACCAAGTATCATCACATCAGATCGCTCATTTCCAAGGACGTCATCAAGCCAGCTTATTGTCCTTCAGAAGATTAGGTCTTCGATATTTTCACAAAGTTAAGAGATGAACTTGGTATCTGTTGTAATGTATCTTTGGATCATAGGGGGGAATGTTAGATGATCCAAAATACATAATTCATAGTTCACAAAGTTAGGATAGAATATTTATTTATTTATAATATTTAATTCAATATTGGAGACACTTAGAAATAGAATATTGTTGTAAAAGATATGACATTTAGAATAATGTCGTATCTTAGGCTCCAATTTAGGAGTAGAGTTAGTAGATTGGTTAGAATTGCATTTATTGTAAATGGACACTTGTTAATTTAATAAGTAGTCCATAACTAGAATAGGTTAGAAAATTAAGATTATATATAGTTCATTCTCTTGATTGCAAGAGTGTTGGAGTGTGTGTAAACTCTTGCAAAATTATTATGTAATTTTTTTTTTTATTTTTATTTTTTATTTTTATTTTTTGTTTTTTTTTTGTTTTTGTTTTTTTAATTTTTTTTGTTTTTGTTTTTGTTTTTTAATTTTTTTGTTTTGTTTTGTTTTTTTGTTTATGTTTATGTTTTTGTTTTTGTTTTGATTTTTTTGTTTTGTTTTGTTTTTTGTTTGTTTGTTTGTTTGTTTTTGTTTGTTGTTTTTTGTTTTTCCTGATTGATAAATTTGTTTGTTTGAGGACACTTCTGCCATTATTGTGGTATGAGAGCTTCAATAATGTAGCTGATGTGAGGAGGAGATTCTAACTCTACAAGTTTTTGGAAAACTCCATTGAATTGATTAGCAAATGATTAGTTGTAGGAAATGTCGCCCAAGGCAGCAATTCATTCGGCGCTTTGCAAAATTCTCAGATTGCAAAGGGATCTATTCTTGTGAAGGGCCAAACTGTGCTCAGTAGCAAAACGAGCAATGACCAGACGGATATACAAAGCAAGTCTTAGATCCACACGAGATTGTGTATTGTTATTGGTAGCAATGGGGAATCAATTCTGGTGCAAGCCTTAGATCTCCAAAAGGCCGAGGCTTGCTGGAGAAGCCCAATAACAAGTATTCTCCATGACACGGAAAAAGAAAAACAATAGAAAAAATCTTAAAACACTACCATAGTATCTCCCATACTCTGTATCAGGTGAAAGTGTCCCAAATCAAGCAGTCAGGAAGCTAGCGTGAGCCAACCAGCAAGTAGCTTGGAAGCCAGCGTGAGCCAGTCAGCAAGCGTGAGCTAGCAAGCTGAAGTGAAAAAAGTTCCTTCTTAAGATTAATTACTCTAGAATACTTGGAATATCAATTATCCATGAAGATATAAATATTATATATTAAAATGAATAAGAATAGAATGAATAAGAATGAATTACAATGAGAACGAGAGGCTTGCTTATATACCAAGCAAGTGTCTCTTCATGAAGAGTCATGTCTTATTAGACATGCCTCTTCAACCTAATTACTACTTAACTAATAATTAATTATGATTATTATCATTTACATTATATTTATATTATTTATATATTTTATTCGTTACATTGCCTCCTTCCTCAAAGAGCTTTGTCCTCAAAGCTTGTTGATGAAAAAGGCTTGATCTCTTTTTCAGCTTCGAAAGTCTTTCTGTCTCGGAATAGTCATCTTCGTCGATACAAGCTGATATGATCTTCTTAGTGACAAACAAAATTGTCGCACTGAGAAGGGATCAGACCATCCCAGATTAATCTTCTGTATAGTACTCTGATCATTGGAATTTTGTAACGACTTGTTAGCATAAGACTGAATTGATTTTACGTCATTATTCTCTAAAACATCAATTTGTTGTTTCTGGTCTGAATGGTCCCGATACATAGCATGGTTGAGTTGTCTACTCTCATGATTCGGATGTCGATATGGAACTTCTTTGGTTTGATTTCTCCTTACTGGGCATGTGCCAATTTTTATATTTTCTTCTGGCAAATATGTTGTTGAGATGGTTATGGAACATTCACTTGGGATGTTCATTGTCTGAACTGCAACATCTATGTGTGTCGTTTCTTCAACTGACTCGTCTTCTTGAGTTGTCATATTCATAGGATCAGTTTTCGTTCCCTTATTTTCAATTTGAATGGTTGCGACTGGAGATTCTGATACTTCTACTTGAGTGACTTGTTCCAACTTATCTTTTAATGCTTTCTTATCTTCCTTAAGTTTCTTAGTTTGATTGAGCTGACTTTGATTATGGTTTCTCAGACGTAAAATTTCTTTGGTTTTTGATTCATCAACCTTATTTTTAGTGTTTTGAATTTTAAAATTTTCATATTTTAGATCTCTAATTTGTTCTAATAAATTTTTATTGAGGTTCTTTAAACACAAAGTTTCTTCTTCTTGTTCTGATAAGTGCTCCTTGAGTTCCTTCTTTGATGCTTTAGCTTTCTTGACTTGTTCGAGTAGCTTTTCTCGGTGATCTCTTAGGCACAAAATTTCTTTGTCTTTGCTACAGATGACTTCTTCAAGCTTTTTTGCTTCTTTGATATAGTTTTTTCGTTATCTTGAAACATCAAATCTGAGATATCCTTAAGGTCGTTTAATGAAGATTTTATTGATTTTGATTTACTTGTTATGTCTCGAAACATGACCATCTTCCATTTATAAGGAAACGTCAAAATTTGTTTCTTTATGTTTAACATGAATGTACCCAAATCTTTAAACCAGGGTTGACCGAGTATGATGTCAGTGTTTCTATCCGTCCTTACAACATGAAATTGAGATATGTAGTCATAATGACCTATTGTCACTTGTAGATCACTAATTTTATACTTGTTTTGGTCAAAAATATTTTTCTTTACACTAATGCTTAGCTCTAGAATTAATAGTTGATTTGCGAAGTTGATGTTGATATAATTTTTAACATTGCTTGGGTTGATGGCGACATTAACTTCTCTTCCTTGGATATTTCCTTTTAATGTAATTACTCTATGATCTGTAACTGAAAGACCATTATAGGAAAACCTTTCTTCCTTCATCATTTTAACTTTGTATGGAATTTTTTTTTTAAATAACTTATTTTATCTCCCTTTATATATATATATATTTCCAATATTCTCCCTTAACGTGGATTGTTAAAAACTTGAATACCCTTTTATTAAAAAAAAATACTCGTTTATATTGTTCCCTCTATATATGTATGTATTTCTTTATATTAAGACCCTTTTCAAAATAACTTTATTATCTTAAAATAATAATAGTTTCACTTTTTTTTTAATAATAAATTGGTCCCTTTTTTATATACTTAATTACTCCCTAGATAAGTTTTAAAATACCATGGGCTATTACCATGTGTTGTTTTTAAAAACTCCGTTAAAATGTTCTCCATGTAAAAAGTAAAACGTATTCTTTTTTTTCTTAACTTTTTAAAAGACCATGGGCAATTACCATGGGTTGTTTTTAAAACCTCCGTTAAAATGTTCTCCACGTAAAAAGTAAAACTATTCTTTTTGTTTTTTGTTTTTTTTTCTTAACTTCTTAAAATACCATGGCCAATTACCATGGGTTGTTAATACCATGCGCAATTACCATGGGTTGTTTTTAAAACCACGGGCTTCTCCACGTAAAAAGTTTTAAATATACTTGGTTTGAGATTTTGAATCCGTTTTGTTTTTTCTTTTACTTTTTTTTTTTTTTTTTTTTTTTTTTTTAATTTATTTACTTATATATATTTTTTTTTTTTGGTTAATTTTATTTATTTATTATTATTATTATTATTATTATTTTTATGGCCAAAGCCCTAGAAAAACGAAGAAAAGGAGAAACTCCCAAATATTGAGCAAAATGCTTCAATTATTACGGCAACCAGGTTGATGAATTTCGATAGTCAAAGACTTGGATCGGAGAACGAGCTTTGTGCATAGGTCAAACAACCTAGAGGACCGAACTCCTTTGATACCAAATGAAGCGAACAAAGTTCCTTCTTAAGATTAATTACTCCAGAATACTTGGAATATCAAGATATCCATGAAGATATAAATATTATATATTACAATGAATAAGAATAAGATGAATAAGAATGAATTACAATGAGAACGAGAGGATTGCTTATATACCAAGCGTCTCTTCATGAAGATGCATGTCTAATAGAGTCATGTCTTATTAGAAATGCCTCTTCAACCTAATTACTACTTAACTAATAATTAATTATGATTATTATCATTTACATTATATTTATATTATTTATATATTTTATTCGTTACACAAGCAAGTAGTGTGGAAGTCAACGAGACAGTGTCAGACAGTCAGCAAGCCAGTGTGAGCCAACCAACAAGCAGTGTGGAATCCAACGTGCAGAACCTGAATGCGTGGAAGTTTCTAGCCTGAAAGTCGATCGAAAAATAGCAGAACCTACATGGTGGAAGTTGCCAACCTGAAAGTCGATCAGAAAAATAGCTTGGAGGATAAGTGAATGAATGCGTTAACTGTTTTTTTGCTGTGCATACATACTGTTTTTTGGTTCTGTGTGCTTTCACATTTCAAAAAGGAGATAAACATTGCCTTTATAAATTACATGTGTGCTTTCACATTTAAAAAAAAGGAGATAAGATTTCACTTTATGAATTACCTCCATTCACTTTTTAATTCACGTTTAAGATTTTCATAAAGTTCTTTTAAATGAATGAGTTTAAAAGAAATTAAAAAGGGATTAATCTTAATGGAGAGATAAGGATTTTTCTATTGTTTGTAATTTGTAATTTGGAGAGATTAGGAATTTTCTATTATTTGTAAAATAATATTTTTGGAGAAATAAGGTGTGAGGGTTATTTGTAAATGTTTGGAGTAGTGATTTTTGGAGTAATAAGGAGATTTTATCTGTAATATTTTATTTGGAGAGATAAGTGTGACATTGTAACTAAAAGTAATATTTTACTTTGGGAGGGGGTTAGAGTACATTTTTCATAAAACTTTCCAAGGATTGTAAATTAGTCAAATTTTGAAAGATTTCATTGTAAAATTCTTAAGAGAAATTGACTAGAGCCAAGTGCAAAACTCAGTCATTTTTCTCCTTCAACGACTATACGAGGGTCAAGGCCAAGCCCCGATAGATAATTTTTGCATGGGGTATTTTGTGTGATGTGTTGCTCATCTTTGCGGTGCTTGATTCTTTTTGGTGCAAAGCTTCAAACCTACAATGCCCAAGTTAATTAATATGTTCTCTGATTCTGATAAACTTGAAGGGGTAAAATCATACAAGACATGGAAACGTCTCATTGAAAGCACTCTAATATATAATGAATTGTGGCAAGACTTATGTGATGGAGGCATTAAGACTAATAAACCTACAGATGTAAGTTCACTTGCAAAATGGGAAGTTAAAAATGTCAAGGCACTAGCTCTTATAAAGTCTTTAGTTAATTATGAGATGTATATTCATATTGAAAACACCTCAGATGCATGGATTGCTTTTCATACATTCAAAGATTTATTTGATACACAACCTGAATCAAAAAAGGTTGATCTACAACTTAAGTTGCTTCAACAAAAACTAACTGAAGGAGGAGATGTCTTTGAGTATATCTCGAGGCTTAAAAATATTAAGCAAGAAATAGTAAAAGATGGATTTCCAACAGTAGATGATAGTTTCATGACCACAATTCTAATTGCTAGATTTCTTTCATCTTACATGCTTTTTTTGGAAACTCTATAAGTGACTGGAAAGTTAGATAAATTAAAGTTTGATGAGCTAAGTGAAATGTTGGCTCAACATGACAAAACTTTTGGGAAGAAGAAACAAGGGGAAGATGTCTTCTTCACAAAGGCCGACACAAGTAAATCATCAACTAACAATTCTAGAGGAAGAGGACATTTCAATCAACATCTAGTAGCACATAGTGGACAAGGTCATGGAAGAAGCCAAAATAGAGGAAAATTTCAAGGAAGAGGAAACAATCAAGGCAGAGGAAACTTTCAAAACAAAGGCAAATTTCAAGGCAGAGGAAACAATCAAGGAAGATGTCAAAGTCAAGGCAGAGGGCAAACTCAAAGTAGAGGTCAAAGTAGAGGCAGAGGATAATATCAAGGAAGAGGCAGAGACTTGAATCAAATTGTGTGCAGAAGATGTAACAAAGTGGGCCATTTTTGAGAAGATTGTAGAACTTCCATTGATAAAATACCAAAGTTCCATCAAAACACAACTCAATTTGCCACTGATCAAGATAATGATGATTCAGAATATGTCTTCACATCAAGCCAAATATTAGAATTAGTAGCATTAGTTTCCACTTTCTTTCAAAGTGATTATGAAGATGCATGGATTTTAGATACATGAGCAACTCAACACATGACTTTTTGACAAGACTTCTTTTGGAACTTCGAACCATGCCACCTTAGTTCAATATTTCTTGCTGATGATACAAAACATACTCCTTATGGAAAAGGTGTCGTTAAAGTTTATCTTCTTGAAATTGGAGAAAGATTGATTTCAAATGAATGGTATGTACCCACCTTTAAAAAGAATTTTTTTTCTTTAGTCTCGATCCGAAAAGCTGGACATTAGGTGGTTTTGGAGGATGGTTAAAATTAATTCAATCAAAGAGAACATGAAAACAGTAATGACAGGATATGAAGATGGAAAATTGTTGAGGATGAAAGGAACAATTATTCCAAAAAATTCTGACTTTGCAGGGCCAACAAGCACAAACATTTCACCTATCAGGTTATGGCATGTGAGATATGGACATCTAGACTTTGACAACCTCTCTCAACTGCAAAAACAAGGAATGGTTAAGGGACTTCCTACCTTCAAGAAAGAAAATGAAAGATGTGAAGCTTGCATTTATGGAAAACAAAGTCGAGATACTTTTCAACAAGTTCATGGCGAGAAAACATATGTTTTCAATTAGTACACAATGACATTTGTGGACCCTTACAAGCTTCTCTAGGAGGTTGCAAATATTTCTTACTCTTTATTGATGATTTCAGTAGAATGACATGGGTTTACTTCTTGAAGCATAACTTAGAGGCATTTGAAATGTTTAAAACTTTTCGTCAACTTGTTGAAAATGAAGTCAAAGAAAAGATTGGCACTCTTAGAACTGATAGTGGAGGAGAATCACTTCAAATGAATTTCAAAGTTATTGCAGAGACAATGGGATCAAATGACATCTTAAAAATGTCTATACTCCACAACAAAATGGAGTAATAGAAAGAATGAATCGCACTTTGTTAGGAATGGCGAGATCTATGTTAACTTTTAAAAAGTCATGTCCTACTTATTGGGCAGAAGCAATCAACTGTTTACTTAAGGAACCGGTCTCCCACTGCTTCTTTGGATGGAATCACACCTTATGAAGCATGGTTTGGTTTCACACCTAAAGTTAAACACCTTAGAGTTTTTGGTTCTGTGTGTTAAGCCTTAGGTCCAAAAGAAAAACAAACTAAGCTTGACTCACGAAGTTTAAAATGCACAATGTTTGGATATTCGGATGAGAAGAAAGGGTACAAGATTCTGTTAAATGGGACATTTATTCTTAGCAGAGATGTAATTTTTGATGAAACTGAGAGTAAGAGTGCTGAAGAAATAGAATATCTTCTTCAAAAATTGGAAACCAAAGGAGATAAAAGGAAAGGAAACATTCAAAGTCAACCAAATTCGCAAAATTGGTATGAACTTGATTTTCTTCCTCTAAAGATGATTCATCCAGTCCATCTATTTCACCAACAGATTCTAGGTCTTCTAGCAGTTCATCAGAATCTCCTAGTAGCAGTAGTTCTTCTGACAATGATTCTCCACCCCTAGAATTTGCAGTTGATCAACGTACCTCTGTTTACATTAATCCTCTTTATAATGATGGTGACTTTTCAAAATCTCAAACAAGTGAACATCAATTGCAAAAATGGGTTGTTCAACTTTTGAAAGATGTAATGTCCGATGAGAAAAATAAAATAGGAACAAGGGGGTCCACCAGGAATGAAGGAAATTTTGCCTTGATCATAAATGATGTTACTGAACCCTCCACGTAACAAGAGGCAGTAAAAGATAAAGAATGTCAATAAGCGATGATTGAAGAATATAAGGCAGTTTAAGACAACAACTCTTGGAAACTTGTTGATTTTCCTCAAAATGTTAAACCCATCGGATGCAAATGGATTTACAGAATTAAGTATAGCCAAAATGGAGAAATCGACAAGTACAAAGCTAGACTTGTGGCTAAGGGTTCTGCGCAGTAGGAAGGCATTGATTATGAGGAGAGTTTTGCAGGATTTGGGCATTCTCAAGCATAAGCTACATCATTATTCATCGACAGCCAGTCAGCCATAAAGCTTGCCAAGAATCTATTTTTTCATTCCAAAAGAAAAACATGTGGACACCAAGTATCATCACATCGGATTGCTCATTGCCAAGGACGTCATCAAGCCAGTTTATTGTCCTTCATAAGATCATGTCTCCAATATTTTCACAAAACCACTTGGCAGGATCAAACTACTATGTTCAGAGATGAACTTGGTATCTGTTGTAATGTATCTTTGGATCATAGGGGGGAATGTTAGATGATCCAAAATACATAATTCATAGTTCAAAAAGTTAGGATAGAATATTTATTTATTTATAATATTTAATTCAATATTGGAGACACTTAGAAATAGAATATTGTTGTAAAATATATGACATCTAGAATAATGTCATATCTTAGGCTCCAATTTAGGAGTAGAGTTAGTAGATTGGTTAGAATTGCATTTATTATAAATGGGCACTTGTTAATTTAATAAGTAGTCCATAACTAGAATAGGTTAGGAAATTAAGCTTATATATAGTTCATTCTCCTGATTGCAAGAGTGTTGGAGTGCGTGTGTAAACTCTTGCAAAATTATTATGTAATTTTTTTTTCCTGATTAATAAAATTGTTTGTCTAAGGCCACTTCTGCCATTGTGATGTCAGAGCTTCAATAATGCAGCTGATGTGAGGAGGAGATTCTAGCTCTACAAGTTTTTGGAAAACTCCATTGAATTGATCAGCAAATGATTGGTTGTAGGAAATGTCGCCCAAGGCAGCAATTCATTCGGCTCCCTGCAAAATTCGAAGATTGCAAAGGGCTCTATTCTTGTGAAGGGAAAAACTGTGCTCAATAGCAAAATGAGCAATGACTAGACGGGATACAAAGCAAGTCTTAGATCCACACGGGATTGTGTATTGTTATTGGTAGCAATGGGGAATCAATTGTGGTGCAAGCCTTGGATCTCAAAAAGGCTGAGGCTTGCTGGAGAAGCCCAATAACAAGTATTCTCCACGACACCGAAAAGGAAAAACAACAGAAAAGATCTTAAAATACTACCATAGCATCTCCCATACTCTGTATCAGGTGAAAGTATCCCAAATCAAGCAGTGAGGAAGCCAGCGTGAGCCAGCCAACAAGCAACGTGGAAGCCAGCGTGAGCCTACCAACAAGCAGTGTGAGCCAGTAAGCAAGCAGTGTGGAAGCCAGCGAGATAGTGTGAGCTAGTAAGAAAGCCAGCATGAGCCAACCAACAAGCAGTGTGGAATCCAGCGTGCAGAACCTGAATGCGTGGAAGTTTCCAGCTTGAAAGTCGATCAAAAAATAGCAGAACCTACGTGGTGGAAGTTTCCAGCCTGAAAGTCGATCGGAAAAATAGCTTGGAGGATAAGTGAATGAATGTGTTAACTATTTTTTTTCTGTGCGTACATACTGTTTTTTGGTTCTGTGTGCTTTCACATTTCAAAAAGGAGATAAGCATTGGCTTTATAAATTACGTGTGTGCTTTCACATTTTAAAAAAGGAGATAAGCATTCACTTTATGAATTACCTCCATTCACTTTTTAATTCACGTTAAGATTTTCATAAAGTTCTTTTAAATGAATGAGTTTAAAAGAAATTAAAAAGGGATTAATGTTAATGGAGAGATAAGGATTTTTCTATTGTTTGTAATTTGGAGAGATAAGGAATTTTCTATTATTTGTAAAATAATATTTTTGGAGAAATAAGGTGTGAGGGGTTATTTGTAAATGTTTGGGGCAATAATTTTTGGAGTAATAAGGAGATTTTATCTATAATATTTTATTTGGAGAGATAAGTGTGACATTGTAACTCAAAGTAATATTTTACTTTGAGAGGGGGTTAGAGTACATTTTTCATAAAACTTTGCAAAGGATTGTAAATTAGTTAAATTTTGAAAGATTTCATTGTAAAATTCTTAAGAGAAATTGACTAGAGCCAAGTGCAAGCTCAGTCATTTTTATCCTTCAATGACTATACGAGGGTCAAGGCCAACCCACAATAGATGATTTTTGCATGGGGTGTTTTGTGTGACGTGTTTCTCATCTTTCCTGTGCTTGATTCTTTTTGGTGCAAAGCTTCAAACCTAAAATGTCCAAGTTAATTAATATGTTCTCTAATTCTGATAAAATTTAAGGGGTAAAATCATGCAAGACATGGAAACATCTCATTGAAAGCACTCTAATATATAATGAATTGTGGCAAGACATATGTGATGGAGACATTAAGCCTATTAAACCTACAGATGTAATTTCACTTGCAAAATGGGAAGTTAAAAATGTCAAGGAACTAGCTCTTATAAAGTCTTCAGTTAATGATGAGATGTATATTCATATTGAAAACACCTCAGATGCATGGACTGCTTTGCGTACTTTCAAAGATCTATTTGATACACAACTTGAATAAAAAAAGGTTGATCTACAACTTAAGTTGATTCAACAAAAACTAATTGAAGGAGGAGATGTCCTTGAGTATATCTCGAGGCTTAAAAATATTAAGCAAGAAATAGTAAAAGCTGGATTTCCAATAGTAGATGACAGTTTCATGACCACAATTCTAATTGTTGGATTTCCTTCATCTTACACATATTTTTTGGAAACTCTACAAGTGATCGGAAAGTTAGATAAATTAAAGTTTGATGAGCTAAGTGAGATGTTGGCTCAACACGACAAAACTTTTGGGAAGAAGAAACAAGGGGAAGATGTGTTCTTCACAGAGGCCAGCACAAGTAAATCATCAATTGGCAATTCTAGAGGAAGAGGACATTTCAATCAACATCCAACAACACATAGTGGAAAAGGTCGTGGAAGAAGCCAAAATAGAGGAAAATTTCAAGGAAGAGGAAACAATCAAGGCAGAGGAAACTTTCAAAACAAAGGCAACTTTCAAGGCAGAGGAAACAATCAAGGAAGAGGTCAAAGTCAAGGAAGAGGGAAAACTCAAAGCAGAGGCAAAGGACAGTATCAAGGAAGAGGTAGAGTCTTGAATCAAGTTGTGTGCAGAAGATGTAACAAAGTGGGCCATTTTGCAGAAGATTGTAGAACTTCCATTGATAAAATTCCAAATTTCCATCAAAACACAGCTCAATTTGCCACTGATCAATATAATGATGATTCAGAATATGTCTTCACATCAAGCCAAAGATCAGAATCAACAACATTAGTTTCCACCTTTTTTCAAAGTGATTATGAAGATGCATGGATTTTAGATACAGGAGTAGCTCAACACATGAATTTTCGACAAGACTTATTTTGGAACTTCCAACCATGCCACCTTAGTTCAATATTTCTTGCTGATGATACAAAACATACTCCTTATCGAAAAGGTGTCATTAAAGTTTATCTTCCTAAAATTGGAGAAATATTGATTTGAAATGTATGGTATGTACCTAGATTTAAAAAGAATTTGTTTTCTTTAGACTTGTTCAGACAAGCTGGACATCAAGTGGTTTTGAAGGATGGTTAAAATTAATTCAATCAAAGAGAATATGAAAACAATAATGACATGATATGAAGATGGAAAATTGTTAAGGATGAAAGGAATAATTATTCCAAAGAATTTTGACTTTGCAGGGGCAGCAAGCACAAACATTTCACCTATCAGGTTATGGCATGTGAGATATGGACATCTAAACTTTGACAACCTCTCTCAACTGCAAAAACAAGGAATGGTTAAGGGACTTCCTACCTTCAAGAAAGAAAATGCAAGATGTGAAGCTTGCATTTATGGAAAACAAAGTCGAGATACCTTCCCAACAAGTTCATGGTGAGAAAACAGGCGTTTGCAATTAGGACACAGTGACATTGTGGACCCTTGCAAGCTTCTCTAGGAGGTTGCAAATATTTCTTACTCTTTATTGATGATTTCAACAGAAATGACATGGGTTTACTTCCTGAAGCATAAGTCAGAGGCATTTGAAAGGTTTAAAACTTTTCATCAACTTGTTGAAAATGAAGTCAAAGAAAAGATTGGCACTCTTAGAACTGACAATGGAGGAAAATTCAGTTCAAATGAATTTCAAAGTTATTGCAGAGACAATGAGATCAAACAACATCTTACAAATGTCTACACTCCACAACAAAATGGAATAGTAGAAAGAATGAATCACACTTTGTTAGGAATGGCGAGACCTATGTTAACTTTAAAAAGTTATGTCCTACTTATTGGGCAGAAGCAATCCATACAACTGCTTACTTAAGGAACAGGTCTCCCACTGCTTCTTTGGATGGAATCACACCTTATGAAGGATGGTTTGGTTTCACACCTAAAGTTAAACACCTTAGAGTTTTTGGTTCCGTGTGTTATGCCTTAGTTCCAAAAGAAAAATTAACTAAGCTTGACTCACGAAGTTTGAAATGCACAATGATTGGATATCCGGATGAGAAGAAAGGGTATAAGATTATGTTAAATGAGAAATTTATTGTCAGCAGAGATGTAATTTTTGATGAAACTGAGAGTAAGAGTGCTGAAGAAATATAATATTTTCTTCAAAAATTAGAAACCAAAGGAGATAAAAGGAAAGGAAACATTCAAAGTCAACCAAATTCACAAAATTGGTATGAACTTGATTTTCCTTCCTCTGAAGATGATTCATCCAGTCCATCTATGTCACCAGCAGAGTTTGGGTCTTCTGGCAGTTCATCAGAATCTCCTAGTAGTAGTAGTTCTTCTGAAAATGATTCTCCGCCCCCAGAATTTTCAGTTGATCAATGTACCTATGTTTACATTAATCCTCTTTATAATGATGGTGACTTTTCAGAATCTCAAACAAGTGAACTTCAATTGCAAAAATTGGTTGTTCAACTTTTGAAAGATGTAAGGCCCGATGAGAAAAATAAAATAGGAACAAGGGGGTCCACCAGGAATGAAGGAAATTTTGCCTTGATCACGTATGATGTTATTGAACCCTCCACATACAGAGAGGCAATAAAAGATAAAGAATGTCAACAAGCGATGATTGAAGAATATAAGGCAATCCCAGATAACAACACTTGGAAACTTGTTGATTGTCTTCAAAATGTTAAACCCATCGGATGCAAATGGGTTTACAGAATTAAGTACAACCAAAATGGAGAAATCGACAAGTACAAAGCTAGACTTGTGGCTAAGGTTTTTGCACATCTGGAAGGCATTGATTATGAGGAGACTTTTTCTCCTACAACAAAATGGAACACCATCCACTTAACACTCGCATTAGAAACATAAAAAGGATGGAAAGTGCATTAGATGGATGTAAAGAGTGCTTTCCTCAAAGGATATTTACAGGAAGATGTATATATGACACAAACGCCAGGTTTTGAAATTGAAGGGCAAGAACATAAAGTCTATAAACTGATTAAGGCTTTATATGGGTTAAAACAAGCTCCATGAGTTGGGTATGCCAAAACGGATGAATACCTTTGGAAAGTTGGCTTTCAACGAAGTGAATCTGATGATACTTTGTATGTACATCAACAGGGTCAAAATCTGATGATTCTTGTTATGTATGTAGATGATTTGATCATTACTGGAAACAATGATGGTCATATTGTACAGGTGAAAAAGGAGTTACATGCAGGTTTTAAGATGACAGACTTGGGACTACTTCACTACTATCTTGGAGTTGAATTGTTTCAACATCCACATCATATTTTCATTTCTTAGAGTAAGTATGCAACAGAAGTTCTTCAGTGCTTCGGAATTTAGGATTGGAAGCCTGTTCTTACCCCCATGGAACAAAACATGAAACTTTCAAAATTTGAAGGGGGGGGAAAGGTGGATAACACTACTTATAGACAGTTGATTGGAAACCTGATTTATCTGACAACGACTCGACTAGATCTATCTTATGCAGTTAGTATGCTTTCACGCTTTATGCAGGAACCACGAGACAACCACTGGAATGTAGCCAAAAGGGTTCTGTGATATATCCAAGGAACAAAGATTTTGGTCTTCTTTACAACAAGACTAAAAAATTTGTAATTGGTGGATTTTCGGATGCCGACTTTGCTGGCAATATTGATGATCGAGCATCAATCTTTGGTTATTTAATGAACATGGGGTTAGCTGCAGTATCTTGGAATTGCAAGAAACAAGCTATAGTGGCCACTTCTTCAGCCGAAGTAGAATACATATAAGCATGGGAAGCAGCATGTGAAATTTTTTGGTTGCGTAGAGTTTTACAGGATTTGGGCATTCCTCAAGCATAAGCTACATCATTATTCATCGACAGCCAGTCAGCCATAAAGCTTGCCAAGAATCTAATTTTTCATTCCAAATCAAAACATGTGGACACCAAGTATCATCACATCAGATCGCTCATTGCCAAGGACGTCATCAAGCCAGATTATTGTCCTCAGAGTATTAGGTCTTCGATATTTTCACAAAACCACTTGGCAAGATCAAATTTACTAAGTTCAGAGATGAACTTGGTATCTAGTGTAATGTGTCTTTGGATCATAGGGGGGAATGTTAGATGATCCGAAATACATAATTCATAGTTCACAAAGTTAGGATAGAATATTTATTTATTTATAATATTTAATTCAATATTGGAGACACTTAGAAATAGAATATTGTTGTAAAAGATATGACATCTAGAATAATGTCATATCTTAGGCTCCAATATAGGAGTAGAGTTAGTAGATTGGTTAGAATTGCATTTATTGTAAATGGACACTTGTTAATTTAATAAGTAGTCCATAACTAGAATAGGATAGGAAATTAAGCTTATATATTGTTCATTCTCATGATTGCAAGTGTTGGAGTGTGTGTGTAAACTCTTGCAAAATTATAATGTATTTTTTTTTTTTTGATTAATAAAATTGTGTGTCTGAGGACACTTATGCCATTATTGTGGTATCAAAGCTTCAATAATGCAGCTGATGTGAGGAGGAGATTCCAACTCTATAAGTTTTTGGAAAACTCCATTGAATTGATCAACAAATGATTGGCTATAGGCAATGTCGCCTAAGGCAGACATTCATTCGGCTCTTTGCAAAATTCTCAGATTACAAAGGGCTCTGCTCTTGTGAAGGGCCAAACTGTGCTCAGTAGCAAAATGAGCAATGACCAGATGGGATACAAAGCAAGTCTTAGATCCACACGAGATTGTGTATTGTTATTGGTAGCAATGGGGAATCAAATTTGGTGCAAGCCTTAGATCTCCAAAAGGCTGATGCTTGTTGGAGAAGCCCAATAACAAGTATTCTCCATGACATGTAAAAGGAAGAACAACAGAAAAAAATCTTAAAACATGACCATAGCATCTCACATACTTTGTATCAGGTGAAAGTATCCAAATCAAGTAGCCAGGAAGCCAGCTTGATCCAGCTAGCAAGCAGCGTGGAAGCCAGTTTAAGCTAGCCACCAAGAAGCGTGAGCCAGCAAGAAAGCAGTGTGGAAGCCAGCGAGACAGTGTGAGCCAGTTAGTAAGCCAACATGAGCCAGCTAACAAGCAGCGTGGAATCCAACGTGCAGAACCTGAATATGTGGAAGTTACCAGCCTGAAAGTCAATAAAAAAAGCAGAACCTGTGTGGTGGAAGTTGCCAGCCTGAAAGTCGATTGGAAAAATAGCTTGGAGGATAAGTGAATGAATGCGTTAACTGTTTTTTCCTATGAGTACATACTTTTTTTGGTGTTGTATGCTTTCACATTTAAAAAAGGAGATAAGCATTGGCTTTATATATTATGTTTGTGCTTTCACATTTTAAAAAGGGAGATAAATATTAACTTTATGAATTAGCTCCATTCACTTTTTAATTCGCGTTTAAGATTTTCATAAAGTTCTTTTAAATGAATGAGTTTAAAAGAAATTAAAAAGGGATTAATGTTAATGGAGAGATAAGGATTTTTCTGTTGTTTGTAATTTGTAATTTGGAGAGATAAGGAATTTTCTATTATTTGTAAAAATAATACTTTTGGAGAAATAAGGTGTGAGGGGTTATTTGTAAATGTTTGGGACGGTAATTTTTGGAGTAATAAGAAGATTTTATCTGTAATATTTTATTTGGAGAGATAAGTGTGACATTGTAACTCAAAGTAATATTTTACTTTGAGGGTGGGGTAGAGTACATTTTTCATAAACCTTTGCAAGGATTGTAAATCAGTCAAATTTTGAAAGATCTCATTGTAAAATTCTTAAGAGAAATTGACTAGAGCCAAGTGCAAAGCTCGATCATTTTTCTCCTTCAAAGACTATACGAGGGTCAAGGCCAAGCCCCGATAGATCATGTTTGTGTGGAGTGTTTCATGTGACGTGTTGCTCATCTTTCTTGTGCTTGATTATTTTTGGTACAAAGCTTCAAACTTACAGTGTCCACATTAATTAATCTGTTATCTGATTCTGATAAGCTTGAAGGGGTAAAATCATACAAGACATGGAAACATCTCATTGAAAGCACTCTAATATATAATGAATTGTGGAAAGACATATGTGATGGAGACAATAAGCCTAATAAACCTATAGATGTCAGTTCACTTGCAAAATGGTAAGCTAAAAATGTCAAGGCACTAGCTCTTACAAAGTCTTCAGTTAATGATGAGATGTATATTCATATTGAAAATGCCTCAGATGCATGGACTGCTTTGCATATTTTCAAAGATGTATTTGATACACAACCTGAATAAAAAAAGGTTGATCTACAACTTAAGTTTCTTCAACAAAAACTAACTGAAGGAGGAGATGTCCTTGGGTATATCTCTGGGCTTAAAAATATTAAGCAAGAAATAGTAAAAGTCGGATTTCCAACAGTAGATGACAGTTTCATGACCACAATTCTAATTGCTGGATTTCCTTCTTCTTACACGCATTTTTTGGAAACTGTACAAGTGACCAGAAAGTTGGATAAATTAAAGTTTGATGAGCTAAGTGAGATGTTGGCTCAACACGACAAAAATTTTGGGAAGAAGAAACAAGGGGAAGATGTCTTCTTCACAGAGGCCAGCACAAGTAAATCATCAACTGACAATTCTAGAGGAAGAGGACATTTCAATCAACATCCAGCAGCACATCGTGGACAAGGTCGTGGAAGAAGCCAACATAGAGGAAACTTTCAAGGAAGAGGAAACAGTCAAGGTAGAGGAAACTTAAAAAAAAAAAGGCAACTTTCAAGGCATAGGAAACAATCAGGGAAGAGGTCAAAGTCAAGGTAGAGGGAAAACTCAAAGCAGAGGTCAAAGTAGAAGAAGAGGACAGTATCAAGGAAGAGGCAGAGACTTGAATTAAATTGTGTGCAGAAGATGTAACAAAGTGGGCCATTTTGCAGAAGATTGAAGAACTTCCATTGATAAAATTCCAAAGTTACATCAAAACACAACTCAATTTTCCACTCATCAAGATAAGGATGATTCAGAATATGTCTTCACATCAAGCCAAATATCAGAATTAAAAGCATTAGTTTCCACATTTTTCCAAAGTGGTTATGAAGATGCATGGATTTTAGATACAGGAGCAACTCAACACATGACTTTTCGACAAGACTTCTTTGGGAAATTCCAACCATGCCACCTTAGTTCAATCTTTCTTGCTGATGATACAAAACATACTCCTTATGGAAAAGGTGTCGTTAAAGTTTATCTCCCTAAAATTGGAGAAAGATTGATTTCAAATGTATGGTATGTACCCACCTTTAAAAAGAATTTGTTTTCTTTAGTCTCGATTTGAGAAGCTGGACATCAGGTGGTTTCAGAGGATGGCCTAGTTAAAATTAATTCAATCAAAGAGAACATGAAAATAGTAATGACATGATATGAAGATGGAAAATTGTTAAGGATGAAAGGAACAATTATTCCAAAGAATTCTGACTTTGCAGGGGCAGCAAGCACAAACATTCACCTATCAGGTTATGGCATGTGAGATATGGACATCTAAACTTTGATTCTCTCTCTTAACTGCAAAAAAAGGAATGGTTAAGGGACTTCCTACCTTCAAGAAAGAAAATGCAATATGTGAAGCTTGCATTTATGGAAAACAAAGTCGAGATACCTTCTCGACAATTTCATGGCGAGCAAATAAGCATTTGCAATTAGTACACAGTGACATTTGTGGACCCTTACAAGCTTCTCTAGGAGGTTTCAAATATTTCTTACTCTTTATTAATAATTTCAACAAAATGACATGAGTTTACTTCTTGAAGAATAAGTCAGAGGCATTTGAAACATTTAAAACTTTTCGTCAACTTGTTTAAAATGAAGTCAAAGAAAATATTGGCACTCTTAGAATTGACAATGGAGGAGAATTCACTTCAAATGAATTTCAAAGTTATTGTAGAGACAATGGGATCAAACAACATCTTACAAATGTCTACACTCCACAAAAAAAATGGAGTAGTAGAAAGAATGAATCACACTTGTTAGGAATGGCGAGATCTATGTTAACTTTTAAAAAGGTAAGTCCTACTTATTGGGAAGAAGCAATCCATACAGTTGTTTGCTTAACGAACATGTCTCCCACTACTTCTTTGGATGGAATCAAACCTTATGAAGCATGGTTTGGTTTTACACCTAAAGTTAAACACCTTAGGTTTTTTGGTTCTGTGTGTTATGCCTTAGTTCCAAAAGAAAAACGAACTAAGCTTGACTCATGAAGTTTGAAATGCACAATGATTGGATATTCGGATGAGAAGAAAGGGTACAAGATTCTGTTAAATGGGAAATTTATTGTCAGAAAAGATGTAATTTTGTATGAAACTGAGAGTAAGAGTGCTGAAGAAATAGAATATCTTCTTCAAAAATTGGAAACCAAAGGAGATAATAGTAAAGGAAACATTCAAAGTCAACCAAATTCACAAAATTGGTATGAACTTGATTTTCCTTCCTCTGAAGATGATTCATCCAGTTCATCTATTTCAGAAACATAGTCTAGGTCTTCTGGCAGTTCATTAGAATCTCCTAGTAGTAGTAGTTCTTCTGACAATGATTCTCCGCCCCCAAAATCTGCAGTTGATCAACGTACCTCTGTTTACATTAATCCTCTTTATAATGATGGTGAATTTTCAGAATCTCAAACAAGTGAACATCATTGCAAAAATTAGTTGTTCAACTTTTGAAAGATGTAAGGCCCGATGAGAAAAATAAAATAGGAATAAGGGGGTCCACCAAGAATGAAGGAAATTTTGCCTTGATCCCAAATGATGTTATTGAACCCTCCATGTACAAAGAGGCAGTAAAATGTAAATAGTGGCAACAAGCGATGATTGAAGAATATAAGGTAGTTCAAGACAACAACACTTGGAAACTTGTTGATTGTCCTCAAAATGTTAAACCCATTGGATGCAAATGGGTTTACAGAATTAAGTACAACCAAAATGGAGAAATCGACAAGTACAAAGCTAGACTTGTGGCTAAGGGTTTTGTGCAGCAGGAAGGCATTGATTATGAGGAGACTTTTTCTCCTACAACAAAATGGAACACCATCCACTTAACACTTGCATTAGTAACACAAAAAGGATGGAAAGTGCATCAGATGGATGTAAAGAGTGCTTTCCTCAAAGGAGATTTACATGAAGATGTATATATGACACAACCACCAGGTTTTGAAATTGAAGGGCAAGAACATAAAGTCTATAAAATGACTAAGGCTTTGTATGGGTTAAAACAAGCTCCATGAGCTGGGTATGCCAAAATGGATGACTACCTTTGGAAAGTTGGCTTTCAACGAAGTGAATCTGATGATACTTTGTATGTACGTCAAACGGGTCAAAATCTGGTGATTCTTGTTATGTATGTAGATGATTTGATCATTATTGGAAACAATGATGATCATATTGTATAGGTGAAAAGGGAGTTACATGTAGGTTTTAAGATGACAGGCTTGGGACTACTTCACTACTATCTTGGATTTGAAGTATTTCAACATCCACATCATATTTTCATTTCTCAGAGTAAGTATGCAGCAGAAGTTCTTCAGTGCTTCGGAATGCAGGATTGCAATCCCGTTCTTACTCCCATGGAACAAAACTCGAAACTTTCAAAATTTGAGGGGGGGGGGGGGAAGGTGGACAACACTACTTATAGACAGTTGATTGGCAACCTGATTTATCTGACAACAACTCGACCAGATCTATCTTATGCAGTTAGTATTCTTTCACGCTTTATGCAGGAACCACGAGATAACCACCGTAATGCAGCCAAAAGGGTTATACGATATATCCAAGGAATAAAATATTTTGCTCTTCTTTACAACAAGACTAAAAACTTTGTACTTGGTGGATTTTCAGATGCCGACTTTACTGGCAGTATTGATGATCGAGTATCAACCTCCGGTTATTTAATGAACATTGGGTTAGTTGTAGTATCTTGGAGTTGCAAGAAACAAGCTATAGTGGCCACTTCTTCAGCTGAAGTAGAATACATATCAGCATGGGAAGCAACATGTGAAATTTTTTGGTTGCACAGAGTTTTGCAAGATTTGGGCATTCCTCAAGCAGAAGCTACATCATTATTCATCGAAAACCAGTCAGCCATAAAGCTTGCCAAGAATCCAGTTTTTCATTCCGAAACAAAACATGTGGACACCAAGTATCATCACATCAGATCGCTCATTGCCAAGGACGTCATAAAGCTAGTTTATTGTCTTTCAGAAGATCGGGTCTCCGATATTTTCACAAAACCACTTGGTAGGATCAAATTTACTAAGTTCAGAGATGAACTTGGTATCTGTTGTAATGTATCTTTGGATCATACGGGGCAATGTTAGATGATCTAAAATACATAATTCATAGTTCACAAAGTTAGGATAGAATATTTATTTACTTGTAATATTTAATTCAATATTGGAGACACCTAGAAATAGAATATTGTTGTAAAAGATATGACATCTAGAATAATGTTATATCTTAGGCTCCAATTTAGGAGTAGAGTTAGTAGATTGGTTAGAATTTCATTTATTGTAAATGGACACTTGTTAATTTAATAATTAGTCCTTAACTAGAATAGGTTAGGAAATTAAGCTTGTATATAGTTCATTCTCTTGATTGCAAGAGTGTTGGAGTGTGTATGTAAATTCTTGCAAAATTATTATGTAATTTTTATTTTTTTAATTTTTAATAAGATTATGTGTTTGAGAACACTTCTTCCATTACCACAATATTTTCCTCAACCTTTTCAACCCTCTCAACCTCAAAATCCAAACCCACAACTTTCACTACCATTTCCACAAAATCCAAATCAATTGCCTGCTCAGCCACTTCCGAATCCAAATAATAAAAACTCACAACCTATTTACAACATGGAAGGACATAGTTTCGTGTCTTCATTTCTTGTTAATGCATCTTGTCATATTGTGTATGAATTTCATTTATAATACTTATGTGATGCGCGAATGTATGTAATTACATTGGATAATTGAACGCATATAAGGATATCTGTTTACGCCACGCTAATTGTGATTGTTTAATAAGATAAGTAAGACACTTAAGATAGGTTGGGAATCTGCACGATACGCTGCCGTAGCAACACGGAAGTACCTGAACCACAGGTTAGGGCTGTATGAAGGCCAATTGTAACCCTTCACGGAGGTACTGAAGGGTGAAATAAAGGGCTACATTGACAGAGCCCTAGAACTTAACGATCTACGCGAGAGTAGGAATAGAAGGAATAAACCGACATCACAAGCATCTCAGGGTGCAGAAACTTGGTTCCAACATCCCCCCATACTTCTTCGGGTGAGACTTTAGTCGGTGTTCTGTGGGCTGATGTCGAAAGGGCCAGTAGTGTATGGATTTGTTTGGCTAATTAACGCTAAACCTAGGCCAGGCCCCACCAAGCCAACAAATGGTTCTGTTGTCGGGACTAGAATCTACATAAGAGATGTGCGATGTCGTATCACTGGAATCCAACTAAGAAAGAGATCAAAGGCTGGTTGGATAGGAAGATCCATGAATTCACGATGCAGGAAAACAGAAACCCGTGATTGACAAAGGAACAATGGATGGATAGGTACCTATATATAGAGATCCATGAGATCTTTTTCTGTTCCTTCCCAGTTGAGCTATATGAGTGGATCGCGAAGCTAGCAGATAGCCAAGGAAGGTGGAGACTTGAAGGTCCTATTGTTTGGACCCCGAAGTTAGTACAGAGACTAGAGGCCTCTGAGGATAATATCGCCCGCGCAGTCGATCATTGACTTGATCTCATCACAGGAGGATTTGTGACTGAATTTGTTAAAATTGGAAACCAAGGCAAAACTTCATGTGGGTCATCTTATTCATGGCTGATAATATTTTTATTAGATTCCTCTTGTCAAGAGGTGTAGGATGGATATAAAGATCATTCGATTCCGATAAGTATTCATGGAGATATGAATTTATTTTTATTATGGAATTATTATCAAGCCGACCTACAACTCATGTAGGCTCAGAAGCCCAACAATCGCATCTATTCAAACACCAACGTTGTGTATAAATATAGGAGGAATTTTCCTCATTTGGACTCACTCATCTCATCACATCTTTCTCTCTCTCTCTACTGCGCAGAAAAGAGTCTCTTCTCTACTGCGCAGAAATGGGTCTCTCTCTCACACATGTGAAGCTGGAAGCTGCTGAAACTGAAGCTGCAACTGCAGAAGTAAATTTTGACCTGCATGGACTAGAAGATCTCCTCATCTTAACTACTTTGTAGGTTCATCTAAACCTCCTCTGAAAGCCACAACTTTTGGTGGTGGAATCAAGTCAATCCAACGGACGGTTTGCAAGATATCGACTGCCCTAGTTCGAAGCCGGAAGTTGCTGAAACTGAAGCTACAACTGCAGAAGTAAAGATTGACCCGCGTGTACTAGAAGATCTCCTCATCTAAATTGTGCTATAGGTTCATCTAAACCTCCTCTAGAAGCCGCATCTTTTGGTTTTGGAATCAAGCCGATCTGACGGTCGGTTTGTGAGATATCATGATGCTGCTGATCTAGGGTTTGCTACTGCTGATATAAATCAGATTTATTGTACTGTTTCTCTCTGCTGAATTATTGAAGATAAAAGAAGATTTGATCAAAGGGTTTCCCCACACATTGTGGGGTTTGTCCCTAGCTAGCCTCCACAACTTGTGTCTCTTGTCTTGGCTTGTTTTCTATCGATCGTTTAATGTTTTATCTGCACTTTACTTTATGTATATGTGATTGCTAATCTGTGGAATATAATAAGAAAAAGAAGTAAATTTTTATAAGCATAGAACATACCATAATTTAACATGGTATCAGAGCTGAGGTGAAGACAAAGCCCGAGCAAGAGCAAGAGCAATCACCGAAGAGAAGATTGGCAAGGCTATCCTAAAAGAATGATGGGGTCCTCAACACTCTTTCCTGCCGAAGACAAGCTCCGTGAGAAAGCTGACTATCACGGATGGAAGATGTCTATCAATCTAACCCTAGAAGATCAAGGAGTGCTAGACCATGTAAGAGGAAATATTGTTGAGCCTCCATCAAATGCATCCGCTGTTGTCTGGAACAAATGGAAAAACGGAGAAATCAAAACAAAGAAGATCATCCAGGACTCTATCAACAAGCACTTGGTGGCCTACATCTCTGAACTGGACACCTCCAAGGAAGTCTACGATAGACTGGTGAGTTTATTTAAAGTAAATGATGCAAATCAAGTTTTGTTTCTTAGAAATAAGCTGAAGGAAATTAAGAAGGGTAAAGATGAGAGTATGCAAGCATACTTCTTAAGGATCATCGAAATCAGGAACGATCTCCTATCTATTGGGGAGGCTATCACTGACAGGGGAATGGAACTCATGACTCTTGGAGGATTACCATCCGAATGGTACATGTTTAGGACTACTCTTCTGAACAATAATTTAATCCCTAGTTTCGAGGAATTAATGGCTAGATGCATTCAAGAAGAAACAAGGGTAGAAGAGCAAGAAATGCCCATGCCTAAAGGTCCTCCTGCTGCCTTTTCTTCTCATGCTAAGAAAAGAAATAATTTCGGGACTAAATCAAAAGGAAAGGCTAGACCTAAGGGTGGAAGAAAAGGACGATGTTACATTTGCAATAAAGTAGGTCACTATGCAAGGGAGTGCCCTAATAGAAAGGACTCACACTCGGATGATGATAAAAAATCCCTCTGATGGCAATCAAAGGAATGAAAAATTCAATAGAAAAGGTAAGAGGAGAGTTGTGAATCAAGGAAGAGGACAAGCATTCAAGAAGGCTAGAAATTCTAGGATGTATTAAATGCACTTGACCTCTGAAAGAACCTGGTGTCCATCTCGGCAATGGAAGACAAAGGCTACAAGGTAACCTTCACAGATGGCAAGGTACGTGTATCGAAAAATAACGTTAAAGATGCCTTTACTCTTGGGTTTCATATTATCAGGTCGATGAAAGTTAGGTAAGTTTCATGTCTTATGACACATCTCTTTAGTCCAAACTTTGGCATCGGAGGTTTTCCCACCTTCATTATAAAGCTCTACCCAGTGTAAGACAAATGGTGATAGGGATGCCCGAATTCTGAGTAGAGAAAGAAGGTGTATGTCCATGATGTGCCAAAGGAAAGCTCAAAAGGGGACCATTCCCCTCAAGCCAAAGCAAGACCTCTAATATATTACAGTTGGTTCACTTAGGCATATCTGAGGTTGGCATTAAGAGGGAGACTACTACACCACATACTCCTGAGCAGAATGGTGTGGTGAAAAGGAAGAACCATGTGATTGTGGAAACTGTCTCTATGGGTAGATGATGTAACAATGCCTGATGTGGAGGAACCCATGGATCTTATTTATCCACCTGAGCTTCCCTCTTCTAGGAAGAGGCCTTCATGGCTTAGGGGATACTTGATGATGCTGAAGGATATGCTGCACCCCGAGGAACCTTCTGTGAAAGTGAGAAACCTAACAGGTACCAGGGAGACCTAACCATCATGAGCATGATCATATAAAATGAGCCTCCATCATTCTCAGATACCGTCAAGAATCAAGTATGGGAGGATGCTATGACCAAAGAATATGAGTCTATTTTGGAGAATGATGTCTGGGAAGTAGTTCCTAGACCCCAGGACAAGACAATTTTCACTTCTAAATGGCTTTATAAGATAAAGCATGCAACAAATGAAAGTACGGAAAAGTATAAGGCTCGTTTTGTTGCTCGTTGTTTCTCCCAGAAGGAAGGTATAGACTATGATGTGATATTTGCACCTGTTGCCAGATATATGACCATCTGCTCGATCATAGCCCTTGCGGTTTCACAAGGATAGAACCTACATTAGATGGATGTCAAGACCGCGTTCTTGCATAGTTCTATCAAAGAAGAGGTCTACGTGGAGCAACCCGAAGGATTTGAGATTTATGATTGAAAATCTCATGTATGCAGGTTGAAGAAGAATCTCTATGGGCTGAAGCAAGCACCCCGAGCATGGTATGAGAGGATCAATAGCTACTTGATGAAGCTGGGATTCACTAGGAGTGAAGCCGATCCTAACCGTTACTTTAAGGTTGAAGATGACAAGCCTCTCATACTGGTGCTGTATGTGGATGAACTCTTTCTAATAGGTGCAAACCCTCTCATTCACAAATGTAAGAGGGAGTTGGCTTCTAAATTTGAAATGAAGGACCAAGGAATTGAAGTGTGGCAGAAGCCAGGGGAAATTTTCCTATCTCAAGGAAAATATGTGGTAAAAATATTGGAAAGATTCGGTATGATGGATTGCAAGCCTATGACTACCTCGAGGATCTTAACTTTTAGAAGTTATATGGTAGTGATGTCGGACCAGATTTGGGAAATGCCTCTGAGTTTCATAAACTCATTGGCGTTGATGTTCTTGGTGAACCTCCATCCGAACATATGTTTTGCAGTTAGCATTGTGAGCTCATATTTGGTTGAGCCTCACTAGATTGATGCCAAGAATCTTCTGAGAAATCTTCGTGGCACAATGGGTTAAGATACACTGCCGGAGATGTGAGACTACTTGGATATACTGATGCTGATTGGGCAGGTAGTTTGGTGGACCGTAAGAGCACTTCCGGGTGCTATTTCACCTTGGGATCTGCTTCGATATCCTGGATGAGTAGGAAGTAGAAGTCGGTGGCTTTGAGCACCACCAAAGCAGAATATATTGCTGCTAGCATGACCTCGTGTGAGGCAGTCTGGTTGCGAAATCTCTTCAGTGAGCTATTTGGATTTACATTGGATACCACTGTGATTCTCTGTATCAACCAGAGGTGGGATTCGATTATTGAGGAATCCCATATTCGTCGATTGCTCCAGCAGTTAAAAATCATCTGGGATATGGTAAGTCGATGAGCAAGGAGGCTGCATCGCATTAAGATGATGTACAGGTCGATACACCTTGTCAAAGCCCCGAGGAAAGATCTAATATATGATTTTCCTAAGCGACTTGGAGTCGTCAAGAAACCCTTGTGCAAGGGTCGTGCATGTTGCATACATTGAGCTCTAGGAGCTCTGAGGGCTTGCGTTCTTACTAGAGCAACATACAACCACAAGGTGACTCACCCTCCCTTGGTGGTGCGCACTGGAACAAGATGATTTTCTCTCTTGTGGGACAAGATGATTTGCTCTCTTGTGGAACAAATCATCTTGTCCCACAAGAGAACTAATCATCTTGTCCCACAGGAGAACTAATCATCCTGCTACACAAGACAGCGAATCATCCTGTTCTCCATGGCGACAGTAGCAGGATTGATGTGTTCTCTTGTGAGTCCTGGAATGATGTGTTCTCCATGGAGACTATAGTAGGATTGATGTGTTCTCCTGTGAAGCCTGGATTGATGTGTTCTCCATGGCGACTGTAGCAGGGTTGATGTGTTCTCCTGTGAGGCCTAGATTGATGTGTTCTCCATGGCGACTGTAGCAGGATTGATGTGTTCTCCTGTGAGGCCTGGATTGATGTGTTCTCCATGGCAGCCTGGATTGATGTGTTCTCCATGGCAGCCTGTATTGATGTGTTCTCCATGGAAATTATAGCAGGATTGATGTGTTCTCCTGTGAGGACAAGATTGATTAGTTCTCCTGTTGAGGCATCCTACCCATGCAGTCTGGGACTCATGGGAAGTAACTCTCATCTGATCAATGAGTAGGGAAATGAAGTTAGGGACCATAGTAGTACTGATGGATGCATCGTTGTATCTACCGTACTCCCTACGCTAGGATGACCTCCATTGATTTGGGATCAATGATACTGGTCTGGGACCAGTGGTAGGAGTTGTACCTTACTATGACACTGACTTCGGGTAGGTTGAGATTGGCCTGGACCAGTGGTACATACTTCGAGACTGACTTCGTGTCAGTGCAGTACTGGTCTGGGACCAGTGAGAGTGGTACATACTATGACGCTAACTTTGGGTCGGTTGAGACTGGTCTGGAACTAGTGGTACACTCTCTGAGACTGCGATACTGGTCTGGGACCAGTGGTAGGAGTGGTACTTACTATGACGCTGACTTCGGGTCAGTTAAGACTAGTCTGGGACCAGTAGTACGCACTCTGAGACTGACTTTGAGTCAGTGGAGGATGATACTGGTCTAGGACAAGTGGAGTTGTACTCACTATGACGCTGACTTCGGGTTGGTTGAGATTGGTCTAGGACTAGTGGTACATACTCTGAGATTGACTTTTGAGTCAGTATGGTACATCCTCGATCAATTCTTCTTCTTCATAATTCAGACAAAATCATAGCAGAATAAAACAATGCAAGAGTAGAGTAGAACAAAGTAGAACAATACAGATTAGTACAGGGCAAAACAAGACAACGCACAACAAGCAGAATAGAGCAGAGCAGGGCAAGGGTCAGGTTGTACAAGGGCAGTGCATTTGATGGATGAATAGTAACGACCGATAGACAGATTGTAGATGAAGTTCTCCCTAGTTGAGAAGGAGTGTTAAAATTGGCAACCAGGGCAAAAACTCATGTGGGTCATCTTATTCATGGCTGATAATATTTTTATTAGATTCTTCTCATTGAGAGGTGTAGGATTGATATAAAGATCATCCGATTCCGATAAGTATTCATGGAGATATGAATTTATTTTGATTATGGAATTATTATCAAGCCGACCTACAACTCATGTAGGCTCAGAAGCCCAACAGTCACATCTATTCAAACACAAACGTTCTGTATAAATATAGGAGGAATTTTCCTCATTTGGACTCACTCATCTCATCTCATCTCTCTCTATACTGCGCAGAAAAGAGTCTCTTCTCTACTGCACAGAAATGGGTCTCTCTCTCACACATGTGAAGCCGGAAGCTGCTGAAACTGAAGCTGCAACTGCAGAATTAAAGTTTGACCTGAGTGGACTAGAAGATCTCCTCATCTGAACTATGATGTAGGTTCATCTGAACCTCTTCTAAAAGCTGCAACTTTTGGTGGTGGAATCAAGTCAATCCGACGGACGGTTTGCAAGATATCGACTGCCCTAGTTTGAAGCTGGAAGTTGCCGAAACTGAAGCTGTAACTGCAGAAGTAAAGATTGACCTACGTGGAATAGAAGATCTCCTCATCTAAACTATGCTATAGGTTCATCTAAACCTCCTTTGGAAGCTACATCTTTTGGTGGTGGAATCAAGTCGATCCAACGGTCGGTTTGTGAGATATCGTCTGCCCTAGTTTGATGATGAAGCCGCTAATGCTGATGCTGCTGATCTAGGGTTTGCTACTGCTGATATAAATCAGATTTATTGTACTGTTTCTCTCTGCTGAATTATTAAAGATAAAAGAAGATTTGGTCAAAGGGTTTCCCCACACATTGTGGGGTTTGTCCCTGGCTAGCCGCCACATCTTGTGTCTCTTGTCTTGGCTTGTTTTCTGTTGATCGTTTAATGTTCTATCTGCACTTTACTTTATGTATATGTGATTGCTAATCTATGGAATATAATAAGAAAAATAAGTAAATTGTTATAAGCATAGAACATACCATAATTTAACATAATTCGCAGTCGATACCTCAGTCAGCTATAGCGAGGCGGAGTGATGCCTCTTCAAAGGACCGCGACGTAAGTACTTGAAGTCTTTGAATACCTGGATTAAGGTGTTACTGTGCGAAAAATTTGTTATGCAGCTACCTTGATGTTCGAAGCTACGTGAAGTGGAAAAACTTACAGGAACGGAGGAAGAAAGGGTCTTGAATACAGTCCATTGATTTCACCTCCATTGGGTGATGAAGAGGGAGTAGCGCAGGCTTCTCCACGAAGTGCTATTCAGTTAATAAGACAAGGATTCTTCCAACTGCCACCTCCACCTACACCACCTCCAACTTCACCACCATCACCAGTGACTTCAATCGTACCACCACCACCCCCACCGCAGTTTAGAATGGCAAATTCAGTAAAGTTGCCGTTGTTCAAAGGCTTGGGAAATGAGGACCTGGACCAGTTTTGGTTTGTCATAAAAGCTGTGTGGGAAGCTTAGGGCATTATAGATGATCATGTGAAGAAGGCAACACTAGTTAGTTCTCTGCAGGATCGCATGCTAACATGGTATATTAAATACTCTAATGATAACCCAAACGCTGGAGTGGCAGACATCCAGACTGCGTTGAATAAATAATTCAGTAGGCCTAAATCTAAGGCATAGTCGATTGTGGGGTTTAAGAAAATCGCGATGAAACCAGGCAAAACACCTTGGGAATTAGATCAGAGGTTGAAGTGTAAAATCCGCAGAGCTAATATGAACTTAGCAGATGGACAACACCTCGAATGGTTCGTGGCTTTGCTCCTGCCACACCTCAGGGTTGCACTGTCACAACAGAAGATAACAACTCAGGTAGAGGCCTTGGAGATTGTAATGGGACTACATGAAACATTGATGCAGGATCCGAATCTGGGGGTTTAGCAGATCCATGTGCAGTTGCAAAATCTTTGCATTGAAATGCAGAGCTTGAAGCAAAACATAACCGTTCGGTCGGAGGTGCGCGAAGAGGTATGGTGCCTGAAATGTAAGGGTCAGGGGCATGACAAGGACCATTTCCCAGTCTTTGTGAATTACATTGCAGGAGGGGGACCAATGCCTTTGAGGCCAAAAGTTCAAGTAGGACCAAGCACGGGGCATGTGTTGTGGTGCGCTATATGTCAGGTAGTAGGAAAACATACCATAGATAATTGTCATTTGTTGCAGAAGTTTGTACAAACACTACAACAACTGTTCTGCAACTTCTGTAGGTCGGTAGGGCATGATGAGCACAATTGCAGAAGTTATGAATTGATGATGGATAAAACACCCTCCTATAGGGTTCAGGAAGAAACATAGCCCCCTGACTAGAGTGCAGGGATGGCGCGAACAGGCTTTCAGGGGTGCGGAACAGGCCAAGGTGGAGGAGGTCCTCGTAGAGGTCAAGGACAACTAATATGCTACAATTGCGGAGGACTAGGACACTATGCCCGTGATTGCACTAACCCAACATGTCTGTTGTGCAGATATTGAACCTCGTTTGACCATGAAATGAAGGATTGTATTACACTGATAGTGAGGATACGTGACAAAGGGCACTATCATCTCAACAGACTCAAAACCTATAGATGATGAGGTCTCTGCCTCACGAAGAGGATCCGAATGTGAATATAGTGCTCCAAATTGGAATTGCAATAGGGGATGATAAGGGGAAACAACTCGAAGACAGCGCATGGGTTTGCAAAGATTCGATGAAGGAGGCTGAATTTAATTTGGAACTCGCACGCAAAATGTTCATGGAAGCAAAGAAGAGCTTCACTTAGGCCTCCACCTCAAGAAGCAAGGATAAGCTTGATTAGGAAATGGACCCCTCTATGCTTACAACCTTTCTAGAAACCTGCATGAAGTTGCTATGTGATAGCAAGGCTGTGAAGGGATTACAGGAGTTTATAAAGAGATGGGCCAGAAACGCTCTGGGTGAACCGCGTGTGGTACGAAAGATTGGTAAGCATAAAACAAGGACAAGATGGGAGATGAGACTGAGCACACAGATAGGAGAGTATGAAATGGATCAGGTTATTTTAGACCTGGGGTCAGACGCGAACTTCCTACCGAAGCAGACTTGGGAACGAATGGGGAGACCCACATTGTAGTGGGCTTCAATTCAGTTAAGGATGGAAAATCAACGGAAGATCATCCCCATGGGGTAGCTGCAAGGGGTGACTGTAGATATTGAGAGCACAAGCGCGCTGGATGACTTTGAACTATAGAAATTGTGGATGACAACAACCCCTACCTTGCACTCCTTGGCATTGATTGGGCTACTGATATGAACAGGGTAATCAACCTAAAGAAGCGGAAGATGATATTTGAGAAGAAATTTCTCTGTTTAATAGTACCCCTAGATCTTGCTGAAGGATCGCACTGTATTGAACCAGTCCACGATTATGAGAGCGATGACGATCTGGATTGTATCTATAAGATAACAGCGTGAGACCAAGATTGGATGAATCCAACAGCAAATGGATGAATTACCTGGGATCGCGAGAGTTCCTGCACCTCGGACTCTGATGAAGAATTAAAGCACTGGTAGAATCGGTTACATGAAGTAACCATGCTAAGCTGTAACATGATGACCCAGTCGCTACCCTGTGTTTCGTCAGAGGTAAGATATCTTCCCACTTATGATGGCTTGAATGATGTAGATATCTTCTTGGATGCATTTGAGAGGGAGGTACCAGAAAAGTAGTGTTGCCAGGCTTTGGACAGGGCACTATGCACTACACCCGCAAGATGGTGGGGTACGCACAACGGTAGCTTTGAGGATTGGTGTGAATGTAGGATGATGAGGAAGCTGAAGGTATGAATGACAGGCAAGTATGATGGGAAGGATGAACCACGTGCGCACTTGGCAAAATGGACTCAGGCTTATGGAGCGAAGCCCCAACCTGAATGGGTGCACTTGTTTTGTCACACCCTGGATGTCATCCCGATGAACTAGTACTTAGAAACAGAGCTTCGCCATGGTACAAGTGAATGGAATATTCTGCGTGAAGGATTCATAATGACTTTCAGCTTTGAGGATGGTTTGACTATATTGATGAGGCACTACAAGAAGTAAAAGAAACAATCTTTAGGATACCACAAGATCCCTTGGATTTGATTCAACCTGATTGGACTACTCAACTGAGCCATGTGCTAGAATGCTATAACATGACCACTAAAGAACAAGATGAGGATCGGTGAAAGATTAACATCCCTGAAACAGAAGGTCACTATGAGGTTGAAGGAACACAAATTGAGAATCCTGATATAACTGCGCCGCTAAAAACGAAACAAGTATATATTGGTACGGAGGCAGAGCCCAAATTTGCGAAGATTGGAGATTACTGGAATGACATGACGGTGGATAAGTTCACTGAATTTCTCCGCGTGTTATCACTCAGGTTGTCCTTAAAGCTCCTTAAAGGGTACGGCCAAGGTAACCACAAACCAATATTTAGACTGCAGGTCCTAGCCTACCTGCAATCAGAGAGGGCTCTCTCTTTATAATTTAGCTTTGTTGAAGATGATATTAGGCTAGCTAATGAGTTCAAGTGGGTTTTGTTTATGTTTGGTGGGATGGGGGATTCTTTCAAACAGAGTTGGGATGCATAGTGTGAGAAGTTCAAACCATTGGGCATGGAGTCGTGGATTAGGCTTGCTGTTGCGTTTTCTTGGTCACAAGAGGAATACAGAGCATGATAGCTACACATAAAACAATATCAAGCTGTAATAAGGATGGAATGAAGGTCAGTGAATGAAAGGCAACTAAGTAGCTCTCATTATGCTAACAGAGGGAAGGTGAATGAACATTTATATAGGAGCAATCAAGGATTCCTAAACAACATTCATATATGAAGGAACTAGTGTAAATATGAGCCAATCAGTATTCATATTCAGGACTAATTCAGAGGAAAACATAGATAAATCACAGAAATTGAGAACAACATACAACTAAGTGAGCTCTGAACTATTCTTTCTTTCTGCTATTTAGATAGTGAAACAATGATGGCATAAAACATATAAACTGTAAACAGAGATAAGAAACACTTATTGGGCTATGTAGAAGCGTTAGGATTCCATAGTCACTCTTTAGTCATTAAAACACAACAGCCAGTTCATCTGCCAAACATTCCAGCGATCTTTGATTATAGAGAATCTCAGAAAATACAATGCAAGTCTAGAGGAAGTTATCGACCAACCAACCCTTTACATAATACAAAGGGTTGTTTAAATAGAAAATATTTACAAACATCCCTTGAATAGGTGTCAAGGGAGAAAATATCTCAAAATATCTATCAAAACAGAGCCAAAAGAGATCTGTGCAATAACTGCTTCTAATGCTAAGTTGCGCTGGAAATAAATGCAATAAAATATACAAAACAACTGCACATGACGCAGCAGCCTCATACAAATGTCTTTCTAAGGCTGCGCATGGTCCTGCAGCTTCATAAATGGACTGAAAGAATTCCTTGAGCCACGCACTGTCCTCTGTGTGATAAATATGCATTTAAGGAAGCAGCCCTGCTCCAAAAATATGACTGGGAACAATGTCTCTGCAATAACTCTGCCTTGAAAGCCTTCATCTATGCCTTTAGGTGGCTTTAAAGCAAAAAAAGAAGTGTTGGTGAGCCTTAATGGCTGAATGATGCTTTGTTGACTTTGCTGGGCTTGCTTTGCTTTCATCTGCTTTGAAAAACTGGACTGATACTCTTTGCCGCTTCTGGAGATGCTATGGCACGCCTCTGGGCCCCTCCTGGCTTGAAAAGGCCTTTAACTACTAAATCGCCCATCATGGCCGCTGTTCGGCCCCAAAAAACTTGCTGCGAAGTCCTCCAGCTGCCTATGGGAGCTTATCGGCCCTTGCCGATCCAAAAACTGCCTTTAATCTGATAAATCGCTACAAAAATGATGAAAAGGGGGCTCTGTAGGTACGCCGAAGAGAAAACCCTGTACTGGGCGCGCTCTGGGCAACGAGCGATTCCAAAAATGCCAAGGAAACCATCCTTTCCTTTAAACCATGGGCGGGCGCGGGCACCGCATGAATAACACTGAAATACTGCCTTCTTCTCTTAATACGCAGAACGCATCAAAAACATGATTTTTAACAAAAATGGTGCTTTTAGCGAACACTGTTCAAAACCTTAAATTCTGGCCGTTGGATCCGGCGCGGGCCGATCCAACGGCTGGCGCTAAATCGCATATCGGCGAACCGGCGGTCCCAAAACACAATGCCTCCGAAATGCCGCGGACCCGAAATGCTATAGGCTCCTTCTTGATGGATTTCGGGTCCGGCCCATCGGCGATGTCATATCGGCGGATTTACAAAAATTTGGTTTGCGGACCCGAAATGCTAATATACCATGCTTTAATGTTATTTCGGCTCCGCCATATCGGAGCAGTCCCGCTCAGCTGCACAAAGGGCCTTTCGGACCCGAAATCCCTATATGCCGAGCTATATAATATTTCGGCTCCGCCAGTAGGACATGGGGAGAGCCGCGAACAAATCATGACCGTTGATCTGGGAGGGCGATCCGACGGCCGGCGCTAAATCGCATCGGGGCGGACCATTGGTCCCAACACATAAAACTTCCGATGGAGCGATATAGCTTGCAGACTCGATATACTATAGCCCCTTTCTTTAATGGATTTCGGGTCCGCCCATCGGAGCTTTCATATCGGCGGATTTGGTAAAAATGGGTAAGCAGACCCGATATACTATATGTTGCGCTTTAATTTATTTCGGCTCCGTCAGTAGGACATGGGGAGAGCCGCGAACAAATCATGGCCGTTGATCTGGGAGGGCGATGGACGACAGAGATTACGTCGGCAATTCGCTATCGGCGGGGTCATGGGGTTGCCACATAGAAACGCCGAAACCCATCGGACCCGATATGCCTTTATGCCGCGCCTTTATAATATTTCGGCTCCGCTGGTCGGAGCCATATGTGGAGCGATGCGATTAAATATGGGCCGTTGATTCGGGGGCCCAGAATGGGCGGCTGCGATTAACTCGGCGTTTCGGCAATCGGCGGGGCGGAGGGTTTATACATATATGGGCGGAGCGAAATGGAAATGCGCGACAAGATCAGGGCCGTTGATCCGAGGGCCCGATCCAACGGCTCCCGATAAGTCGGCGATATCGCGTCGGGGCGGACATGGGGCACAACTTTATTATTGTGCGATCGCCGAAATGGGGCGATCGCCGACAAGATCTGGGTCGTTGGATGGGCGGGGCGATCGGACGGCAGCGATTTAATCGCTATATCGCAATTGGGGAAACCCGAGGGGAGGGGGCCTTATATGTATAATGCGATGCGATATGCGATAAAGCGGGGTTTACGTTATAACTAAGTTTTATGAAAAACTTTAGTTTAATACGATAAAGCAGGTTTTTTACAAAAATGCGGAGATATATATATATATATATATATATATATATATATATATATATATATATAAGGGAAATGTGATGGGGGCACCTCCCGACAGCGATATCGCTTCAGAGGGGGATCCAAAGGGATCAGAAGAATGTATATGTAATCGGACAAGGGACATTGCGATCGGGGGAAAGCCTCTCCGATTGGAGGAGGGTTTTTTCCTTGAAAAAGGTAACAACAAGGTTAATGAAGGGATTTTTACATTGGAGGAAGGGTTTTTATGCAAATGGAAGAAGTCCAAATGCATTTAGAAGATGGTTTGGGGGGGCAATGAGGGTTCTTGCTAAGTTTCAGGTAAACTTAGCAATTCCCAAGCGAACTTATGGTTATTTTTCAACCAGAGGGAGGGGATAAGTATATAGGGGAGTTATATACATAGTTTTAGTAGGGGAGGGGTAAAGAGATAGGGAGTTACATAATAAAGTTAGTAGTTAATATGATAATGATGAGAAAAAGCGCTAAGAATGATGTCTTAGGCTATCAATGGGGAAAAATGACTGATAGAAGAAGTGTGAACATTCCTTGAGTGAAGCAGATCTTCACCAAGGAAAATGATATGAAGAATGATGAAATTAAGAGGTACCAAGCAGATCTTGACCTCTTTTAGGGAAGTTAGTGAGTGATTTGGGAAAAGAGGAAGAAGGGGAAGTTAGACATGCCTCGCTTGAAGTCCTCCAACTGAAAAACTGCCTCAAACCAAAAATGAATTGCTTATCAAAATTGGAACACAGCAGTGGCACTGAGACTAGCACACTCTCATGGACACTTCTTTAGCCATCTGTAGCAAATATGGAGCATTGTAGCATGCATAGTACGACATATTTGGCATGTAAAACTGTCGATCATGAAAGATGATTAACCTGCTGCAGCAGGATGCTAACACCGCGAATACCAGGATTTGTTCCCTACTAAGTTTATGGATCTAAAAGGGATAATCAGGGACCTAGGTGTTATGAACATCACATTGAAGCCCGACACGAAGCCAGTTAAGAAAAGACCTTACCATCTCAATCCGAAGTATAAGGAGAAGGTTCGCTTAGAGCTAGACAAGATTCTCGCAGTAGGCATCATTGAGCCCATAGAAGAATTTGATTGGGTAAGCCCAATGGTGGTACAAGAAAAGAAGCAGAAGAATGAAATAAGGATATGTGTAGATCTCAGGAAGTTGAATGATGCTTGTGTACATGATCCTTTCCCGACTCCATTCACTGATGAGGTGTTAGACAATGTAGGTGGCCAGGAAGCATATTTATTCACTGATGGGTTCTCTGGGTACCATCAGATCAAAATTGCTCTGGAGGATGGGAGTAAGATGGCCTTCGTGACTTAGTGGGGGTGTTTTTAGTATACTGTAATGCCTTTCGTATTGAAGAATGCGCCTACAATTTTCTCGCATGTAGTCATTGCTACGTTCAAGGAATTTATTCACAAGTTCCTAGAAGTATACTTTGATGACTGGACTGCGTTTGGGCTGGTGAAGTGTCATGTGGCAAGCTTGCACCTGATGTAGGATACCTGTCGAAGATACCAGATCAGTTCAATCTAAAGAAGTGCCTATTTTGTGTCCCTTTTAGGACCTTGCTGGGTCATGTGGTTTGTAGAGAGGGACTGATGGTGATCCCGCGAAGATCATGGTGATACTTAACTTAGAAGCATCGAGGAGTGTGAAACAACTGCGCGCTACCTTAGGGCATACTGGATATTATAGGAAGTTTATCAAGGGATATACCCAGATCACTGCACCTATGGAGAAGTTGTTGAAAAAGGATGTTACATTCTACTGGAACGAGGACTGTAAGAAAAGCTTGGATGTATTGAAAGAAAAGATGGTCATCGCGTTGATTTTAGTCTTCCCAGATTGGAAGAAGGAGTTTCATGTACATGTCGATGCATCATGTATAGCATTGAGAGCAGTACTGACATGGGATGGAGGAGGAGACTTGGACCATCCTATAGTGTTCGCATCCAGAAGGTTATCCAAGGTAGAGAAGAACTATTCCACCATTGAGCGCGAAGGATTGCCATGGTATACGCACTCCAGAAGTTTGGACACTACTTTCTGGGTGGCCAGTTTAAGATGTATACAGATCATTCTGGGCTGAAATACCTGGTCAATAAGCCTATGTTGGGGGGGAGAATCTATAGATGGTTTTTATTGTTCCAGGAGTATGATTTTGAAGTTATTGTGAAGCCTGGACAACTGAATGTGGGACTAGACCATCTGTTGCACATCGAAACAGGGGAAGAGCCCACTAATTTGGAGGAGGGATTGCCTGACATACAACTATTTGCAGTGCGCATCATGGATGGTCATTTTGAAGATATCAGACACTTCATAACGATAGGAACTACCCCATAAGGATACACCATCCAGCAGAAGAAGGAGTTTTAAATTGGAAACTAGGGCCAAACTCCATGTGGGTCAGCTTATTTATAATAGCTAATATTTTTATTGGATCCCTCTCGTCGAGAAGTGTAGGATTGATCCAAAGATCATTCGATTCCAATAAGTATTTATGGAGATATGAATTTATTTAGATTATGGAATTATCATCTAGCCGACCAACATATTCAGTAGGCTCAGAAGCCCCATAGACGTGTCTAATCATCACCTACATGTTAGTATAAATAGAAGAGGATTTGAAGTCATTTGGAATGCATCTCAAGTGATCTCCTCTCCATGTCTTGGGTTTTTGGAGGAGATACACTAATAGATAACGTAGTCGTGATGATTCCCTAATGGATAATGCAGTGATGATACCCTAATAGATAACGCAATCATGAAACAAAAGGTAGTCGCAGTAACATGGTGAAGCCACAATTGAAAGAAATGTTGTTCAAATGAAGAATCTTACCACACTATCTCTACACGCTGAGCAGACAACCCATACGCTGTGATGAAGGCATATCCACGCAGCAAATGGTGACCATATCCACGCAGGCACATGAGGATATCCACATTGCAGATAAGGATGATCCACGCAGGTAATATGGAATGCTGCCATATATCACGCAGTCACTATATCTTAGTGCGCTAGTCATATAATGCATGGAAAACACTCATATGCTATCCAGAGACTCCCTCCACGCAACAATAGATACATATACACAGAGAATGTATATAACTTAGGCATATATATATTCAAAGCAGTCACTCAGGCATATATGTATTCAACGCAGTTACGCAGGCAATATATATAACTCAGGCATATATATATTCAACACAGTCACTCAGGCATATATATATTCAACGTAGTCACTCAACCATATATATATTCAATGCAATCACTCAGGCACATATGTATTCAACGCAGTCACTCAGGCAATATATATAACTCAGGCATATATATATATATATTCAACGCAGTCACTCAAGCATATATGTATTCAACGCAGTTACGTAGGCAATATATATATACACGTAGTCAATATATATACACACATAGCTTCATTCAGGCAATATATATATACGCAGTACTGAAAACGGATTACTGTAGATGACAACATGATTGTGTAGTATGAGACAGCATGAAGGATTTAGGAACTATAGCCTAGCTGCTTTGCTAGGTTGCAAGCCATAGCAAGCAGCTGAGGCTGATGACAATGTTATAGTGTTGTAGCATGATGATGCATAGGCAGCATGATGACGATGATTCATACTAGCAGGGGTAGCATATGCACAGGCAACATGATGATGATGATTCATACTAGCAAGGGCAGTATATGCACAGGCAGCATGATGATGATGATTCATGAACATCATGATGTATGGGTAGCATAGTATGATACAACATGATGGTGCTACATGGTAAGGTGCAGCAAATGGAAAAGGTGCAGCACTATGATAGGTGAAGAAGTCACCTTAGAGAATCAGTTGAAGCAATATGTCTTCAATTGATCTCTGTAGATATCATAAGTCAAAGTATCGACTTCTATTGTAAATGTACTCTCTCTCTCTTTCTCTACTGAACTTTGAAGAACATAAAAGAATAATTGATCAAGGGTTTCCCCACACATTATGGGGTTTGTCCTTGGCTAGCACCACATCTTGTGTCCTCTTGTCTTGGCATGTCTTCTGCGATTTATATTTATGTTCTATTTGTATTTTATCTTAATACTGATGTGATTGCTAACTGTGAAAATTTAAATAAATTGCTCTAGCAAAGAACATACCATACCTTAACATGGTATCAGAGCTGAGGTGAAGACAATGCCCAAGCAAGAGTGAAAGAGAAATCATCAAAGACAATTGGGACATGACAAAAGGATCAATGGGTTCCTCATAATTCACCTAGAGTGAAGTTGAAGCAGAGAATGTTATCAGAATGATGCAGTGGCCCTTATATGAAGGAGTGTCTGAATGGCAGAGATGCAGGTCATCAAGGACACGGCCGACCCTTTAAGGAAGCAAGCAACCCCATGAATGGAAGTCGAAGGTTTTAAGGTGGCATTCGTCGATGGAAATGTATGTGTTTGAAAATAGAATTTTCAAAGTTGCTTTTGAGTTCAATGTTGTATTAAGTTACAGGAAGTCCATTGGAGATCATGTCCCTTGACACATAGCACCAGAGGTCTGTGAGTTAGATGGTGACAGGGAAGCCTGAATTCAAAAGGAGCATGAAATTACATGTCTGAGATGTACCGAAAGAAAAATCTTAAAGGGGACCATTCCCCTCATGTGGTTAGTTCACATTTTTGAACAACCCGTGGAGCTTGAGATTCAAAAACGAGAATCTCATGTATACAGGTGGAAGAAAGCCCTCTATGGCTTGAAGAAAAACACCCCAGGCATAGTATGAGAGGACTGATAGCTATTTGATGAAGCTGAGATTCACTAAGGAGTGAAACCGATCCAAACCATTATCCGAAGGTTGTGGATGATATACCTGTCATATCGACACCTTATGTGGATGAACTATTTCTGACAATTACAGACCCTCTCATTTGCAGAAGTAAGAGGGAGTTGGCTTCCAGACATATGTTTTGTAGTTAGCAAGGGAAGTTCATATTTGGTTGAGCCTCACTGGATTGGTGCCAAGAATCTTCTAAGATGTCTTAAGGGCACAATTTCTCATGGATTGAGATAGACTACCGGAAATATGAAACTTCATGATTACTCAAATGCTGATTGGGCAGGCAGTGTGGAGGATCATCGGAGCACTTCTTAGTGTTGTTCCTCTTTGGATTCTGCTTCTAAGTAGGAAGCAAAAGTCAGTTGTTATAAGCACCACTGAGACCAGATACATATCTATGAGTATGATCTCGTATGAAGTTGCCTGGTTGGGGAAGCTCTTCAGTGAGCTGTTTGTACACATGATGAATACCACTAGGATTCTCTATAACAACCAGAGGTGGGATTCAATTTTTGAGGAATCTCGTATTCGATGATTTCTCCAGTAGATAGACATCAGATACTACCTTATCTATTATATGGTAAGTCGATGAACAAGGAGGCTCCATTGCACTGAGATGATGTACAGGCTGCTAAAGCCCCAGGGGAAAGATCAAATCTGTGATTTTCTTGAATGACTTGGAGTCATCAAGAGACCCTTGTACAAGGGTCCTGCATATTGCATACATTGAGCTCTAGGAGCTCTGGGGGCTTGCGATTCTTACTGGAGCAATGTACAACCACAGGGTGACTCACCCTCCCCTAGTGGTGTGCATTGGGACAAGATGATTTGCTCTCTTGTGGGACAAGATGATTCACTTTCTTATGGAACAGGATGATTCACTCTCCTATGTAGTAGGATGATTAGTTCTTGTGAGGCCTGGATTGATGTGTTCTCCATGGCGATTGTAGCAAGATTGATGTGTTCTCCTGTGAGGCCTGGATTGATGTGTTATCCATGGCGATTATAGCAGGATTGATGTGTTCTCCATGGCGATTGTAGCAGGATTGATGTGTTCTCCATGGTGATTGTAGCAGAATTGATTAAATTCTCTTGTCGAGGCATCCTACCCATGCAGTCTGGGACTCATGGGAAGTACCTCTCATCTGATCAATGAGCAGGGAATGAAGTTAGGGACCATAGTAGTACCGATGGATGCATCGCTGTATCTACCGTACTCCCTACGCTAGGATGAGCTCCATTGATCTGGGATCAATGATACTGGTTTGGGACTAGTGGTAGGAGTTGTACCATACTATGATGTTGAATTTGGGTCGGTTGAGACTGGTTTGGGACCAGTGGTACATACTCTGAGACTGACTTCGTGTAAGTGCAGTACTGGTCTGGGACCAGTGAGAGTGGTACATACTATGACGCTGACTTTGGGTCAGCTGAGACTAGTCTAGGACCAGTGGTACGCACTCTGAGACTGACTTCGAGTCAATGGAGAATGGTATGAGACATTCTTGATCAATTCTTCTTCTTCATAGTTCAGCAGAGCCAAAGCCAACAGAGCCAGCAGAGCTGAGCAAAGCAGAGTAGAGCCAACAGAGTTGAGTTGAGCTGAGCAGAGCAGAGACAACAAAGCTGAGCATAGCAGAGCAGAGCCAACAAAGTTGAATAGAGCAGAGCCAACAGAGTTGAATAGAGCAGAGCAGAGCCAGCAGAGCCGAGCAAAGCAGAGCAGAGCTAGCAAAGCTAAGCAGAGCATAGCAGAGCTAGTAGAGCTGAACAGAGCCAGCAGAGCTGAGCAGAGCAAAGCAGAGCTAGCAGAGCAGAGCAAGCAGAGCTGGGCAGAGCAATGCAGGGCATTGATGGCAGAGATAGTACAGTCGGACTTATGGATCAATAGATGGAGTTCTCCCTAGTTGAGAGGGAGTGTTAAATTGGCAACTAGGGCCAATCTGTTGGGTTGTGTTATATTCTTTCCACGACTAGCCCACATAGTTAACGATGGGTTAGAGGGGGGGATGTCACAAGGGGTTTGAGGGGTACCCGTAACCCCACTTTATGGGGTCCAGGGTAGCGCCCCGGGAAATTTTGGTTTTGGACCCTATGTTAGGTTGGGCGGACCCACCTATGGTTTTGTGCATGATTTTCGCACATGTTTTTTGGACACGATGGTTTTCGGTCCATGGTATTGGATGCTTCGACATGTATAAATATGTATTGTAACATTGAAAGAAATATAATGAAAAATCAAGCTGGTAGTCCCGGTTTTGGGATCCAGGGGAAAATCTCTGTGTATGTGTGTTTTATGTGTTATGATCTCACATTGTTTACTTTCTGTGTTTTAGAATTCGTATGCAGGTAATTTCCATAGAGGGTTAAAACCTACATTTGGTATCAAAGCTATTTTTGCTTCAAGGGGATGCCTTTGTTGCTGAGGGGTTTTGCTCGGGCTTGTGGTAGACCCTATTTAGTGGGAGATCTATGAGATCGATTATGGTGGTAAAAGAAGATGGCGAGCAGTGGAAAGATAGAGATCGAGAAATTTAATGGTCAGAGTTTTCAGTTGTGGAAACTCAAGACGGAGGATCTGTTGGTGGATAAAGATCAGTGGATCGCAGTAGATCCGAGTACTAAACCAATGGGAGTGTCCGATGAAGAATGGAAGAAGTTGGATCGGAAGGCAAAGAGCACAATACAATTGTGTGTCTCAAATTCAATTTTGCTGAATGTATCAGGGGAAGCTACAGCGAAGGCTTTGTGGGACAAGTTAGGGGCTTTGTACCATTCTAAGTCTCTGGTGAATAAACTGTTCTTGTGGAAAAAGTTGTATAACCTGAGGATGAAAGATGGAGACTCGGTGACATAGCATATGAACGCATTTAATACTGTGGTAAGTCAGTTAGCATCTGTTGATATTAAAATTTCAGATGAAGATAAGTGCATCAGTTTGTTGCGTTCTCTACCAGATTCGTGGGATAGTCTGGTTATTGCAATAGGTAGCAATGCAATTGCCTTGCATTTTGATGAAATAGTCTCATCCTTGCTAACGGAGGAGATGAGACGGAAAAATATGGAGAGCCAGAATGGTGATGCCTTGTCTGTACGAGGACAGTCCCAGAACAGAAACAAAAATAAGTCATCTAGTGGGAGATCTAAATCTAGAGGGAAATCTAAATCTCTAGGAAAACCTGTAAAGGTGGTGTGCTGGAAATGTGGAAAGGAATGGCACTCCAAAAGGGACTGTAAATCTAAAGCTCCTGATAAAGGAAAGGGATCTGATGATGCTCCTTCTGTAGAGGCAAAAACTGCCTCAGATGAAGGTGGGGATGTGTACTTGGCTTCTTCAAGTACACATGTAGATCATGAGGCATGGTTAATTGACTCAGGTGCATCCTTTCACTTCACTCCCCATAGAGAGTGGTTCTGCGAGTATGAGAAATACGATGTTGGTGATGTCTTCTTGGGGGATGATAGGAAAGCTAGAATTGTTAGTCGCGGAAAAGTAAAGTTGAAGTTGCAAGGTGGAAGGGTTAGAACACTTCCAAGTGTTCTACATATTCCTGCATTGGCTAGAAATCTGATTTCTATAAGCAAGCTGGATGATGCAGGTGTAAAAATAGTGTTCAAGAAGGATACTTGCAAAATGGTTCGGGGAGCACTCGTATTGATGCGGGGAGTTCAGATTGGAACTCTGTAGAAGCTGCAAGGTAGCACTGTTATTTATGGGTGCAATAGTTCTATGGTTCCTGAAAGTGGAGCAGAAAATCTAGTGGTCTCTAGAGAGAAAACCATGTTGTGGCCTCAAAGGCTTGGACATATTGGAGAGAAGGGCTTTCGAATACTTCATGGTAAAGGTATGGTAGAAGGTATGAGTAATAGCTCTCTGGATTTTGATTTCTGTGAAAATTGTGTATACGGTAAGCAGAATCAGGTGAGTTGCATCCTTTCACTTCATTCCCCATAGAGAGTGGTTCTGCGAGTATTAGAAATACGTTGGTGGTGATGTCTTCTTGGGGGATGATAGGAAGGCTAGAATTGTTGGTCGCGGAAAAGTAAAGTTGAAGTTGCAAGGTGGAAGGGTTAGAACACTTCCGGGTGTTCTACATATTCCTGCATTGGCTAGAAATCTGATTTCTGTAAGCAAACTGGATGATGCAGGTGTAAAAACAGTGTTCAAGAAGGATACCTGCAAAATGGTTCGGGAGCACTGGTATTGATGTGGGGAGTTCAGATTGGAACTTTGTACAAGTTGCAAGGTAGCACTGTTATTGATGGGTGCAATAGTTCTATGGTCTCTAAAAGTGGAGTAGAAAATCTAGTGGTATCTAGAGAGAAGACCATGCTGTGGCATCAAAGGCTTGGACATATTGGAGAGAAGGGCCTTCGAATACTTCATGGTAAAAACAATGTAAACTTTGAAACGAGAACTATAAACTCAAAACGGGAACTCTGGCCAAAAAACCCCCAAAAACATAAAAAACAATGCTAAAAACGAAAAGTGTTGATGCCAGAATAACACCTTTTTTTGTCCAGGGTAAATTTTCAACATGTTTTAAAAATGGCGGTGAAAATCAATTTTTTGTGCAAAAATTGTCCAAAAAATACCCTCAAAACGAAGTGCTGATGTTCAAATAACGTTTTTTTTTTCAATGTTAAATTTTGTGCAGAAAACACCCTCAAAACGAAAAGTGTTGATGCTGGGATAACAAATTGTTTTTCAAGGGTAAAATTTCAACATTTCAAAATAATAGCATATAATATTTTATCATGACCCGAAAAACATTAAAATTTCATATAAAAAAAATAAAAAATAAAAAATAAAAAAGTGAAAATAATGAAAAAACACAAAACAAAAAAAATAAAAATAAAAATAAGAAAACATAAATAAAAATATATACTAAAAAAAAAAAAAACCAAACAAACATCAAAAATAAAAATCAATCATAAAAATGGAAATAAAAAACAAAAAACAAAATTAACCAATACAAAAATAAGAATTAAAAAACTAGAAAAAAAATTACAAATTATAAACAAATAAATAATAAAAAAAACATATTAAAAAAAAAAAAAAACAAAACAAATATGTAAACTAAAAAAATTTGGGAAAAGAAAAAAATACACATTAAAAAAACTCTAAAATTAAGTAGGTAAAAATAGAAAAAATAAAAAAAAACTTTAACAAAAAACTAAAAAAAAATTGAAAATTAAAAACAAACTAGATTTTCAAAAAAAATGGAAAATTAACAAAAAAAAATTAAAAACTAGTGAAATTAAAATTAAAATATCGATTATTTAAAAAAATAAATGTAAAAATCTAAATTTAAATTATAAAAAAACCCCAAAAAACCCGTATTTTTATTAAAAAAAGAAAAAAATGCAATTATTTTTTATTAAACATATATATTTTATTTAAAAATAAATAATAATTTTTTTTTTTTAAACAATCTTTGTTTTTATTAAAAATAAAAAATAAAAAAAATTTAAGACAATTTTTATTTGAAAAAAATTTAAAAACAATTTAAAACGAAATTTTTATTTTTTATGTGAAAAAAATATATATTAAATTTTATTAAAAATTAAATTATTAAAAAAATTTAACAAAATTTTTTAATAAAAATTAAATTTTATTTTTATTTTTTAATTTTTATTTTATAAAAAAAAATAAAAAAAAAATAGTTTGTGCCCCTTGGGCGATTCTCGGAATCGCCCTCGGGCGCCTGGCCAACCCTCGGGCGATTCCCGGAATCGCTTGAGGGCCGGCCAGGCGCCCGGGGGTGGCGCGGCCGGGGGCGGGCGGGAATCGCCCGAGGGCCGGCCAGGCGCCCGGGGGTGGGGCGCAGCGTGAATCGCCCGAGTGCCGGCCAGGCGCCCATTTTTTTAATAATTTAATTTTTAATAAAATTTAATTTATATTTTTTTTCACATAAAAAATAAAAATTTCGTTTTAAATTGTTTTTTAATTTTTTTCAAATAAATATTGTTTAAATTTTTTATTTTTTATTTTTAATAAAAACAAATATTGTTTAAAAAATAATAAAATTATTATTTATTTTTAAATAAAATATATATGTTTAATAAAAAATAATTGCATTTTTTTATTTTTTTAATAAAAAATACACATTTTTTTGGGGTTTTTTTATAATTTAAATTTGTTTGTGTGTTTTTTTTTTATATTAATTTTACGAGTTTTTTAATTTTTTTCCGCTAATTTTCTATTTTTTTTTAAAACTAGTTTGTTTTTAATTTTTTTTCCCAGTTTTTGCTAACGTTTTTTTTAATTTCTCCATTTTTACTTGATTTTATAAATATATATTTTTTTAATTTTGTTTTTTTGTTTTTTCCAAATTTTTTGATGGTTTGTGAGAATTTATTTTATTTATTTATTTTTTTTTTTTTTTCGTTTTTTTTTCTATTTCTTTTTTTTAAACGAGTTTGTTTTTAATTTTTTTTCTTTTCCCTAGTTTTTGCTAATGGTTTTTTTTAAATTTCTTGATATTTACTTAATTTTATATATATATATATATATATATTTTTTTTTTTTTTAATTTTGTTTTTTTTTTTTCCAAATTTTTTTATGGTTTATGAGATAATTTTTTTTAACATTTTTTATTTTTTATTTTTGTCTTTTTTACATATATTTTTATATTTGTTTTTTAGAGACAATTATTTCATTTGGATTGAAAATTTAATTAACAATGTATAAATATGTAGTATATCGAAAATGCAAAATATCGACCTTCTTTAAATATGCAAATCAATAAAAACCCCACTACAAAAAAATAAAAATTAAAATAAAAACTAGAAAATATGAAAAAGAAGACCACTTCCAAAATTATTAAATTTACGAAATAATTATTTACATTTCATATGTTAAAAAAATTTAAAGTCAAAAAATAGGTCTTTTAAAAAAAGGGTCTGATGCAGAATAACCACTTTTTTAAATCAGCATGAAAATCACTACCATTCTAAAACGCAATGTACATAAAAAAATTTAAAGTGCCAAAAACTATGCTTTAAAAAAAACATGTGTGTTCTGCATCACCCATTTTCAAAATCGGGTCACTTTTTTGCTATCTCTACAAAATGGGTAACAGTAGCAATTCCCGTTTCAAAGTTTACATTGTTTAAAGGTATGGTAGAAGGTATGAATAATAACTCTCTGGATTTTGATTTCTGTGAAAATTGTGTATACAATGAGCAGAATCGGGTGAGTTTCCCCTCTGGTGGTAAGAGGGTGAAACATATATTAGAGCTTGTGCACAGTGATGTGTTTGGACTTGTGAAGGTTCCATCACTGAGTAAGTCTGTGTACTATGTATCATTTATAGATGACTTCTCAATGAATACATGGATATATTCCTTAAGAAGAAATTTGAAGTCTTTGACAAGTTTAAAGAATTTAAGGCTCTGGTAGAAAACCAGACAGAGAAGAAAATAAAGGTGCTGAAGACAGATAATGGTGGAGAGTTTTGCAGTAAGGAATTTGAAGAATTTTGTAAGAAGTGTGGTATATCACGGTAGAAGACTACTCCATATACACCTTAACAAAATGGAGTTGCAAAAGAATGAACAAGACGTTGATGGAAAGGGCAAGAAGCATGCTCAGTGGTGCCGGGTTAGGACAAGAATTCTGGGTAGAGGCGGTGGATACTACATGTTACCTGGTCAACAGGCCACCTTCATCAGCGTTGGAGGATAAGACTCCACAAGAGGTATGGAATGGTAAGAAATCCTCTCTTTCACATCTAAGGGTATTTGGATGTGATGCATATGTACATGTTCCAAAGGAGAAAAGAACCAAGTTGGATAGTAAATCTGAAAAGTGCATCTTTATTGGGTATCAGGATGGTTTAAAGGGTTATAAGCTTTGGAACCCAGTAACAAGGAAGGTTGTGTATAGCCGAGATGTGGTGTTCAGAGAGGTGAAAGATGTTATTAAACTTGAAGTCCAACGAAAGGAACTTGAGAAGATAGAGTTTGAGCTAAATGAGGAAGAATCAAACTCTACAACAGAGGAGGAATTAGAAGATGAAGAGCCACAAACTCTGGGTGTAAGAAGATCAGTTCGAGAAAGAAGGCAACTAGAAAGGTATACTCCATTTGCTTTCTGTTCAAATTTTGCTTTACCTATTACTGATGATGATCCTAGAGCTGTGAAGGAAGCATTAGATTTAGAGGATGGAAAACTCTGGAAAGAGGCCATGGTTGATGAAATGGCATCTCTGCACAAAAATGAGGCTTGGGATCTAGTGGAGTTGTCGGCTGGAAGGAAACCCATTGGTAGAAAATGGGTATTCAAAAAGAAGGCAAATGCAGAACGAAAATTGGAGAAATACAAAGCTCTATTGGTAGCAAAAGGTTATTCCCACGTGCCGGGAATTGATTTTGGTGATATTTTTTCTCATGTTGCCAAGGTAACTTCTATTATATTACTTTTATCTATTACTGCTACTTTTGATTTTGAGGTAGAACAGATGGATGTGAAGATAACATTTCTTCATGGGGATCTGGAAGATGAAATCTACATGAAGCAACTTGAAGGCTTTGCAGTGAAGGGTAAGAAAGAACTGGTATGCAAGTTAAAGAAGTCTCTGTATGGGTTAAAATAGTCACCAAGGATGTGGTATCAGAAATCTGATACATTTATACGGGAACTTGGCTTCACCAGAAGCAAAGCAGATCACTGTGTGTATTTTAAATTAATTGGTGACCATGTTATTTATCTGGTCTTGTATGTGGATGATATGTTGCTGGTTGGAAATGACAAAGAAATTATCCAGGATTTGAAGACCCAATTGTCCTCCAAATTCGACATGAAAGATCTTGTTGCTGCAAACTATATTTTGGGAATGGAAATTAAAAGAGATTGGGCAAAGAGGAAGCTTTGGTTAAACCAGAGGAAGTATGTCGAGACAATACTGCAGAGGTTTAATATGCAGGATAGTAAATCGGTGAAGGTTCCTATTCTTGTAGGTGTGAGGTTATCTGCTGAACAGTGTCCCAAGACACAAGAAGAGGAAGATGACATGTCCCGTGTTCCATATGCAAGTGCAGTTAGTAGCCTGATGTATTCAATGGTATGTACTAGACCAGACATTTCACATGTAGTGGGAGTATTGAGCAGGTTTATGTCAAAACCAGGAAAGGAGCATTGGACAACAGTGAAGCGGGTTTTCAAGTATCTGCGTGGCACTAGCAATTATGGTTTGTGCTACCAAGGAAGACCAGGATTGGATAGAGTGTTGGATATTTGTGGATTTGTTGATGAAAATTGGGTTGGAGATCTGGATCAGAGAAGATATACAAGTGGGTATGTGTTTAACCTATTTGGAGGTGTAGTCAATTGGATGAGTAAGAAACAATTTGTAGTGGCACTATCAACTACAGAGGCAGAATACATGGCAGCCACTCATGCATGCAATGAGGCAGTTTGGTTGCAGAGATTGTGTTCAAGTATGGGGTTAGTATAGGAAGCTATAAGGATAGATTGTGACAACCAAAGTGTAATATTCTTGGCAAAGAACTCCGCATATCATTCAAATACAAAGCACATTGATGTTTAGCATCACTTTGTGAGGGATATGATAGAAGACAAAGGGGTGTTGCTGGCAAAGGTGAACACTTTGAAGAATACTATAGATGCATTGACAAAATCTGTGAGCTCTGAGAAGTTCTCTTGGTGTAGAGAAACAATGGGCATTGCAGGGCTGGATAAATGATTAAGCTTTCTTGTGGCCCCTTGTGGAAAGAAAACAACAAGTGGGAGAATGTTGGGTTGTGTTATATTCTTTCCACGACTAGCCCATGTAGTTAACTAGGGGTTATAGGGGGGAGGTCACAAGGGGTTTGAGGGGTACCCATAACCCCACTTTATGGGGTTTGGGGCAGCGCCTTGGAAAATTTTGGTTTTGGACCCTATGTTAGGTTGGGCAGACCCACCTATGGTTTTGTGCATGATTTTCACACATGTTTTTTGGACGCGATGGTTTTCGGTCCATGGTATTGGATGCGATGGTTTTCGGTCCATGGTATTGGATGCTTTTGCATGTATAAATATGTATTGTAACATTGAAAGGAATATAATGAAAAATCAAGCTGGTAGTCCCAGTTTTGGGATCCAGGGGAAAATCTCTGTGTATGTGTGTTTTATGTGTTATGCTTTCGCATTGTTTATTTTCTGTGTTTTAGAATTCATATGCAGGTAATTTCTATATAGGGTTAAAACCTACATAAAATTCATGTAGGTTAGCTTATTTATGACAACTAATATTTTTATTGGATCCCTCTTTTTGAAAGGTGTAGGATTGATCCAAAGATCATCCGATTCCGATAAGTATTTATGGAGATATGAATCTATTTAGATTATGGAATTATCATCTAGCCGACCAGCATCTTCAGTGGGCTCAGAAGCCCAATAGACGTGTCTAATCATCACCTACATGTTAGTATAAATAGAAGAGGATTTGAAGTCATTTGGAACGCGCCTCAAGTGATCTCCTCTCCACGTCTTGGGTTTTTGGAGAAGGAGATACACTAATAGATAACGCAGTCGTGATGATGCCCTAATGGAGAACGCAGTGATGATACCCTAATATATAATGCAGTCATGAAACAAAAGGTAGCCGCAGTAACATGGTGAAGCCACAGTTGAAAGAAACATTGTTCAAATGAAGAATCTTACCACACTGTCCCTACACGCTGAGCAGACAATCCATATGCTGTGATGAAGGCATATCCACGCAGCAAATAGTGACCATATCCACGCAGGCACATGAGGATATCCATGCTGCAGATAAGGATGATCCACACAGGTAATATGGAATGCTGCCATATATCACACAGTCACTATATCTTAGTGCGCTGGTCATATAACACATGGAAAACACTCATACGCTATCCAGAGACCCCTTCCACGTAGTAATAGATACATATACGCAGGCAATATATATAACTCAGGCATATATATATTCAACGCAGTCACTCAGGCATATATGTATTCAACGCAGTTATGTAGGCAATATATATAACTCAGGCATATATATATTCAACACAGTCACTCAGGCATATATATATTCAACGCAGTCACTCAGCCATATATATATTCAACGCAATCACTCAGGCATATATGTATTCAACGCAATCACTCAGGCAATATATATAACTCAGGCATATATATATTCAACGCAGTCACTCAGGCATATATGTATTCAACGCAGTTACGCAGGCAATATATATATATATACACGCACAACTTCATTCAGGCAATATATATATATATATATATATATACGCAATAATGAAAACGGATTACTATAGATGATAGCATGATTGTGTAGTTTGAGACTGCATGGAGGATTTTGGAACTATAGCCTTGCTGCTTTGCTAGGCGGCAAGCCATAGCAAGTAGCTAAGGCTGATGAAAGTGTTATAGTGTTAGCATGACGATGCACAGGTAGCATGATGACGATGATTCATACTGGCAGGGGCAGCATATGCACAGGCAGCATGATGATGATGATTCATACTAGTAGGGGCAACATATGCACATGCAACATGATGACGATGATGCACAGGAAACATGATGACAATGATGCACAGGCAACATGATGACGATGATGCATGAATAGCATGATGTATGGGCAACATAGTATGATGTAGCATGATGGTGCTACACGGTAAGGTGCAGAAAATGGACAAGGTGCAGCACTATGATAGGTGAAGAAGTCACCTTAGAGAATCAGTTGAAGCAATATGTCTTCAATTGATCTCTGTAGATATCATAAGTCAAAGTATTGACTTATATTGTAAATGTACTCTCTCTCTCTTTCTCTATTGAACTTTGAAGAACATAAAAAAAGAATTGATCAAGGGTCTCCCCACACATTATGGTGTTTGTCCCTCCCTAGCACATCTTGTGTCCTCTTGTCTTGGCATGTCTTCTACGATTTATATTTATGTTCTATCTATAGTTTATCTTAATATTGATGTGATTGCTAACTGTGAAAACTTAAATAAATTGCTCTAGCATAGAACATACCATAACTTAACAAGGAGTTAGTGGCGCGCGTGACATAATTTTCTGTCATTACTGGGCATCTGTACAAAATGGGGTTTGATGAGATATTGCGACGATATGTACCGTAGTTTGAAAGGAGTAGTATCCTCACAGATGCTCATGGGGGCACCGCGGGAGGACATTATGCAGGCAGAGCGACCACGCAGAAGATTCTACGTGTAGGGTTATGGTGGCCAACCCTCCATCAGGATTCAAAATCTTACTGCAAAGCGTGTGATATGTGTCAAAGAATTGGTAGGCCATCGCGGAGGGATTAACTACCTCTAAATCCACAGATGATGTTACAACCCTTTGAGATATGGGTGAGAGATTTTGTGGGACCCATTCAGCCACAAGGGAAGAAGACGGGAGCGAGGTACATTATCACCGCGACAGAGTATTTGACTCGATGGGCAGAGGCACAACATGTGAAGGATTTCATAGGTGTGACTACTGCAAAGTTCCTCTTTGAGTATGTCCTAACGTGATTTGGGTGTCCAAAGATTTTGATGAGTGATCGCATATGCACTTTCTGAATGAGACGATCAGTGTGTTGATGGAGGAATTTCAGGTATATCACCAGAAGAGCACGCCTTATCACCCGCAAGCTAATGGGATGGTGGAAGCATTCAACAAAGTGCTAGAGAATGTGCTGACCAAGGTATGCAACGCTCAGTGAAGTGATTGGGACCTGCACATACCCGTAGTACTATGGGCCTATCGGATGACATGCAAGAAATTGACTGGACAAACACCCTTTAGGCTTGTATATGGTGTTGAAGTGGTGATGCCCATGGAATACATTGTGCCTAGTCTACGCATAGTGGAACTCACAGGTATGATGGATCGCGAAGCCCTGGAGGAGATGCTCGCGCAGCTGGCTAAGCTTGAGGAAGAGAGATTTCTAGCTGGATTTCACCAACAGGTCCAAAAGCAGCATGAAAAAGCATGGCATGATCGACATATTAAGTTGCGCACATTAAGCTAAATGACCTGGTTTTGTTATATGACAACAAATTTGATAAATTTCCAAGGAAGTTCAGAATGCAGTGGTTAGGGCCCTATGTCATTAAGGAGATTACTGATGGAGGAGCAGTTCAGTTGGTCAAATTGAATGGAGATCCCTTCCTAAGAAAGGTGAATGGCAGTCGCTTGAAGCCATACATTGGTGGTCTGACCATGTGACTATATGAAGGTATCACAGTCTTAGCGCTCCAGGAAGCTGAAAGGAGGCAGGGGACTATAAACTACATTACCCAAGTTGGGGAGCTACGTGATTGGAGGATTATGCAAAGCAAGAAAGTGTCACAGGGTTCGTGATAGTGCAAAGGGAGGTGCACTACCTAGGGAGAAATCACGCAGATCGGCCGGAAAGTGATCGTTAAAGTCATTGTTCATGATTTGACAGTAGAAATGTGGCCAAATGGAGCAGGCGGCCGACATTTAAGACGAAATTTATGGGTTAGATCCTTGTAAATTTGTCGCCAATCCGGCATTAATGAACCAAATTTGGGGGGAACGGTCGGATTTGAATTTAAAATGCCCTATAAATTACAAGTGGCTGCCCAACGAAAAACACTTGGCATTTCAAGAATTGAGTTGTTGAGCTCTCAGGCGCACATGAACCATGAGCACTTCAAATTTTTGATAGCCAGTTTAGTATTTGAGACAATGCCAAAGGAGACACAGGAGTTCTTGCAGAACATCATGTGAGTGCCCATAGAAGCTATAGAAATCGAAGTAGAGGAGTCGGTGTCAGAAATTGATATGGAGGTCGAAGAAGCTACTCCCGAGGTTGCTGAAGTATTAACCAAAGTCCCCAAGTCACCAAGGACGCCGAGACCAAAGCCGACCCCAACCAAGGAGAGCGCAAAGAATAAGAAGGGCAAGCAGCGTGCAATACTAGTGTGCACGTCACCAAGAAGAAACCCACCGAAGGAAAAGCCCACCGCACAGGAGAAGGGCAAAGCCATCAATCTAAAGTCGGAGGAGGAAGAAATCGAAGACATCCCGATGGATGATGAGGATGTGGGAGTATATGTGGAGGAAGTTGAAGCCCAGGGTGCTGACCCTATCACTCAGTTGCCTGAGTACGTCCCTCCGTGCAAGGGCAAGACCAAGGTGCCAAAAGATATCGATGAGAGCAAGGTCCCCTTGCAAACCCCTCTATTGCCAGATGAAATTCTCTTCGAAGGACCGTGCTTGGGGTGGGTTCCTCTGCTAAAACTTGAAGACTGGAACTTGGTTGATCATGAGAAGTTCCCACATTTGGCGACTAAGCAACTGATGTGCCGCATCATCGATACAACCATCGGAATGACCGCATTGGAGCTGTGGGAGTGGCTCCGAGGAGTAGACAAGGTAGGGTTCCTCAACTTCGTTTGGGTGCCGCACTACAACTGCACCCCGGTTACATTATTGGTCATCAAGTAGCTGCTATGCTTGTTGCATGATGGGTATTTGTGGCTGGAGGAGCCAATACCCATCACTGATAGGTTGATCCACAGGATCACGTGGTTGCCTTACACAAGAGAAAATCTGGCCATGATATTTGGTGGAAAAGGTGGTGAGTAGGCCCTCACGGAGGCCATGAAAGAGAAGTTTAAATTTGTAAAGAAGCTGCATGGATATGCCATATCCAACATCTGTGACCCTTCTGTAAAGGTGGTTACGTAGATTTTAGCAGGGAAGGTGATGAGGAAGTGTCACACCAATGAGGTGCTGGTGCCTGTCGTCGTTCTAGCAGCCTAGTGCGCTGAAGGAGTTTAGTTCAATTGGGCAAACTATCTCCAGGATGAGTTCCTTGTGAATTTTCGCGAAGCACAGGAGCTCAGCAAGACATTCCACTACGCGTGGCTCTTATTGTCAATTGTGCTGGTAGCATGGGAGCTGCTAGAGGACAACCAATTCCCTTCAGTCGCACCATACCTACCAGAAGCAACGAAGTTGATGGAGATGAACATCCACATGGACATAAATCGCAAACCATAGTTGTCGCCTATGGTGTTTGCCAACCTATAGTGCTACATAGAGTTCAAAGCAGATTTTCACCATGTGTCCATCAAGGTGTGGAAGGACCCTGCACAGACATGGTATGACTTGCCTTATCTGGAAATAGATGATGCCATTGATGCAATACTTGATTGATGGCTGGCCGAATGGCGCACCACAATAGACTTGGTGGTGGGAGGGAGCAAGTCTGCCATGTAGAAAAAGGAGGAGGCCAAGCTCAAGATGAGGCAGCTGGTTGAAAATAGAAAGAAGGAGGCCGCTAACAAGGCCCAAGTGGAGCGCAATGCCACTCAGCAGACGGAGAAGCAAACATGTGGAACAGAGCAGGGCTCTGAAAAAGGCATGAGGTCACCTTCACCTGAGACAGAGGAAGAGACGGATTAGCAGACATAACAGCACGGTGCAAACCCACAGGCGATGTCTGCTCACATCAAGCATCCAAGGGAGAAAGAGAAAGGAGGGTCTAGGAAGAAATCCAAGGCCACTAAGACATTGTTGGAGCCAATCACCCTTATAGAGGGCGATTTGCATGACATCAGTGACACGATGCGGGATGTCACCGCGAAGGCCCTACAACAGTTTGAGCAGCAACGGAAAATAATTTCGGGGGTTATCTAGACAGGTTTGTATGAGCTGTAGACCCATGTGTCACAGGCTGACACGATGTCTACCAGTCTTGCTATCGGCACTTCAGAAGCTGCCGAGATGCTACACGCGAAGGCCTCCAATGCAATAGTGCTGCCTGATGGAGCACTAAACATGGAGAACAAAGCTGATAGGCTCACTATTAACGCCCTAAAGGGACTAGGGTTGAATTTGGTAGCGCTCCCTGGTGAAGTGCTCCACCTTTTGTAGGATGGAGTGATTGTGGAGTTGAGGGCCCGTGAGCACCGCACCCTCTAGGTGATTAGTGAACAACGGATTAAAAATGAGTAGATGGCACTACAACGAGACTCTTCCATCACCACTATGACCGACGCGACCAATTAGAACAAGCGTAAATGTAGGTTGTTGAGGAGGCATGCCAAATGGTCCCATAGTTGACCATTCCTGAGGAAGAACCAGTCGAGGTGCGCGTCCGCAAGCTGGCTACAGGGGTGCGCGACGCTCGGACAGAAATGGCAAGGGTTCAGTTGGAGTTGAACCTGTAGATCATCGAATTGCAGTTGAAGGCCCAGCCTTCAACCTTGCCAGAGGTCAAGGAGCAGCAGGTGACCGCTGTCACTGAAGAAATAACGGCGGTTGATAGTGCAGTAGTAGACTCCACACAACATTTTGAGTAGTCGTTCCAGGTCCTGACAAGCTTGCAGGAGGACCCTAATGTACAATGGCTAGAGACAGAAGCACGCGAGCTACAACAACGCTATGATGAGGTCAAAGGCACAACATGGACCGTCGCGCTCACACAAAGATTGGCGAAGCTGTAGTAGGCCAAGCAGCTGAAAGAACAAGTGGATGCAGCGCTGCACAAGGAAGTAGTGATGAAGGAACGACTGAAGCCCTAGATAGATGAGGCTTACATGGTGACAACCTCTATTGAAGGAAAGCTCGCGACTCTGCAAGCAACTCAACAAAAGCTTCAGGTCGATAGTTCAGGAGTAGTGACTGAGAAAATGGTGGAAGATGCGAAGCAGACGTCCGCACAGTGCACTACTGAGGTTGCAGTTATAAGGATCGAGCTGGGAGGTCTTCACGCTAAGATCTCCGCGCCTGCCGAGGACTTGAGGGTGAGTCACGATGTTTGTGTTGGGGGCCTGTTGGGAACGGGATCCCCCAAGGATAGTTTTGGGGCTAAAAGCCCATGTTTTAAGTCGAATTTTGTAATAAAGTTTGTAAAGACTCCACATTTTGTGGTCGCGGAGCACGGAGGTGTCATGAGTCATAAAGGGTTGTCCACCTTTATTTTGTAAAGTAAATTTGGGTGAAGATATACCCATGGTCCGTGGACCATGGGATTGCATAAAAAGAGCTAAGTAATTAAGCTCTAATTAGTTCAGATGAGTCATAAGTTGTAGAAGAAGTCTTGAGCGATAAGGAGAGAAGTCTAAGTTTTGAGTCTCAGTGTAGGTAAAGGCTCTGCAGCTGAGTGCATAGAGGCCTAGGGTGGAAGTCCGTAGCTGAGTGCGCAGACCTCTGTAGAGGTGTGTGCAGGGCGGATAGAGTCTGTAATCATCTAAAGATATCAATAAAGAGAATTATTCTACAAATTTTGTGTCTTTATTTCCTGTTAATGCATCTTGTCATATTGTGTATGAATTTCATTTATAATGCTTATGTGATGCGCGAATATATGTAGTTACGTTGGATAATTGAACGCAAATAAGGATATTTGTTTACGTGGCGCTAACTGTGACTGTTTAATAAGATAAGTAAGACACTTAATCTATGTTGGGAATCTGCACGATATGTTGTCCTAGCAGCGCAGAAGTACCTGAACCGTAGGTTAGGGCTGCACGAAGGCCAATCGTACTCCCTTGCAGAGGTACTAAAGGGAAAAATAAAGGGCTAGACTGATAGAGCCCTAGAACTACCGACATCACAACCATCTCAGGGTGCGGAAACTTGGTTCCAGCATCCCCCCATACTGCTTCAGGTGAGACTTCGGTTTGCGCTCCACGGGCTGATGCCAAAAGGGCCAATAGTGTAGGTATTTGTTTGGCTAACTAACGTTGAACCTGGGTCAGGCCCCACCAAACCAACACAAGATATCAAAGAAATACCACTATTTGCAAAGACAATCAGGGAGTTAAGTATTTAAAAACTAGGAAGAAAAATGAAAGAAGTTAAAAGAATCCAGTTAATTGGGAAAATTGCAGATATCATGATGGGAAAAACAACAATTCAAAAATATCTAGATCCAAGAAGTCCCATTGTGAAAACACACATTAATGGCGTTGAGATTCCAAATAAATTGATTTATTTAAGAGCAACTATCAACATCATGAGTAAGCTAACTATGGAACAATTGAAACTTCCCAATCTTCAATATACACCTTCATTATTGCAATTAGCAGATAGATCTGTTATCAAACCTGATGGTGTGTTAGAATATGTATTTGTATCCTTAGATTCTTGGGAATATCTTGTTGACTTTATGATCTTGACACCCAAGAATAATTTAGGTGGACATCCATTAATTCTATGAAGACCATGGTTAACTACAACTGATGCTTTTATAAGTTGTAGATATGGTGATATGTTTATCTTTGATGGAAGTTCGACAAAGAAATTCACATTATATCCTCCTGCAAAAACAATGATAGAAGTAGAAAGTGAAGTATGGATAGATGATCACAATGGAAACTTTGATATATGACCAATTTTTTCCACATCAAAATAGATGAAGAAGATCAAATTTTGAATTTAATGGAAAATAATGAATATTCCTCATATTGTGAACAAAATAATAGTTTTCAATAACAATGGAATATTGAATATCAATCATCTCATCAAATTGATTTACATTCTATGGAAAAATTTGGCAATTCTTTAATAGAAATTTTTCCAGGGAAAACTTTGAATATTAATGATAATATGGAAGAATCTCAAAATAAATAATTAATAAAGATGTTGCAAGAACATTCCTACGCTTATGCATGGGAATAAAATTATATGAAAGTAATTGATCCTAACACTTGTATTCATCATATCTATATTGAAGAAAATGCCAGACCAATCTGACAACCCCAGAGGAGAATGAATCCAAATCTAAGGGAAATTGTTAAAGAAGAATTACAAAAATTGTTAAATGTGAATTTCATTTATCCAATATCAGACAACCAGTGGGTTTCACCATTGGTAATTGTTTCGAAAAAGAATGGAAAATGGAGAGTATGCATTGATTATAGGGAATTGAATAAAGATACTTTAAAAGATCATTTTCCACTTCCTTTTATAGATCAAGTCCTGGATACATTGGCAGGGAAAAAGTATTTTTCATTCTTGGATGGTTTTAGTGGATATAACCAGATCCAAGTAGCTCCAGAAGATCAAGATAAAACAAATTTTACCTGTCCATGGGGAACCTATGCTTACCGAGTACTTCCTTTTGGGTTATGTAATGCACCTACAACATTCCAAAGGGTAGTTCTAGGTATTTTCTTTGATCTAATTCATGATTGTGTGGAAGTTTACATGGATGATTTTACTGTCTATGGAAATTATTTTGAAGAAGCTCTTAAAAATTTGGAAAAAGTTCTCATTATATGTAAAGAAGAAAATCTCTCATTAAGCCATGAAAAATGTTTTATGATGTTTACTAAGGGAATTGTTTTAGGCCACCATATTTTAGGAGATGGAATCAAATTAGATGCATCTAAGGTAGAAGTCATTTCCAAGTTATTGGTTCCTATGTTTCAAAGGGATGTTAGAATTTTTCTTGGTTTTAATGGCTATTATAGAATATTTATAGAAAACTTTAAAAAGATTGGCTCTCCACTTTTCGAATTGCTTACAAAAGATTGTGAATTCATCTGGAATTCTGATTGCCAAAAAGCTTTTGAAACATTGAAATAATTTTTTTCCGAAGCACCCATTTGAAGAGGACCAAATTGGAAACTACCTTTTCACATTTCGACTGATGCCCTAGATACAACTTCAGGAGTTGTATTAGGACAAAAAAATTTGAATCCATTTTCCATTTACTATACAAGCAAAAACCTGACCCCTGCGGAGTTGAATTATACTATAACAAAAAATGAATTTTTAGCTGTTGTACATGCCATCAATAAATTCAAACATTATTTAACTGGTTATGAAACCTTCATTCACACAGATCATTCTGCAATTAGATATTTAATGAATAAATCAATTACTAATGACATAATTACAAGATGGCTATTGTTATTACAAGAATTCAATATTACTTTTTTGGATAGACCTAGAAAACAAAACACAATTGCTAATCTTCTATCTAGAATCCAAAATGATAATAATGATGTTCCTGTAGAAGATAATTTTCCTGATGAATATATTTTGAAGTATCTATTAAATCTCCTTGGTTTGTATATATTTTTAATTATTTGGCTATAAGGAATTTACCATCATAGTTTTCTCCTTGAGAGAAAAGGAAGGTTATTCAAACTAGTGCATCTTATTCATGGATAAATGAAGAATTGTACAATACAAGACCTGACTTAATCATTTGAAGATGTGTTAGAGAGAATGAAGTACCAGAAATATTGAAGTCTTGCCATGATGAACCATGTGGAAGACATTTCACTGATAAAAGAACTGCTTATAAAGTATTTCTCTTAGGATATTATTGGCCTTCTCCTTTTAAGGATGCCAAGGAATATGTTAAGAGGTGTGACAGTTTTCAAAGAATGGGCAAACCTATTCCTTTGGATGAAATGGCTCTACAACCTCAGGTACTTATTGAACCTTTTGAGAAATGGGCTTTGGATTTATTTCGTCCAATCAATCCATCATCAAGACAAAAAAGGTAAATTCTTGTCTGTACAAATTATGTCACAAAATGGGTAGAAGCTAAAGCACTTCCTTTTGCTACTAGAAATGCTATAGTTTCATTTCTTTTTAAGGATATTTTCACTCGTTTTGGTGTCCCAAGGGAAATTGTGACATATCAAGGCACTCAATTTACATCCAAGTTGGTATAAAAAATAATGGAGGAGTACAAAATCAAACATAGGAAGTCAACTCCATATCATCCACAAGCCAATGGACAAGTTGAATCTACCAATAAAGTAATTGAAGCAATTCTTACCAAGACTGTGCATCTGCATATAAGGGATTGAGTAGAAAAGATTCCAAAGCTTTATGGGCATATCGTACCACATGGAAAAATACAATAGGACACACTCCTTATGAACATGTTTATGGAAAGTAAGTCATGTTTCCTATTGAGTTCCAAATAAATACTTTTAAAACAACAACGAAGTTGGGTCTTTGTCTATCAGAAGCCCAAAGACAAACAATGGAGAAATTGAATGAACTTGATGAGATACAGAATGATGCTATTCATAGAACCATTATAGTCCAACAACAAAGATCCAGGTGGCATGATAAGTTTATCAAAGAAAGGAAATTTCTGCCTGGTGATTGGACATTGCTTTTTGATTCAAAATTTAAAGGTTTTCAAGGAAAATTTCAAACTCATTGGCGTGGTCCTTATGAGATTGAAAATATCTTTGATAATGTAGTAATCAAAATTAGAACCGTTGATGAAGAAAAATTAACCTTCCTTGTAAATGGTCACAGATTACGAATATATCATAAACCATTAACAAGGGAAGAATTCATAAGAAATTTGTAAGATAATCTTGATTTGAAGTTGGTCAAGGAAGATTCTTCTTCCTCTCCAACTCAACTTTCTACTTTCTTTTTCAAAAATAAAATAAAATAAAATAATAATAATAAATAAATAAATAATTATTTGTATAAGCATGAAAACCAAAATTGTTGGCATGTTTATATAGAAAATCTAGGTTGAAAACCAAGAGTTCTTGGAAGCTTAGACTTTATTTTTCCTATTCTAGTCCTATTTTATTTTTATTCATTTTTTCTCTTTTGAAAAATAATGCAGCTACAGAATTGCCAACAATCTACAACTCTGATAGAATTCTGCAGTTGACTTGGCAGATTGTGACCAAGGCAAATGAAGATCATGACAAAAGAAAATTCATTGAAGATTGCAGCTAGAGCAACCTGAAAACCTACAAAAGACAAATCAAAATCAGTAAGACAAAGGATCTAAGGTATGTAAATATTAAGTTATATAATAAAGGTAAAACATTTGAGTTATGAAATAAATGATGAGTAACCATTGCTATTGCCATACTGAATAATGATTACCCTTATTACTCTCACATGACTTCGGTTTTAACAAAAATATCTGTCTTGTCAACCAAGTCGGTCATGAACCTTGATATAATTTGAAATTCACCCTCTCCTCTCCATTCATCATTCCACTTCATGCACAATACTTCCATTTACCATTTCACTTAGCCCTGTTTCATTGTCGAGACTACCCTCACCTAAATTATGTTTCTCTAATTCAGTCCATACTCGAATTCCTTCCACTCCTTAACCTTGTCGAAAGAGAAATTACAGGCTAAGCTTCTCTAACATGGGGGTCATTGTAAGATCAAAGCCGAATGGGGTTAAGTTTCTTGAAGGATACCCATAGGTCAGACAATTTTTGTAGCAGACATGGTGGCTAGAATTCATGGAGAAATTTGATGGGCATGAGAAAGAGCTGACAAAGTATTTCACTAGGGCATACAATGGCATTGAAGCAGAAATTAGGGATGTGAAGCTAGTTTTGACAGAGTCTTTCATAGTAGAAGCTACCAGATTACCAAGAATCGAAGAGAGCTAGTTCAAGAATAGAAAAATTGAAGAGAAATAATGGAAAATTTTCCTCAAGAATCCAGGTATGGATACTTTTGTGTTTAAAAAGGGAATACTAGTCACAACTTTGAAGAATAAATGGAGGAATTTGCTATTGATCATTCAAAATTTTATAACTTGTGAAGGAGGATTCGGTAACATGTTCTTTTATCATGCACGTTTAATGATGAATTTTTTTGACGAGAACGAAATTAACCTACCATCTTTCCTACTTCGTAGCTTAGAAGGAGGGTTGATAATATTCAAAGGAAGATACAATCTATAGCTAATTCCCTATAACATCATGGCCTAGTGAAAATCCTAATTGAGTCCCACCTAAGAAACATAGGAGATAATTGGGAAGATTTCTTAATTAAAAATCATTTTAAGGAAGAAGAAAAAGAAGAGCCTAGTAGTAAGACCAGGAAGAGTAGAAGAAAATTGCTCTCAAACCCTAAAGAAAACTCACCTACACAAGAAACACAACAAGAGTAGTACTCTGATGATGAAACCCTTCTTATAAATGTGCTAGAAACTCTTAAGCAGAAGAATTCTAGAATAAATATAGCCACAAATAAAAGGGAAAGTTCATCAAAAGAAGAAACAAAGCAAGAAGAAGTTAAAAAGGGTCCTCGAACTACTGAAAAACCACCATCAATTGTAAGAAGAAGTGAAAGGCTTAATAAACCACTACATGCACAGTCTCAACAATCTCCATAATTTGTCAATTTAGAAGAAGAAGAGGAACCGAGAGTTCCATCACCAGTTGTCAATCCAACTAGAAGAACTCCAGAGATCGATCTTGTCTAGTAGGAAATTTATGATTATATAGAGTCTTTGGAAAGAAGAGCTACAGGTAAAGTTGTTGCATCATCCTCAAACCAAGAATAAAATGAAGGAATTCATTCTAATATTTCAGGAGAACTCCAAGTTGAAGACACCCTCAAGCAAGAAATTTATGAATTGGAAATATTGAATAGACATTTGAAGCAGGAGAATGAAACAGTAAAGGCACAAAATGAAATCCAAAGAACTCAAAATGACAACATCCTGCTACATCTTGGTTTATGGTATAAGAAAAATAAGAATTGACAGCTAAAATTTTTTTTCTTAAGAGGAAGATTATAAGTCTGCAACACATAATTTTGATGAAGAAACCGAGGATGGAAATCACCATCAAGAAAGCAAGAAGGACTAACTTGGATGTTCTTGCTCAGGTATCTGAAGAAGCTCAGTGACAGAAAAGAATCACAAATTTTGAAATTTTGCATGAGGACATGCAATGTCTTCTATGTGGGGGAATGTTGAACCCCAAAATTTCCTCTTTTTGACAACCTTCTTATACTCCATTCTCCCCTTTTTGACCTTCATAACTCTAATTTGGGTATCAATTTACAAGGTTTATGGAATAGAAGGTACATAATCATCTTCTATTTCATAAATATAATGTACCTTTATTATTTAACTCAATATTTACTTGAGCTACTTAATTACAATGATTATGAAATTGATGTATGATTCTGCAGCTAAGTTCAAGGTTTGATGGGTTGCAAAGCTTCAGCCAAAGAACAAGGCATATGGGCAGGTGGCACTTAGTTGGTACAAATTTTTTTTTCCTACCTTCATAACCTGGATCGATAAGGAAGACACCATAATAGCTCGATCAAAGAGAAAGTCAACCACCAAGGAAGGCGAATCAAGCGAGTGAGGAATTAGTGAATGCAAATATTCAGCCTCATCATTTGCTTTGTTGATAGAAAATCATGAGGAAATCACACTATTTTATATTTTAATGTTAATTTTAGTCATTTTTGATTAGCATAAGGATGTAATACTCTGAAATAGTTATGTGTAGGAGTTTTATAAATTTTCCTCTTGGCATGATAGACACAGATTTGGATATTATTTTTAAACTTTGGTTTTTCAATTAAAGACACTATTTTATTCCTCTGTAGTGCGGCTTAATGTGTGGTTAAGCATCTTGTGAAGGAATTGTGTTGACACCTAATTATCGCAAGAGGGCCCCCTCAAGATAGTAAGGTTTTCTTTCATTTGCAATTAGTATTTTATTCTGTGTTTCCTGTAGGATTTTGTTAGTTCATTTAATTGCTCAAGTTTTTATTTTTGAATGTAAGTTTAAGATTGTTTTGCAGCAAGTTTATTTAATCATTTTATTGTTGAGTGAAGTGATATTTCCTGTGCACATGGACAGAGTATAAGTTGACATAGATCAGTAGCATAACTTTACATTGCAGTTGTATAGATCGGATTTTCATTTGCAGAGTTAATCTTTCTTTTTGTCAAGAGTAGATCTATTTACATTGTTAAATTTCATTTTCAAGCAAGTGTGATTTCATTTTAAAGAAAGTGTGTGTGTGATTTCATTTTAAAGCAAGTGTGTGTGTGTGATTTCATTTTAAAGCAAGCGTGTGTGTGATTTTATTTCAAGCAAAGTGTGTGTGTGATTTTATTTTTAACAAGTGTGAAGCAAGTGTGAAGTTTATTTCAAGAAGAGTGTGATCTTTCCTTTAAGAAAGAGAAATACAATTGATTCCATTTTTATGAGTGATTTATTTAGTTACATAGCTGTAGAGAAACATGTGCATTTCAAGATCTCAAATTAGCTTAGGAATTGTTTAAGTAATAAGAAATCCTAGCAAAAACAATGCACATACATTTCATCAGTTTACTAGCCCTGGTTGATAATTCATATAAGTAATTTAACACAAATTAAATTCCCAAACACTTCACAAGTTATACTTCTCCCAAAAATTGTTGCTTTTGACTTCTTCCCAAGAACAAACTTGCACAACATGCCACATATTCAATTTTGCAAATATGGTTATTAAATTTCTACTACAAGTGCCTAGAGATATTTTCTCTTTCTTCTCCATATTTCCTGGTCTTAAACATCTCATAAACAAAGTTATAGCAAAAATTCCAAGTCGACCTATTTGATGCATGTTTCAGAAGCATTCAGGAACACTAACTTCCTTATATCATATGCCTGGAATTATAGTGAAATAAGGTCTCAAGTTTCTACCATGGGTATCTTGATATCTCTTCGCTATTACTTCCAAATTTCACAGTCTAATACGTCACATAAATAAAGTTATAGTAAAAATGTTAGTATAACCTATTTGAAGCATGTTTTAGGAGCATTTAGGAACACTAAATTCCTGAGATCATATCTCTGAAATTATATTTAGACAAGGTCTAAAATTTCTACCATGAGTACCTAGAGATCTATTCTCTGTTGCTTCAAGTTTTAACAATCTAACATCACAAAATGAAATTTATAGTGAAAATACCAGATTGATCTTGTTGAAGCATGTTTCAGGAGCATTTAGGAACACTAACTTCCTTCGATCAATATCTCCAAAATTATAATGAAACAAGGTTTGAAATTTCTATCATTGTTATCTTAATATATATTCTCTTTCTTGTCTAGATTTCACACTCTAAAACATATTATAAAGAAATTTATAGTGTAAATAACAACCTGACCTATTTGAAGCATGATTTAGGAACATTTAGGAACACTAAATTCCTCAGATTGTATCTTTGAAATTATAGCAAAACAAGCCCTGGAAATTGTAACCACAGGTATATGAAGATATTCTATTTATATCCACCAAGTTTCATGGTTTGAAGGATCCTAGGAAAAAGCTATAGCGAAACTTCCAAGTTGACATTTTTGAAGTAGATTTCAAGAGTATTTTGGAAGCCTAACTTCCTAAGAAAATATCTCCAAAATTATAGTGAACCAATGTCTGAAAGTTTAACACATGTAGATGAAGATATTCTATCGGTACCCACCAAGTTTCATAGTCCAAAACATCTAAGAAGAAAAGTTATAGTGAAAATTCCAAGATTATTTTTCACCCATAAATCACATTTTTGCTTCCATTTTTAAACTCTATAATCACTCCAAAAGTATTCCTCATCTCCTCTTACGAATCTCAAATCTCTTCTTTCTTTGATACACCTCAAATGAACTCATCTATCCTTTATTTATAGTATTTCTACATTCACTTATGGGGCTAACTTGTAAAATTGGTTGGGTCAGCCTACTTGTACTTTTTGGTTGGGCCATCCTAACAACATATTTCATATCTTCCCATTCCTATGGAGTTATAGGAAGTGCCTTATAATGTTGGAAAGGTATAAGAATAATATTTATAACCATATATCCTATGTTCCTATTTGAGCTAGGTAATTGGAAAAAAATGCATTCAAATATAGGGTATTTTTGAACACCCTATATTTGAAAGCCCAAAAACAATATTGTCAACAATCTTCATTTTCCAATCTTTATCTTGGACATACCCTGTCTTTGAAATCAATGGAAACAATATTTCCAACAATACCAAAGAAAAAAGGTATAATAATACCCTCTTGTAGTGCTTGGAATTACAAATCCAAAAATGCAAACATCATTGAAGTTCATACAACTCTAAAATAGAGGGAACAAAAAACTACATGTTTTTTCAATAAATAGGGAGTAATACCAAAATTTGGAATTATTTATGCATTTGAAATTTGGAGAGCCCATGCACTTGGGTAAAAATATTGTGGAGGTAAATAATGTCACAGAGGAGGAACTAGAACCCACATCAACATCATAGGAAAATGTTGTTTGGGTCACACACAACATTCCTATGGATGAAGACATAGTACAAGTGGATGAAGTCTCAATAAATAATGAGGTCGAAAGGATAAGAACCATAGGATGGGTGATATGATGAAAATATAATGAAAATGAAGGGTATTCTAAGATAAAGAACCAACATAAACCATACTGTAATAAATGTGCATTATATTCACATTAGATTTCTTATGGGGAGGTCCTATTTCAATAGTCAACTTGCCCTCTTTTGAAAACAAATTGTCAATGAAAGAGAAGATCTTCTAAAATAAGTGAAAGAGCATCTTTAGGAAAATTATTGAGATGATGAACAATTGTGAGATCATCCTAGCGATAATTGCTCCATAAGGATTTGGTGCATTTTGTAGATGACTTAGGGAGAGAAACCTCGACAACTAGAGTGAATTATTCATGGTCTAGATAATTTGAATTAAGTATGTCTCACAACTATGGGATTGATGGATACTTATTAGTCACATGGCCAATGAGGTCACATAAATCACAAGGAGGAATGAATCTAGGCATGGTGGTCAAGGTGACAATAACTTCTCTACAGGTATTGGTGCCCCCAACATTCATAGTTTTACCCACAATTTAAGTTTATTTTCTATACTTGGTCATGATATGCTAGGCCTATGTGGATTCTAAGGATGATACATGGGTAGCATTCATTGGATGCACAAGCATTAAGACTAAATTAAGACTTGATGTCGATGGTCCAAGAGGGATTGAGGGCCTAGCGATCACACAAGGATACCCAACACGATATTAATATAGTTAAGGTGCTATCATGATGATGATCACTACTCTAGGGGGAGGAAACAGGAAGGGGAATTAAGAAAATATATTCATCTAAGTGGTACTCCTTCCCCATGATGGTGATAGAGGGATAAGACTAATGGATTCTTTAGTTAGTTGTAAGGGTTATGCCCTTGATACTGAAAGTGTAGAGGTAAAAAAAATATTTTATGTTATCATAGTACATACATTCAATGGAACATGAGGTGTCACTTTTGATGGGGATTGTATTAAGTGCTAAGAAATGTAGAGTTTTTGAAGGATTTCAAACATACATTTGTGAATGAAGAATCAAGTTGTTTCCCTTTGACTACAAGCGAGACATTGCTTGGGTTGATTTAAGATTTTAGATTGTAATAAGTTGGTTGATGGTAAATATTTTTCATTCATGTGGGAATCTCATTGCATGGAAGACAAAGGATGTGATCACCTTCATAGCATACATGTAAGTGTCACCTAGATGAATGTTATAGTCCAATGGGGCATCTACAAACTCAACATCAATGATAACTCGTTTAATAGCTAACTAGATGAGAATTTTCTAATAAAAACCTTAGGCTATAAAGATGATCATCATACACATAGAGGGTTATTGTCATAGCCCTGGTGAAAATTCCATGTAATAAAATTTAATAAAGGCAAAATTAGTAACCACTGTTGATGGGACACTTATTCCAAGCTGAATGTTGGGAAATACATTGTAAGGGGTGTTCATTTGATTGTTTATGGCTAAGGAAATTGGCAAAGGCAATGACTAAGGATTTGGAAAGGAAAAATGACGTTTTTGACACATTTATTTATGAAAATAATGGAAATTAGGAGAAAAAGGAGGTGAAAGGTCACAAGTTGCATGTGAGGAGAAAATTGAAGGAAAATAATGGAAAATGAAGAAAATAGAGGCTTCATTCATAAAAAGGCTTCTGAGGATCAGTTGGTAACCTTTTGTCAATTGAGTTTTGGAGCTCTCTCATTATTCTCTCTCTCTCTTTCTCACTCTTGGACACTTAGATTTTTCTTGGAGCATTTTGGCATTGGAGCAAGAAAGGAAAAGAAGGCAAGAGGAAGCAAATATCAAGCATGGAAAGGCATGATCAAGTAGCTACATCAGGCTTCATTGCAGGTATCGACTTGCATGTGTATTTTACTTGCTAGATTTTGCATACATGACATTGCATGTGGTTATTTTACTGTTGTGGCATGGGGTTTTCCAGGTGTAATAGTGTTTTTAGCCTAGCCTTTCCATTTCTAGATAGTCGTGGTGTGATGGGGTTCTCATGTTTTAGTTGAGATGGATTGTCGGATGAATTCGAAGCTGAGTGGGGTGGATCTCCGAATGATAGAGAACATGGCCTAGTGACCCCTGAGCCAGACTATGGAATCCTTTCCGGTGAGTGGCAGGATATACAATAAAGCCAAGAGGTGGTTTGCTCTCTGGTGGGCTTAGTAATCTTGGGTTTGGGATAAGCGGTAAATCCTGGAAGTGGGTCTTGGTTTAGGGCCTAGTGATCCAATTTTGGTTTGTGGTAAATCCTGAGAGACTAGGAGACATGAAAATTCCTCATGGTGTAGGTGGATAAATCCAGTGGCATCCATGCTTGTTTGGCCTAATGATTGGGTGGAGATAATGGTAAAGCCTGTTATGATGTGTTCATTATGTTGGCGTAGTGATCCGAGATGGATTACATTAAAGCCTGGTTTCTATTGATGAGGGTGAAGTGGTTTAGCCTTGATACACCCTGGTTAGTTCTTTTAGTTTGAGTCCCACATTCATGCTTGGAATATGGCACAAGGGTGAATGGATGAAGAGAGATTTGGCTAAGCCATTCTATGGCCGGGTGGAACGTGGTAGTCCCATCTTTGGTTGGTTTATTGTATTCATTAATGAGATATTCATTCCCTTGATTTTTATGTGTAAATGTACTGATGGATATGTGGAATTTATGGCTGATATGCTTATGATATTTCTGTCCCTATAATGTTGGTTATATGTATGTTTTCTGACAACAACTATGTATGGCTCTCAGCATGTTTTTACTTATAAATGAATGGATAATGTATCTATGGTCTAATAAATGATAATGAAACAAATGACATGAGGGAACAATGGTTCATAGTGATTCTAAGATAAGTATGAGATCCCTACACTTAATTCTTTTGTTTACGCCTGTAGGTTACATGCTGATGATATGTTTGACGAAATGCATGGCATGACTAGTAGGGGTTTGATTAAGGTCTTGTTCAACTTATTGATTTTGCATAATTGTTTCCTTGTTCTTTTACTATTCCTGTGTTATCATTCCATTTTGGGTAGTGACCTGGGCTCTGGGCCTGAAAAAGTGGCTCAAATCCTGGGGTCGCTGGCATAGCACTGACAAATTTAGTCTTTGTTCATTGGTAGGAAAGCCTATGAGAGCGACTTTGGGTTTCTGGACGCTCTCTTGCCTATAACATGGGAGTGACTAAGGCCTAAGATGTCCAGAACATCAGTGGGACCCAAGGACAAGATGTCTGAGTGGATGATATGTCTCCTGAGGGTTTGGTTGCTGATGTGGATAGGTTGGTTGATGTGTTCCGTCGATTCCAATTCCTTAAGTTCACATAGGAGGTCGAATCCAATCATAGTAGCCTCTCGTTGCATGTTTACCTAGTTGGCATGGTTACTTGGGTAGATGTGGGAGGAGGGTGTTACAATTATCATAGATGGCACAAGCTCAGGAGATCCTAACTTCCTCCAAACACTAGGAAACATGATCTGCAAGTGGATGTAGCCTCTTCAACGATGCAAAAATGTCATTTGATCCTCTCCCATTAGAATTTGATTAAAAATTTAGGGGTATCTCACTTGGTATTTCCCATATTAACCATGATATACTATCATATACATCGATATTTCCAACACTGAACAATTCATGAGATTCTTTTGTGTAATCTCAACCACTATTATTTTTCATTGATATCTCCTCTAATTCAATGGTAATCAAGATTGTGAGTGTAAATCTAGTACATCCCTCCTAAAACTATTGATATGCACTTTAGATTGTTGATTTATAATAAATGAAATGACTCCCGTGGCTTCTAGTTTATCTCCCCTTTGTTAAAAATCTGAAATCTCTATGCAGAAACTTAAAAATTCTTTTCATAAACTTGAAAGTTCTATGCAAAAAACTGAATGTACTTTGTAGAAAGTTGAATATACTTTGCAGAAAGATGAATGTAATTTGCATAAAAAAGAGTGTATTTTGTAGAAAAATGAATGTACTATGTTGTTACAATTACTTAGAATGCATATTTCTTCTTCAAAACATTTCAAATAATCTTTTTTAGATAACATAAACTTGAGGATCATATGAAGACAAGAAAGCATAAATATGAGACACTGAGATTTAAGTCCAATGGCTAGGTAAAAAAACCTCAAGGGGGAAAACCCAAATGATTCTTCTTCTATTAGATTTCTTCAATTGCTCAGCAGAGTACACACACACACAGAGAGACCAATGTCTGTCAACTTGCAGCTAAAGTGTTGTTACTCTTTGCTTGAAGGTATCCTCCTTCTCTTGATGATATCTTTTCCTTCACACTTTCTCCAACTCTTCCCTTGCTCTTGCTCTTTACATTCTCTCACACTTATCTTGCACACACTCAACACTTTCTCTCCTTCTTCACAATGAACATGCTATGCTCAACTCTCACTTGCTCTTGTTTAAATAGATGAGAAAGGAGACGAGTTACAAAATGAATTCATGCCTTGAGACAACAATACGAGAATCAAATTCGATGAGGGAGTAGTTACTTGAGAAGTGTAACTCATCCCAAGAATAGAGAGAGAGTTACAATTATCTTGAGGAGTTACAATTCAAATTAGGGAAAGAGAGAGTTGCACTTGGACATGAGAGAATATTTAGTGAGAGTTACAAATCAAATTGAGTGAGGGAGTTACAAGTACATTTAATGAGGAGGCATTACACCTTTTCTATACATCGAATTAGTGAGGGAGAGTTACATTCTCTTAAGTGTAGTGTTACTATTTTATTCTAAGAGAGAGGTTTGATTTTCCGAGAAAAAGAATCTTAATTTACTTGACTTATTCCATGAGACTATTGAGAATTCCTTTTTATTATTCCATTAAAGGTTGTAGGAATTTACAAGGTAAGTTCCTCAGACAGAACACCAAAGGACACCGCTCACACACAGATCACATATCAATACACCAGTATTTTGACGTGATTAAAACCCTCAAAGAGGGAAACAGTCCACGGCTTGAGCCAACACGGCCACTTCAGGCAATTTATTAATAAAAGAATGAAATTTTACATAAGCTTCTCTCATGAACAATTAACCTACAAATGACCCTCCATGCTCTTTAAATAGAGATCATGGACCAATCGGGTGTTAAGCCACGGATCAAGTGTCGGTAATACCGAGGAGAGAATGAACTGTCGGATCACTACATATCGTGACTGTCAGATTGTAAGTTACAAAATGTACATAGTAAAGAAACACACTTTACCTAACTCTATACTAGACCAAGTTATACTTAACTATTTCCTATGTGTCGGAATATCCTAACATCCCCCCTTAAGAACAACTTGGGATAGGATTGAAAGATTTACAAATATGACACAATAGGAGAAGGAAGGAGGCACTAGAGCCTATCCCCCCTTAGTGACAACTTCCTGAAATCCAACCATAAATCGAAGTTTAGTGAACTTCGCCTCTGTGAGAGCCTTTGTAAAGATGTCTGCAACTTGATCATCTGTTGAACAATATTGCACTTCAAGAACATGGTCGTGGATGAGCTTTCTGATGAAGTGCATGTGCAGTTCAATGTGTTTGCTGCATTGATGTTGGACTGGATCTTTGCATAGTTGAATGGCACTTTGATTATCACACCAAAGTGTAGTCGGATGTTGCTGCTCAAAGACAAACTCTGACAGGATCTGACGAAGCCACAAGGCTTCCTTATTAGCTTCTACGGCACCACGATACTCTACTTCTGCTGAAGAAAGAGAAATGGCACCTTGTTTCTTGCAAGCCCATGTAATAGGTCCTGAACCAAGAGTGAACACATAACCTGCAGTAGACTTCCGATCATCAGGGTCACCAACCCAATCGAAATCAGTGAAACCAACCAATAGAGGAGCTGCTTCGGCACTGTAATGAATCCCAAACTGAACTGTACCTCGAACATAAAGAAGTATTCTTTTAGCTGCTTTCCAATGACTTTCATGTGGGTTTTGCATAAACTGAGCAACAAGGCCAACAACAAAGGAAAGGTTAGGACGAGTATGGGTTAGATACAAAAGTTTTCCTACAAGTTGACGGTATAAGGTAGCATCAACTTCAGGAGAAGTACAAGTGACTGAAAGTTTGACTCCAGACTGAAAGGGAGAAGGGGCTAGCTTACAGTCTTCCATGTGAAAATGGCGTAGACTACTTGGACTGGGAAAGGGAAATACCTTCCTTGTATTGCAAGACTTGAAGACCAAGAAAATAATGTAAGTGTCCTAAGTCTGTCATTTCAAACTTCCTTTTAACCCTAGACTTCACATGGTTTATAAGGCTGGGATCACTACCAGTCAGGATAAGATCATCAACATAAAGAACAAGAATGATAAGAGACTTGCCCACTTTCTTGGTGTAGACAATATTGTAGAATGACACCTAGAAAAGCCATTTTCTAAAAGAAAGTTATCCATTTTGGCATACCAAGCTCGAGGAGCTTGCTTGAGACCATAAAGGGATTTCTTAAGCTGACATACAAGGCTGGATTCTGTTTGTATAAATCCAATAGGTTGTTCCATATAGATTTCTTCATGCAAGTCCCCATGCAAGAAGGCAGATTTAACATCCATCTGATGGACTTCCCACTTGAAAGAGGCAGCAAGGGAAAGAACAAGGCAGATAGAGTTCATTTTGGCAATAAGGGAGAAGGTTTTAGTGTAGTCAATGCCTTCAACTTGTGAAAAACCCTTAGCAACAAGACGAGCTTTATGTTTATCGACTTTCCCATCTGGTCCATACTTGGTTCTGTAAACCCATTTGCATCTAACAAGTTTTCGTCCCTTTGGTAGGGGAACAAGATCCCATGTATCATTTGCCAATAAGAATGATATTCTTCATTCTTAGCTGCTTCCCAATCTGGATGGCCTGAAGCTTCTGCAAAGGTGTCAGGATCATAATTCACTGAAGCTTGAGCCAGTAAAGAAGAGGCTCTATCAAACTAAGAACGTGTACGTTGCTGATCTGTAGGATCACCGACAAGATCACCTGCTGCATCCCGAGTAGCACGGACCCATTTTGGAAGCTGAGGAGCTGAAGGAGGATCCTGAGAAGGAGGGGGAGGATTTTCATCCTCGCTTTCATCATCTGAAGAAGAAATATTTTCAAAAGTAGAAGAGATAGGGAGAGGTGGCACATCCGCCGAACTAGGCTCGTAGGCAGATATATTTTTAGCAAACTTTACATCTCTTCTAATGATAACATTTTTGGACTTAAGTGGAATAAGTCTATATCCTTTGACATCTTCAGAATATCCAACAAAAATACATTTTTCACTCTTAGGTTCTAAAGCTTTATGTTTCTCATCTGGAATATGGGCCCATGCTTCACTTCCAAAAACACGAAAGTGACTTACATTTGGTTTAATTGAGCTCCATGCTTCTTCTAGAGTGATATTCTTTAAAACCTTAGTAGGAGTGCGATTTATTATGTAATTTGCATAGTTAATTGCTTCTGCCCAATAATTAAGACTAAGTCCTTTAAATTGAAGCATACAATTAGCCATTTCCTTTAAGGTGCGATTCTTCCTTTCAGCTACACCATTTTTTTGTGGAGTATATGGAACAATATGTTGCATTTGAATTCCATTCTCAGTGCAAAAGTTGATGAATTTGTTGTTAACATATTCTCCGTCATTATCAGATCTTAGCTTAAGAATTTGATGTCCAGATTGTTTTTCAACAAAGGCCTTAAAGGCCAAGAACATGTTAAATACTTCACTCTTGAGTTTTAAGAAGTATACCCAAGTGCGTCTGGAGAAATCATCAATGAAAGTTAAGAAATACTTGTAGCCAGAGAATGAAACAACTGGAAGTGGACCACATAAATCACTATGCACGAGCTGTAAAGGGGCTGAGGCATGCCAAGAGGCACGTTTTTCAAAACTATCCCAATGATGTTTTCCGAGTACACATCCAGAACAAACACCATCTCTACAAGATACCATTGGAAGACCTGTCATCATATTTTCTTTACATAGATTCTGAAGGGAGCGATAGTTTAAGTGACCAAATCGCTCATGCCAAAGTTTGCTCACTTCATCGTTATGAGCAACAAATACTAAGGGAAGATTTGATGACCCAAAGTTGTGAAACTTATACAACCTTGTAGAATCATCAGCAATGCCAGTAGCTAAAATCTGTCTAGGATCTCTTAGGTCCTTAATTACAACATCGTGAGGTGAAAATTCAACGATTTTACCTTCACCTAAATGAGTTATCTGATATACAGATATAAGGTTGCAGGATAAGGTTGGAACACATAATACATCATTAAATTGACCATTGTCTATATGAACAGTTCCAGTCCCTATAACACTAAGAGATCTATCATTACCAACATATATATTTTTGGTGTTACAATCATTTAAAGAAGAAAACATGGCTTTGTTTTTGGCCATGTGATAAGAAGCTCCAGAATCAATGAGCCACTCATGAGAATGAGAAGAAGAAGATACATTTAGAGCATAGCCAGACCGAGATGCTTGACAACCACATGCAGAAAGTGCCATTCCTGAAGATGAAGTTGAAGTTGAAGAGTGCTCCAAATGGATATTATGCTTCTTCATTGCTGCTTCCAAGGCTTCCATCTTCTTAAAGCATTTGGATTCTAAGTGGCCATCTCGATTACAAAAGTTGAAATATCTATCAGTCTTCTTCCCTTTGTTTTTATTTGTCTTATCATTTTGTTGAAATGATTTTTAATTTTGAGGCTGAAATTGCTTAGGACCCTTGTTTGGTTTAGGACCATTCCTTTTAGGATACAACTTCTTAGGATTCTTTGAATTTGGTTGCTGCTGGGCAGCTAACGCTTTCTTAGAAGAGTTTCCAAGATGAATAAGACCAAGGTGTAAGAGTTTTTCTTGTTCTCTTATTAAAGAATCACAAAAGGAATCAAAGGAAGGGGACTTGTAGGCTTGTCCTTGAGAAATGAAGGCTTCTCTTGTAGAATGGAAGGTGGAAACAAACACATAATAGGCTGGTCCCAACTTAGTAAGAATGGAGTAGATAAGGCTACTATCTTCTTTCTTAAACTTAACACCTTCCAAGAGAAGTCTAAGGGTCTTGAACTTGGACAAAAAATCTTCAATGCAAGAAAAATTATTGGGGTCCAAGGTAAGCAACTCATTTTCAAGTTGATGGGCTTTAAGTTCATTTTTAATTCCAAAAACTTTAGTGATCTGTTTCATTGCCTCTTCAGGAGTATCAAGTTCTGCAATATGGAATCTAAGATCTGGAGAAATAGACATCCCTATCAACCCACGTGCTTGATCTTGCCTATTTTCCCATTTAGCTACCTTATCTTCATCCTTCGGTTTGCTTTCTTAGCCTGAGGCTATTCTGTAGAGACCTTTACTTCTAAGTAAATCCACAATGTAGGACCACCATTGGAAGTAGTTGGTGCTGTCAAGAATAACTTGGCATGGACTTTTCATTTTAACAGAAACTGAAGCTATGGATGCTGAAACTAAGTGTTCCAATGGAAAGATCTAAAAAAATTAGGCTGGTTCAAAAAAATGGCTCTGAAAACGGCTTCCGGATAAAGAAGTTATGACTTTTTGAAGAAAAGTGCGGGAATGTGCGGAAATGAAAAATCCGCCCCCACAAAAAGGAGACTTGAACTCAAGACCTCTACTCTCATAAATTAGCTTTGGACCAAGTGAGTTAAACTAAAAGTTTGAGAGAGAGAGAGAGGGGGGGGGGGGGGTGATTTTCTTTTTAGTCACTGAAGCTTTGGGTTGCGTGCTTGCTTGAGAAAGATTTTTTTCCCTAAAAAAAAAAACACAAAACCCAACACGGACATACAAAAAAAAACGAACCTTACGGCTCGAAGTTAGCTTTAGCCGGAAACTAAATATTTTCCTTAATCTTTCTGATTTTCCGAGATCACACTAAGGCACAGCGGAAAAGAGTATACGCATGAGAAAAATCCTTCCTTTTTGTTTCTGATTTGCCCAGATTGCAAGAGTCGCGAGGCAAAGAGCATACGTAGAAATGAAAGGTACAGATACGGTAATAAAAAAAACAAAAAGCTAAATAAACTGAAACCGAAATAAATAGAGAGAAAATAACTGTGAACTGTAAATAAACACTATATACCTCCAGATCTTAAAAATGACGTAGCTAGGGCTACCGGAAACCTTTTCGCGTGAAACGAAAGGGGTTCCTCACTAGAACATATGCTCCCAACACAATAGAGCAGTCCTCTCGGCCTGAAAGTAGTCAGAAACAATAGATCTAGGAAACGACAATCGGATGCAGTTCTACCGACTTCAGATTTAGATCACCAATGGACGCGGCCCTCAAATAGCTCTGATACCATGTAGGAATTTACAGGGTAAGTTCCTCAGATAGAACACCAAAGGACACCATCACACACAGATCACAGATCAATACACCAGTATTTTGACGTGGTTAAAACCCTCAAAGAGGGAAACAGTCCACGGCCTGAGCCAACGCGGCCACTTTAGGCAATTTATTAATAAAAGAATGAAATTTTACATAAGATTCTCTCATGAACAGTTAACCTACAAATGACCCTCCATGCTCTTTAAATAGAGATCATGGACCAATCGGGTGTTAAGCCACGGATCAAGTGTCGATAATACCGAGGAGAGAATGAACCGTCGGATCACTACATATCGTGACCGTCAGATTGTAAGTTACAAAATGTATATAGTAAAGAAACACACTTTACCTAACTCTATACTAGACCAAGTTATACTTAACTGTTTCCTATGTGTCGGAATATCCTAACATCCCCCCTTAAGAACAACTTGGGATAGGATTGAAGGATTTACAAATATGACACAATAGGAGAAGGAAGGAGACACTAGAGCCTATTAAGGTGAATGATTGTAGGCTATTTTATTACGCCGTAAGGCGTTTCCCTCTGAAATGAACTCCCCAAACTGCTGTCGTGTCAAAATATGTGCCATTCGATTTTGTTGTTAGACGATTGGGTAATCATTAGCCGTTGATTTGAATTGAGAAATGCGAGGTGTGACGGTTGTTACTCGGTCATTGGATCCTGCAATAACTATCAACTATCTTCCATATGAACCGTCAATCGTCTTAACATCCAGATGTGATGTATCAAATTACCAGTTTCTTGATTGTAGTGGCAGGGATTACCAAACAATTCATCGGGTACTCTACTTCTTCATTTAGGTTGTTAGATGATGGGGTCGCTTCCATTATGTCCTTAATGAATAAACATCGTTTCCGTTATCCAGCTGATGAATCAGCTGGGTGGTTGATCGTTTCATGGTCGAGGGATCATTTCTCCACGCCGCACCACGCTACTGTGAGAAAGGTAATATTAGTTTTTACCCTGAAATGCCATTGAAATAACATTGACTTCCCTTCCCAAGATATTTAGCATTTTTGGCGACACAATTTGAGTAGGTCAAATTTCATGGCCTAGGTATGAGTGATGGAGCAGCGAAGTAGCTTCACTAATTTTGCGTGATATTGGAGCAGTGGAGCAACGAGGTAGCTTTACTGGCTCTGCTCTAGATTTGAGCAGTGGAGCAACCACGTTACGATCCGATGACAACAACCGAATGGTTTTAGTGGTGTTATTAGTATGTTTTTGTGCCATTATTCAATCTTGTTTCAAACTTTTTATTTATATGTTTATGATATGTTTTGCATTTTGTAACCAGGTTTTCGATAGATTCTATGTCCATCAGGGCGTTAAAGAACATTGAAGAATCTGCGTATATCCCATGCCTAAGTACTCGACCCAAGAGGATCCACTTCAGCGTTTGGAATGGGGACAAATTAAAGTGGTCACCTAAGGAGGAAGGGTTAAAATAGATTGATGCAAGACTTCGTTTGTGGCCTCTTACCAATCCATGAATGCATGCAGGGATATGGAGATCTCTCCGTTCAAAATCTTAACAATGCCACTGCCAATAATAACAACAATGCTAATTTTGGTTTTAATTCATTGCATATTTTGCATGAAATGGCCATTCGATTTTGTTGTTAGACGATTGGGTAATCATTAGCCGTTGATTTGAATTGAGAAATGCCAGGCGCGACGGTTGTTACTCGGTCGTTGGATCCTGCGATAACTGTCAACTATCTTCCATACGAACCGTCAACCGTCTTAACTTATAAGTTTTTTCTTCATATTTTCAGGTATGCTTCTTTCGTTAATTTTGCAAGTCTGTAACTTGATCTTGCATTGTAAGTTTTGATTTACGCTGATATCAATAATATTTTGATCTATGAACAAGGTTTTTCTTCAGATTTTCAGGTTAGGCAGCTGGTATTTCGAAGGCAGAGGCGCATCTATTGCAGATCATTAATCCCCTGTAGCGGATCAATAGTTTTCCGGGCTCAAATTTGTAAGGTATGTATCGTATTATTGTACTTTTACCCCCCTTGCATGTGCATTACTTGCTAATGCCTGAGAGAGGATTTCGATGGTGATTTTCACGCCGGTAGTTTTGTTTTCTTGAGCATTTTCCATTCGCTCAAAAGTGCCTCTCTGAGATGGCCGAGGTTTTGTTCTGGTTTTGGTAGATATCGCTGGATTTTTTGTTTCTGGGTGTCGCAGTAGTCCAGTGTTTGTTTGGGGTATGACCGTTGTTTTTAGCATAAATCAACTGGGATTTATATTCTTGTAGTTGCTTTTATTAATAGTAAATACTGCAATGGTTATAGAATGTAATCTCATTGGGTATTTTTTTGAGAGGGATCTGGCATCGCATGGTAACTATGTTATTACATGACAACAGTTCTTTGGAGAAGGAAAAATGCCGAGCGGTGGGTTTCGTGTGCTGCATCTTGTGAGACCATTTCTTTCAATCTTACCAGAAGTCCAGACAGCCAAACGAAAAGTACCCTTTAGGGAGAAGGTTGTATTATATTTTAAACCCGTATATATTATATTAACGGTGTAAGGGGTTCCCTCTGAAATGAACTCTTCTCTGGTGTTAAGTGTCTTTGTTATGCATCGTCGGATCAAACGTTGGACGATTCAAATGTTTCCCTCCATTGATTGTTGGCAATTGACTCCTTGATTTATGCTTTCAACTAAATTTTTCAGTTCAACCGTTTGAGCTTTTTATTGTACATTTTTAATGCAATTGGAGCCTTGACATCCACCGATCCAGATGTGACGTATCAAATTACCAGTTTCTTGATTGTAGTGGCAGGGATTACCAAACAATTCATCGGGTACTCTACTTTTTCATTTAGGTTGTTAGATGATGGGGTCGCTTCCATTATGTCCTCAATGAATCAACGTCATTTCCATTATCCGGCTGATGAATTAGCTGGGTGGTTGATTGTTTCATGGTTGAGGGATCATTTCTCCATGCTGCGCCACGCTACTGTGAGAAAAGTAATATTAGTTTTTACCATGAAATGCCATTGAAATAACATTGACTTCCCTTCCCAAGATATTTAGCATTTTTGGCGACACAATTTGAGTAGGTCAGATTTCATGGCCTAGGTATGAGTGATGGAGCAGCGAAGTAGCTTAACTAATTTTGCGTGATATTGGAGCAGTGGAGCAACGAGGTAGCTTTACTGGCTCGGCTCTAGATTTGAGCAGTGGAGCAACCACGTTACGATCCGATGACAACAACCGAATGGTTTTAGTGGTGTTATTAGTAATTTTTGTGCCATTATTCAATCTTGTTTCAAACTTTTTATTTATATGTTTATGATATGTTTTGCATTCTGTAACCAGGTTTTTGGTAGATTCTATGTCCATTAGGGCGTTAAAGAACATTGAAGAATCTGCATATATCCCATGCCTGAGTACTCGACCCAGGAGGATCCACTTCAGCGTTTGGAATGGGGACAAATTAAAGTGGTCACCTAAGGAGGAAGGGTTAAAATAGATTGGCGCAAGAATTCGTTTGTGGCCTCTTACCAATCCGTGAATGCATGCAGGGATATGGAGATCCCTCCATTCAATATCTTAACAATGCCACTACCAATAATAACAACAATGCTAATTTTGATTTTAATTCATTGCATATTTTGCATGAAATGGCGAAGGATAATCAGTGGTGTAGCGTTGATTTTGGTGGCAAGAAATGACACAAGCCAACGCTTATCGCATCAGTCCATGATGTCACATTCTAAGTGGTAACCAGTAATGTTTATAACGTGAACAAGTCAGCGAAAAATTGGTTTCTTAGAAATATGTTTGTATGCTAAAAGCATATGTTTTTGAGGTTTTTATATGCACCTTATTTAATATTAAAATCAGGCCCTATTCAAATATTGGCTAATCAATACAAAGTTTTGACTCCGTCGTAAGAGCGTGTTTTAATTTTAGGCGTAAGTGATATTTACCAAGAGTTTCGAATGTGAATGTTGGCAGAATTACCATGGAAATTAAAAGTTTATTCAAAATAATATAAAAATAATGTTAACTATATGATATTTACCATGTAAATGTTATAACAACTATCAATATTTTATAAACTTATAATATAATATTCACATACATCATTTTTATTTTCAAGTATATTTTATATTAGTGTATACATTGTGTATTAAGTATATTTTATATTATTGTGTACATTGTGTATTATAATATTATCTAGTGAAGTAGTGAAGTATTTATATGTAAGAAGAAATTTTAATTAAAAAATAATAATTATAATTTTATTTTAAATTATTGTTATTAATTGTAAAAAGAATTAAGATATTAGTCAAATATATAGATATTTAAAAAACATGCAACAAAATTTTTAACTATGAAGATTCATCTTCATTTTACTTTGGAAAATCTTAATCTATAAAGAGACTTTGTTATAATACTATAGGTGAATACCATGGCTTCCTAATACCACATATGCATAAACCATAACATATATTGATATGACACATTTTCATTTGACATTTTTTGCAATTAATTAATTTAATCAAAAGCACATAACTACTTTTGAAATAAATCACAACTTTTGCTCTATAACTATTACTAAGAGTATTTTAAAACATTCTATGGAGATTAAATCCTTACCCATCATCTAATAATTATTGATAATTAAATTGTAACCTGGAAAACCTATTGTAAAATATATACATCTATAAACGTAATTAGTACTTCTAATAGAGTTGAACTATAACACATTTAAATAATTTAATTTCATCATCCAAATTGTAGGAACATATGATTTTGACTATATATTTATATAAAAAAGTATAAACAAAATAAAAATAGTTATAAAATTGGAACATTCAAAAATCATCAACAAAATAGAGAACAAAAATATAAATAAAAGGGAAAATAAAAATATAATAATATTCATAGCATTATGTAAATGTTTTGTAGAATATTTTATTATCAAAAAATGGAGAAAGAAAAATAATAAGGTAATTTAAATTTCATGTTATGGTTTTTTAAAACTTAATGATATATTTAATAATACATTTATAGTCATAGATTTTGTTCGTAAAGGTTCTCTCGTAGCCATGGCTAAGGTTCTTGTGTAAACAAATGAGGCACATGAAACTTGTGTAGGTAGCTTCAGTTATGCTATTATACAATGTTGTAAGCTTTTATTTAGAAAACATATGTTGATTGTTTCCATTATAGTTGCAAAAATGGTGGTGCTATTTTATTACATTCAAACCCCAGGTTTTTCTGCAATAAATCACCCTGACATTGTTTTTATTTCTTATTTCAGGCATCAACTTGAGAAGATCATTCTTGACAAGAATGAAGACACCATGAGCAAGATGGGTGAAATTTTAGCTTGTGGTATTTTAGATACAGGTGGTTGGAATGTCTCAATTAAGTTGTCATTTAGGACTAAGCATGACAAAATCATTGTTGATGTTGTTATGGCAGTATTTACTCAATTTTGGTATTGGTATCCACTTCTATATTTTTTTGAGCTATGGATGAGGGAAACATTTCTGGTGAAGAAGGACCCATGAAAAACCCAAAATCTAGTGATAAGGAGGAGAAAGCAATGCAGGTAATTTCCACCTGTAACTTGATTCCATACTTTTTCAATTTCTCAACATAAATGGGATATTTTTATTAAATGGAAGTGCATAAGTCAACATCTCTTTCTAGATTTTGTAGAGCTCCTTTACCATTCATTGACATGTTATTATAGTTACAAGGTTATTTGTGAAATTTCATATCATAGCTATTTTAGTCTTGTCACCGTTTATTGGTCATTTCCCATTTCATATCTATGATATCTTTGTATTATTTCCACCTTATTGTATGTAATGGTTTTCTCTTCAGTGAAAATGGGCATAAAGTTTCTGTAGCCAAAATTTAAGTTTATTTCACATGCGAAGCCCTCATTATATGAGTATCCTCATCCTACAACACCTCCAACATAAAATTCTACAGTAAAATTGCCAAATGTTGTTTTGTATCTATTAGCAAAGGCTAAAGTGAGAACAAAGAAAGAAACATATCAAAAAACTGTTATGGATGAGGAAAACTATTATGATGAAGCAAGACCCATGAGAGGCCCAAAATCTAGTGATAAGGAGGGGGAAGAAATGTAGGTAATTGCCACCTACAACTTGATTCCATACTTTTACAAGTTCTTAACGTAAATGGGATATTTTTACTAAATGGTAGTTCGGAAGTCAACATCTTTTTCTGGATTTTGTAGAGCTCCTTTACCATTCCTTGAACTGTTATTATAGTTGGAAGGTTATTTGTTAAATTTAATATCATAGCTATTTTAGTCTTGTCACCACTTATTTGTTATTTCCCATTTCATATCTATGTTATCTTTGTCTTATTGTCACCTTATTATATGTAATGGTTTTCTCTTTAGTGAAAATGGGCACAAAGGTTCTGTACACAATATTGTAGTTTAGATCTACAAATGGAGTGTATCACACCAGTGTTGTTTATGGTCATAGTTGTATTGAGAAAATCAGGGTCAATTTAACATTGTTATTTAAATTTTATTGCTCCTTCATTTTATGATCTTGGGCTTCTTCTCAATTTGGCTGTCTACATAACCCACTCTTCCTCTATGCTTATTCAAGTTAATTTCATTTTTGTAGGTGGATATTACATCTGAAATGAAAGCTCAAGCCGAGCCATTTTGTGAAAATCTCTCAACTCTTGCTTGAGTTGCTCCAGTGCAAGAAAAGTATATTGAATTTTTTTAAGGGAGTAGATATGTGCACATTAAATTAACTCCTTGAAGGTTTGTTGGAGCTAGCAAAACATGCAAAGTTGGAACCACATTGAAGTGGACCATAGTGCAGTTGTCCAACATCTATGTTGTCGCTGGTAGATGAGATGATAAAGCAAATATTATAAAGGTGATGAAAGACAAAGGGGTGAAGAAGGAAATGGGACACAACTAGATCAAGATTAAGAATGAGGCGCATACATTCAACACACCTGAACACTCTTTACTTAGATAGTGCAATTTCTAGAGAGGATTTTGGCATAAGTATGGCCTTGCTTATAGTTGGAACTACGAGTGAAAAGGGCAGTGAGACACTTGCATATGCACATGGTACTCAATATGGAATGATTATTAGGTATTGGTGGTTACTTACGTCTGAAATTTGAAAAATATTTCATTTGAAAATATTATTCGAAGATTTATTTTTCCTTATCTAATTCAACTCAATTTGAAACTTTCCACTAGATTTTAATATGTCCATTTGTAAACAATTATGTACAAGGATCTGGTGCTTGAAATATCATTAACTGTATATGGAAGAGGAGAATAGGTAGATAGACTTATAGAACAAATGACTCGTGATTAGTATCAAATTCTATGATAAGGTGTGATTTATGCTCTCGCCCTCCCATACAAGAGTACATCTAATAAAAAATCCATTCATCATTTATTGCACTTCATTTTTTTTGATGTTAGTGATGATGTGAGAAGAACTGCAGTGCTAGCACTTGGATTTGTTTTATACTCTGAACCTGCGAAGGTTTATGTGCTATCTTACAATGTACCCTGTTTTTATTATTAAATCAATTTTAGACTTGATTTGTTATGAATTTTGTACTACAACTTAGTGGAGCATTTGGCTCAAAATTGTAAGAATAGTAACAAGGGGGTCAGTATATGCTCTTTTGCTCCTTTATGATGGTCCTAAATCAAACTTTTCAAATTTAAGAGACCACATGAATAGTTTCTTTACTGTCTGAGTCATATAATCCACATGTCAGATATGAAGGAGCCTTGGTTGTGGGTCTATCATATAGACACATAATTAAGTGAGGCCATTTTGCTGCTGGAACCATTAACTTCAAATGTGGTAGAGTTTGTTCGTCAACGTGCCCTTATAGCCAATGGATATGGTTTCGTGCGAACAAATGAGACACGTGAGCCTCGTGGTAGGTAGCTTCAGGTATGCTATTATACAATATTGTAAGATTTTATTTAGAAAACAGATATTCATTGTTTCCATTGTAGTTGCAATTCTATTGTTATTTTTTAATGCAAAGTTGATTTCTACCACTACTACTGTAACATGACTATTACCAATTAAATTGTTCATAGAAAACTTACAATTTATTCCCTTTATATAATACTTTATCTAATACTATTTGATATTGTTTTTATTTATTTCTTTATTTTTCTTACACTAGAATTATCTTATAACATAAATTATGCACATAGTTAAACCTATAATATTCAAATTTCTTTGAAAGATCTTTCATACCATCCATCTCTACATACATTTGAATATAGTTTATTATTAATTATCATGCAATTTAGTTTGTTAGCAAATATAGCATTAAAATTATATTTTAAATATGGAATTATAATTTAGTGTCTCTTCACCTTAGTTGTTGTTAAACTTCAACCTCTCTTTGGTTGCCAACATCCTTATTGGTTCCCAAAGGATCATTTTCTTCTCATTTGTCACACTATGTGGCATGACCATATATATTAATGAGTTTGATAATGCACAGTATACCCTATATATTTACCTCATATACATATCATGTAACACTATCCATATCATTTGGCCCTGACGAAGAAAGAGTGATTCAGTTTTTCTAGGCACTAAAAAGCTCAACAAATAATCAAGTTGAATTTCTTGTGCTTTGGAGGGTTTTGAAAATGGATTCCTCTACAAGTCTTCACCAATTATCACTTTTTGGAGACTCTATGATAGTCATCCAACAAGTGATTAAACTTCAAGGAAATAATGAGCAGTTACTTTGCACAGATTTACATTGAATAATGCTAGCTACGGACAAATGTGATCATATTGAATTCTTCCACGTCAAGAGAAACCTAAATAAGGAAGTCGATGTCTTCGTCAATTAGGGAGCACAACTAGAATAAGGAATATTAAACATAATTGACAATATAATATTTTTTTCTTAGAATAAATTATTTGGTAGAATTCATTTGTAGCCTTTGCACTTGCAAGTAGATTTTACATTTGGCATTAACACAAACTAATCTGTCTTGGGTTTGCAATGTATGTCAACTTTTACAAACATAAATTTACCAACTCTTATACTGTTTAGCTAGGAAATTAATACTATGTATCCTTTTAAAGTTGCTTTTTGTAATATGTTAGACAACATTATAACTAGCCTAGAAGGTTAGCCACTACACATTGCTTCCTTATGTCGGCAAAATGGCCCTTGAGAGGTTTTTCACTAGAAAAAACTCCTTGCAATTTAGTTTTAGAAATTAATACTTAGCATTTGTTTTTATGTGCTTCCTTCAAAGTTAAACATTATAAGTGCTTGGAGAGGTGTGAGAGGTGAACCACTAAGCACAACTGAGAGAATAGATTTCTCTAGATCAGAAATGCCTAATTATACAATCCCTTCTAAATTAAACATATCAATCTCAATTTCATCATAAAAATAATAAATATTTAAACATAATAATTATAATCTCTTTGGAATAATCTCGAAATCCATTGGCCACCTCCAACAACTAGAAAAATTAAATCGTGCTTTGAACCAATTATCGAGTAGTATAAATGCAACTCTTGGGAAATGTTTACTACAACTAGCCCTATCATATAATATGCTCACAGGGCATATACCTCATGAAATTGAGGGTCTCCATTCATGCAGGCCTAGGTAAGCCTCTTGTAAAGTTAAATTAGTTTATTATCTATTTTTTTATGCAATAATTTATGTTGCAAAGGAATAGTTCCAAACTAGACAACATCTACATCATATAACATATCACATCTCTCTTCATATATGTTCTTCTTCCATATGCCACCAACTTATCATGTTTCACTGGAGAAGGCCTCTTTTCCTAGTTTGTTTTGAGAAGACAAGGCACGCATTATGTGGATTAAAATTTGGAGGAGTGGGAGCATGGGATAAGGTGGTTTCTTCTTCATATCGCCAGTCTTTCCTACTGCTCCCATTCCTATTTCCTTCACTATACATCCCTTCTTTGCAATGAGTCTCTATACTAATATGAAAATTTTGGATCTTAGTTTTACAACAGTAGATGGTTTATGTTTGGCTATTATAGCGAGTGGTGCCAAAATGCTTAGGCATTTGAGCTTGGTGGGGTTCTTTGTCTGGTAATTTATTGAGATATAAAATGCACAACTTTGATTTTGGTTGGGTGATGCTAATCTTGTTACATATATGGTTTTAACATGTTAACTTCTACTATAATTTTGTTCCATTATTTGAATTAATTTTTATTAATATAATATGCTTTGATTAGGATGCGAATTAGTGTATATATGGTGATATGTGGTCTTAAGATGAGAAGTCTTTTACACTCAATAGAAATTTCATTATTCAATCATATAAGGAACGAAAAAGAGGTTGCCACAAAATGTATATTTAGATTAACCATTCAGAATTAAAATAGATAATGTATATTCAAATAATGAAACATTCAATAAAGTACTCCCCTAATTCTAGAGAAAGTTTTTTTATGTCTAGCTGAATCAATAATGACAGTGGTTTCGTACTCATGTTACACGGGGTCGAATCCCACTGGATGCCACTATAACAGCTATGAGGAACCACCCAGCGCGCAAGGAATGGCCCCTCAGGATAAGACGATACTTGAACACGTGACCTGCACAGCGGCACGAACGACTTAGTAGACCATTCGCTGACCACGAGACCAAACCCCTGCGGGCTTAGAGAAAGTAATTTTAGAAATGAACCCATCTTGTAATTATAATCCATGATATAGTTCAATTTTGTAAAGTTTAAATTTCAAATTTTTGAAGTTGCCACAAAATGTATATTGACATTAACCATTTATTTTTAAAATAGACAATGTATATTCAAATGATGAAACTATGTTATTACATGACAACAGTTCTTTGGAGAAGGAAAAATGCCAAGCGGTGGGTTTCGTGTGTTGCATCTTGTGAGACCATTTCTTTCAATCTTACCATAAGTCTAGACAGCCAAACGAAAAGTACCCTTTAGGGAGAAGGTTCTTTAAACTGTAATCTCCCTTTTAATCTTTCTCGTATGCAGTCAGTTGCCTCTATATGGAATACATTCAGCAACCGGTGCAGATCCATTCTATTGGATGCATGTAATTCTAGCATAAATGTGTGCATCAATTAGTTTGATAAAAACGGAAAGAAGAAAAGAGGAGCTGGAGGTTATATTTTAGAGTGGGTCAACACTAATCAAATTCGTTAGCAATTTTGGGATAACGACAGATGTAAGGAATAATTTAATGACTTTTGAGATACATGTGGTCTTGTATTACATCACATTTGATGCGGGGAGAGGTCATGCTGGCAGAGAGCAATGGTATTCATGGGAGTAGTTTATTTCAATACCAGAACTGTGTATGCAATAATCTTATCTTGGCGTCTTGTTTGTCAAGTTTTCCCAATTGTGTATGCGGACAGTATGTTAAAAATGAGCGTAATAAAAGCGAGCACTAGTTAAATATTGTCCAAGTGTGACAAGATGCCTTGCATTGCATTTCGTATATCCGTATATTTTGTAATTTTGAAGTTTGGACAGCTATCACAATTTTCAAGTTACAACTAAGGTGTGTTGAATATGCTTTGATGTACTTTTATGGTCATTATCATTAATAAAACAAAACAAGTACATGAGATATCATTGACATCCATGTGGGATAATTTAAAATATAATTGAAAGTGCTAAATGGTGTTTTTAAAAGTTGTTTATTAATGATATCAATAAAAAAATAGTGAACAAGTACATGACGTATTGTTGACATCCATGTGGGATAATTTAAAATATAATTGAAAGTGCAAAATGGTGTTTTTAGAAGTTGTTTATTTAGATTTCTGTTTAATTAATAATATTTAATCTATATTAAATGTATTGTAATTATTAATAATTAAAAAATAAAATAACAATTATTATAATTTCCAAAGTTATGAGAATATCTCATAGTACCCACTCATACATAACTTACTCTATATAATTTGGCACATTATTGCACACTTTTTTTTGTTAGTTTACTACATATTTTAAAAATAATAGTTTACTACATATTTTAAAAATAATTATTTTAAATATGAAAATACGACTTATTATAAATTGAAATTTAAGAAAAATGATCTTAGAATGCATTATTTGAACAAAATATTGCAGCTTGAAGACTCTTGTATGTGATATGTCTCAGCCCTATTCAAAGTTGTAAAGTGTGTTTTCTGATGATCTCCTTGTTACTAGTGGTAGTGCTTCGAAGGACAAGGGCAGTCCTTTGATAGACAACAAGATGGGGCAAATGAATGGACAAAAAATGATGGGAATTGAATAAAATCAAGTGGTCAACTGAAGAAGAATGAGGTTCATCTGAGAATGGGAATGCTTTTTTTGGTGGCAGGTCACACAACAATTCGGATATAAAGAACACCCACTCTAGGATTTCATGTTTCTTGGCTCCGTGATGAAAATAATGAAGACAAAATACATGTTAATCTGTTACTTGTGTTTTTTGATGGAAGTTTTGTAATGAATGACTAGAAAATACACGGTGAGAGAAAAATGCATATTATGCTAATTAAAGAATGTTTTTCACTTGTCGAACAATATTGAATTTAACACACTAACACTTTACAACAATGAACTAACAATCTTCATGATGAAAATAGTAATATGGAAGCTTTATCTACATAATGGAAAAGGCAATATGGGATATTCCCATCACGCTCCAAGGAATTTTTTAAAATGTGGATGTGAGAAAAGGTTGTTGTGGAAGGTGTTGTTTGTATATGGGAAATTTCATGATCATGGTGTGTAATCCTAATGTTGATAGATATGTCTACTTGTTGTGGAAGGTATTGTTTGTATATGAGAGATTTCTTGATCATTTTGTGTAATCCTAATGTTGATAGATATATCTACTAAGTGGTTCCAGTTAATAGGACATTGATGTAAGCATTCAATATATTTTTATTTTTTATCAAAGTATTTTTTGTTGTATTTGCATAATTCAATTTATGCCTTACAGCGTTTCCTTTGCAACATTTGATGCAAATGCTAGTAAATAATACTATAATAATAATAATAATACTAGTAAGGATAAAATATTAATTCTTGACTTGTATAATCACGATTGATTTGGTTTTAAAGTGGATTCCATCTTATGAGACTATCCTTGATTATTTAGACATGACTTTTTATTTTTGGAAAGTCACTTCCAAATTGATATGTGACTTACTATTTTTGGCAAGTCATAATAGAATTATCAGAAATGAAATTTTATTATAGGTGGTTCAAAAAAAACTGAAATATATGATATCTTTTGAGAGAGATTCATCCATGAGCTACCAAATTTTAACACTCCCTCTTAGCTAGGGAGGAATTTATTTCTGCATCAAAGATCTCTGCATCTTCTTATCTCTTTCATTCATCTCAGTTCAACTCTACTCTGTAATATCTGTAACAATGAAGTCATAGTCTAAAGAAGAATCATCCACTTGACACAAATTTGGAAAGGAAAAGATCATCACATGTCACATAGACAAGGATTGCACTCAACCAATTTTCATCTCAAAATAAAATAAAATTAAGTGATAGAACACAAGCATCACATAAAAAATACTCAAATAAGTCACACAGACAAGAATCAAACACAACCAAGTTTCATTAAACGCCAAGTGGTGGAACACCTGCATCCTAGACAAGTCACATAGACAAGTCTCACTACACCTACTGGCCAGATAAGTGGCTCTTCCCACATCCATGACTATGGGTTGGACGTATATTGACGCCTCCTCTTGTGGCACACACTACACAAGAGGTCCCATCCTCAGGAGCTTTCCAAAATCATTCCCTAACCCTGTGAGCTATGATAGGGGGGAAGGTAGCTCAATGTTCTCGATCAGCTGTGACCACTTCCTAGAAGGGTCACATCCATAAGTCCAAGCTGCTCTCTAAAAACCAAGAACATTCCTTTTGGTAAAGGTTTGGTAAGAATGTCAGCTATCTGATCATCAATGGAGATATGATGGAGCCTCACTGCTCCTCTATGCACTATATCCCAGACATAGTGATACTTAATCTCAATATGCTTGGACTTGTCATGAAACACATGATTTTTTGCAAGAATTATCCCACTCTTATTATCACAATATATAATTGTTGTGTTTGGAACTTGCTCAAATAATTCCCCACAAAGATTTCTTAGCCAAACTGCCTCACAACTAGCCATGCTAGCAGCAATGTACTTAGCTTCAACTATACTTAGTGCAACAAAATTTTTCTTTCTGCTCATCCAAGAGATCATGGTAGATCCCAAGCTAAAGCAACACCTAGAAGTGCTCTTTCTATCAACAAAGTTACTAGCCCAATCACCATCAGTATATCCATGAAGTCTTACATTTTTAGCAATGTATTTAAATCCTAGATTGATAGTTCCATGCAAGTATATAAGTACATGATTTTCAACAATCCAGTGGGCATGAAAGGGATCAATCATATGTTGACTTAAAGTGTTTACAACAAAGGATATGTTAGGCCTAGTGTTTACCAAAAACATCAAAGAACCAATAAGCTATCTATACTCTGTGGGATTTTCCAGATTAGGTCCTGTAGCTTTACCACATAATTTCTTAAAGTTCATTTCAATAGGAGTATGCATGGACTTATATTCTACCATAGCAAATATTTCAAGAATATTAACAACATATTTTTCTTGAGAAAGATAAATTTCATTAGGTTTTTGCTAAACCTCTAGGCCCAAAAAGTAATGCACCAAATCAAGGTATTTCATTTCAAATTCAAAAGCTAACCCCCTCTTACACTGGAGGACAAGAGGTTATCCTCTTGTTAAGAACAAATCATCAACATACAATACCAAAATCAAAGGGATATCTTGGAAAATCTTGAAGTATATGTTTGGGTCTACACTACTTCTGGTGAAACCAATCTTCATTTGATAACTATCAATATGAGCATACCAAGCTCTTAAAGCTCACTTTAGCCCATATAAGGCATTTTTTAGTCTGCATACATGAGTTTCCATGTCATGCTCTTCAAAGCCTTGTGGTTGCTAGATAAATACCTCTTCATTGAGGAAGCCATGCAAGAAAGTAGTTTTCACCTCTAATTGGTGAAGAGTCCATCCATGGCTAGCAGTTAAGGCAACAACATATCGAATAGTAGTATATCGAGATACATGTGCAAAAATCACATCATAATCTATTCCCTCTTTCTGAGAGAAACCTCTAGCTACAAATCTAGCTTTATATTTTTCAATACTACCATCTACACCATGTTTAATCTTAAACAACCATTTGGAAGTGACAACAGATTTACCTTGAAGTCTAGGAATCACTTCCCAGACATCATTATGGATGATGGACTCGTATTCTTTAGTCACGGCATCTTTCCAGACTTGTTCTTTTGCAACTTCTTCAGAAGTGCATGTTTCTCCCTGAATGATGTTGCTCATGGTAGCAACATACCCTTGAAACTGACTTAGCTTCTTAATTTCTCTAAATGTTCCTCTTGAGGCAACATGTTGTTCAACATCTTGCAAGGTATCTCACAACCATGGTGGTCTCTTTCTGTTATGAGGATCATGTGGTGGAGGATATATAGGATCCATGGAACCCATGGGATTATAGGGAAGCTCATTCTCAGGTTTCAGTTCAGACTCAGCTGCAGGCTATCTTTCATTAACAACTGAGCTATTAGCAATGGCAGGGGAGGAGAGTCTCTTGATTTTCCAAGAGTTGCATCTTCATCAAATGTTACGTGTTTTCTAAAATATATAGTTCTTTGAACATGTACATAAATTCTATAAGCTTTTAAATTATCAAAATAACCACAAATGCACCTTTCTTACCTGAAGCTTCCAGTTCATTCCTTTTCTCTTTCGGCACATGGAAGTACATAGGATAACCAAATATTCTCAAATGAATCACCTTAGGCCTTTCACCAGTGAAGACTTCTTGAGGAGTCTTATTTTCTAAGTCTTGATGAGGATTTCTATTTTTCACATAAATAACATTATTTGCAGCTTCTACCCACAGAAAATTTGGTAGCTTTTGATCATGTAGCATGGCTCTGACTGCCTCCATAATGGTTCTATTCTTTCTCTCAACCACACCATTTTGTTGTGGATTATATGACGCAATGGTTTCTTTCTTTATTTCGACGTCTTTGCAAATTTCATTAAAATAATTGGAGGTGAATTCTCCCCCATTATTGGATCTAAAATCTTTAATCAACTTTCAAGTTTGATTTTTGTAGAAATTTTGAATAATATGACACTTATTCATAGAGATTATCCAGATTATACACTATTGCGGAATACATGCATAATACATAACCTCCTCTACGTTGATCATCAAGTTAGTGGAATTAAAAACAATGAAACATCAATTGCATGCACACATTAACATAGTATGTAACACGGGGAAAGCATACAACTGAAAACCCCACACTATCTTTATATTATAATGATTGAGAACATGTAACAATACATAGTACAATACTCCTCACAAGTACTCAGTACTATCTCCACTTGTTACACACAAAACTAGCTCAGATCCGAACAAGTCACAGGTTCAAATCTCCTCCGCTGCTTTGCCTGCCTCCACTGCACAATACAAGGTGAAAATCACGTGAGCACAAGCTACAATTGCCTAGGTATATGCCCACACTGCACAGTCCTCATTGGCATAACTCAATCCCATTGATTGTGCAAGATCTCATGCACAACTATAGTCACAACTGATAGCAATCTCAACCTCTAACACCTGTCTCCACTGAACTGTACATGCACTGAGTTAACTGATGTATTCTTCAGTTGCTTTATGAGTTAATAATTAGTGAATTAATTAATATTTAATTCACACAACTCATCACTAGTGTATTCTTTAGTTAGACTAAAATACAACTAGTTCAACCAAGTCAAACTGAACACAACTCCATCAACTCCACAATCAACTCCACCAAACTCAACCACATGAGTTCTAACTGAAGTCCTGCATGCAATAGCTCAACTGACCCACAAAGAAAGCGTATTTCCTTCTAACAGCTGCATGTGCCACATCTGTAGCTCAAACTGAAGTTCTCCAAGAGGATAAGATAATGTTTATAGTCCAAATATTATTACGAGACAATAATATTCGACTGTTCTATTTTTAGCCTGGCAGTCTAAAAATAAAAACCTGCCCATATGTCTAAAAATAGAAGTCCATCTATTTTTACCAACATGACCAATCATCCACAAATAACATATTACAACTCATAGACCATGATCCATATATCTAAAAATAGACATAATCTAAAAATAGACTTTGCGCCAAAAATAGCCTACGGGCCCACTTAGTGAAGGCAACTCCTTTCCACAAAGCTCTATCATCTTTTTGCATTCTCAACAATTTTCAATCAGAGCCTTGAAATCTCTGAACCTGTCAAACGTTTCCCCTTTCTTTTTCAAAAAGAATATCCATGATTTGTGAAAAAAATCATCAACAAAAATCATGAAATACAAATAGCCACCAAGAGAAGTAACAAGCATAAGTTCACATAAATCAAATTGTATGAGTTGAAGTACTTTACTAGTTTTTGTTCTACTTGAAGGGAATAGTCCCTTTACATGCTTTCCACTTGCACATCTTGGGAAAACTCTTTCATGATTGAATATGATCTCAAGCATTCTAGAAACTATCTTCCTAGCATGATGTAAGGCTTTGTAGTATAGGTGAGCGAATCTTCTGTGCCATAGATCACACTAAAGGTCACTATCATGGACCAATGCATGAATGTGCTTACCATTGAATTTGTAAATCCCTGCACATCTTGATCCAAGAGTGAAGGATTATCTCATACTTGAGTTCAAAGGCTAGGTTAGAACTTTTCCATTAATAAAAGAAACTTTCATTCCTTTATCTTCTAGAGGAAATATGGATACAAGATTCTTTTTCAAACCAGGTACATACAAATTTTCTTGCAAAAAAATAGATTTTCCATAATTTAATTGAAATGAAATTGAACCATAAACATTAAGTTGATGAGTATAATTATCTCCAAAGATAACATTAAAATTAGTCTCCTTCTCAACTAGATTAGAGAGTTTTTCTTTGTAACCCGCAAAATTTTTGGAAACACCACTATTAACTAGCCAACTATCAAATGGATCTACAGAAGAAGAACTGGAAAGAGCATAAATAAGAAAATATTTTAATTGAGTCTCCACTGCATTATTTTCATACCTTGAATTTCTTGTTTTCTTAGGATGGCCCTTTTTATTTCATTTTTAAAAGTGTTTTTTCTATAATCAGATTTGTTTTTGAATCTAGGTGCTCTTCTTCTTTCTCTATAGTAACGAGCAAAGTGACAATGCTTTTGAAAATTAAATCATCTAACTTTTGGCATGTCCAGATCCCGTTTAAAGGAATCATTTGATTTGAAAGAAAATTTCATAAATTGATGAGAGCCTTTATTGCCTTTCTTTCTCTTGTCATAGGTTGAAAATGTAGTAGTTTCTCCTTCTTCATGATGTGAAATTCTCCCTTGAAGATCATTCTGGCCTCCTTTTGAATACACTTTCCTAGGAGCTCATCAAATGTGGAAATAGTGTTGATATTGATGATGGTGGTGATAAAAATATCCCAAATAGGAGAAAGGCCACCAAGCGCAGTTAACACCATTACTTTGTTAGGTACAACTTCACCAATTTTTACAATTAATTTCTCATTTTGTTCATTCTCAGGAAGTATGCTTGAACCATCTCTCCTCATTGGAACCGTCTCTCCTCTATTCATCTTGATGTCGTTCAGTTGATTCTTCAAGGAAATAATTTGGTTCAAGTTACTAATTGCAAACATGCAAATTAGTTTTTCATACATTTTTTTAGCTTTATTCAAACCAAAAACATAAGTGATGAAATGATCACAAAGAGAATCAAATATAGTTTTTCTAGCTTTGATTTCACCCTTTTTATACATGGATTTGACAACATACTTGAATTCTCTGGTTGATCAACTACTGTGCCTTCAACATACTCCAAACTTTGTGTTCTTCAAGAGTGATATCTAACCTTGCTTTCCATGGACCAAACTTTGAAGCATCATTCAAATTCTCCTCTACCTTGAAGTAAGACATAGTCATCTTGATCAGAAAAATTTGGCAGCAAGTGGGGTCTCTTTAGGTGATCTCTGATCTCCTTGGACTTCTCTTCACCAAGGCTTTGATACCATGTTAAAAATATGAAAGTTCTATGTAGAAACTTAAAATTATTTACATAAACTTAAAAGTTATATGCATAAAACTGAATGTAATTTGTAGAAAGTTGAATGTACTTTTCATAAAGTTGAATGTACTTTGTAGAAAATTTAATGTACTATGTTGTTACAATTACTTAGAATGCAGATTTATTCTTCAAAACTTTTTAGATCAACAATTGTAGATAGAATATAAACTTAAGGATCATATGAAGACAACCAAACACAAATATGAGGCACTGAGATTTAAGTCCAATAACTAGGGAAAAACTCCTCAAGGGAGAAAACCCAAATGTTTCTTCTTCTATTATATTTCTTTAATTGTTCAGCAGAGTACAGAGAGAGAGAGAGAGAGAGAGAGAGAGAGAGAATGAATAAAGTCACCAATGTTTGATTGACTTGTAACAAAAGTGTTCTTGCTCTTTACTTGAAGATCTCCTCCTTCTCTTGATAAGGTCTTGTCCTTCACACTCGCTCCATCTTTTCCCTTGCTCTTTCTCTTTACTTGCTCTCACACTTCTCTTGCACACACCCAACACTTGCTCTCTTTCTTCACAAGGAACATGCTATGCTCAACTCTCACTTGCTCTTGCTTAAATATATGAGAAAGGAGAGGAGTTACAAAATGAATTCATGCATTGAGCCAACAATAAGAGAATCAAATTCCATGAGGGAGGAGTTACTTGAGAAGTGTAACTCATTCCAAGAATAGAGAGAGAGGTACACTTTCCTTGAAGAGTTACAATTCGAATTAGGGAGAGAGAGAGTTGCATATAAACATGAGATAATATTTAGTGAGAGTTACAAATTGAATTGAGTGAGGGAGTTACAAGTGCATTTAATGAGAAGGAATTACACTTTTGCCCAACATAGAATTAGTGAGGGAGAATTACATTCTCTTAAGTGCAGAGTTACTTTTTTATTCCAAGCGAGAGGTTTGATTTGCAAAGTAAGAGATTTTCGATTTTAATTGACTTATTCCATGAGACTATTGAGAATTCATTTTTATTAATCCATTAAAAGGTGAATGACTTTAGACTATTTTATAAATAATAGTATAATAATAATAATAATACTAGAAATGATAAAATATTAATTCTTGACTTGTATAATCATGATTGATTTTTTTAAAGTAGATTCCATATGACGAGATCATCCTTGATCATTTATACATGACTTTCTATTTTTGGAAAGTCACTTCCAAATTGAGATATGACTTACTATTTTTGGAAAGTCATATTAGAATTGTTGGAAATGAAATTTTATTATAGGTGGTTCAAACAGAACTGAAATATATGATTTCTTCTAGGAGAAATTCATCTCCGAGTTGCCAAATTTTAACATCCTTTATGTCAAATGTCATCTCAATCTCCTTTGAACTGTGGAAAATTTATAATTTTGTTCTTTAAATAAAAGAATCATAAAATGAATTTTCTTCTTTACTAAGTTTATCATGTCAATATACCTTTGAGTTTTGTAATGGTAGATGCTCTTGATTTTTTTTAAAAGAATTAATAAAGCTAATACATTATGAAGAAATTATTCAATATGAATTTTTATTTATTTAGTTTGTTAAAATATAACAATTTGGATAATAAATAATTTCTTATAAAAGGTATTTAAAAAATCAAATTGGATAACAAATATTTTGTTATAAAAGATATTTAGAAAACAAGAAAAATTCAATTTAATTTAATTTGCAACATTCTAAACATATTTTAACTAACTTTATAAACAAATTTAATCTCATATAATCTATATAAATTTTAAAATACAAATATTATATATTATTATTAGTGGAATATAGATATTCTTTTTATTACATTAAAATTAATCATGTCACTGGTTGAAATCCTTCCTCCCAATCACTTAGAATAATCCCAATTTACTTATATTGTATTAAACATTAAAATTTATATTTTTACAATCATATTTAATATGAATAATTTAATTATAACCTTTTATATATAATTTAATAAACTTCATCAACTATATAATTTGAATTATTTTTAACTTTATATGATTTTAAACACAATTTTTTGTATTGTGTTATATTAAGTGTCTAAAATTGTATGTGCATATTTTTTTCTAAAAACAAATTAATAAAAATTAATAAAACTTATACAATAATGTATTGCTTTTCCTTTTTAACTTTTGGTTATTAAAATAAATAAAACAAAAATTCAAATAATTTAAATTATTTACATTTTATATAATTTTAAAAAAATAAAAATTTAAATTTTATATAATTTTAAAAAAATAAAAATAATATATATTAAGAAAAATCTTTTTTATAGAAATTATATAAGAATTTATTTTTTTACCAAACCAACTAGTGTGGTTCATCATCAAAACTAAATATATATAATTTCATGTCTAGAATTCCTTATTACATATATTCAAAAATCAATTTAATAAATATATAATTTAAAAATCAATTTAATAAATATATAATCTTTTCTCTTCAAATCTATTAAATTTTAAACAGATTTCATAATAATAATTTTTTATAATTGTATAATTTGGTCACTAAATTTTAGAGTGTACACGCATAATAAACAAAAGTTTGAGAATTCCACATTATGGATAACAAATAAAGTGGAAAGCAACATTGTGAATATTCTTTCAATGTTATAATAGTTCTCCTGACTCCTTATCTACTAAGCCTCACACTTCCACATTTCAAATTGTATGATGCAAGTGATACTCTAATGTATTCTCACAATACTTGCACTTTTCAAATTGTATAATCTAAGTGATCTTTTAATGTATTTTAATAATCCAATTGCAGGTTTGTTCTAGCTTGTCTTGATTTGTTTTGACCGCTAAATCAGAAGTTGCCTCGTGTTTTCTGATCTGATAGAGTCAGATTATTATTGTCAAGATCTTAATTAATACTATTATGTTTAGGAACAAATCTTGGAAAAAAACTATCGCTGGAATAAGAACAAATCACATGGCTGTATTAAATGAAATGAACAACTTCAGTGATTCTATGTTACAAACATAGAGTATGCTTTTAACTTCTTGTTGGAGTTGATGTTGACCTTGATATTGATGTTTTTTTCTTTCCTATTCTTTCTCAATGAGGTGGATTAATTTTTTTTTTTTATTATTATTATTTTTAAATGAAGGTAGATTTATTATTTTTAGTAGAAAATTATGAAATGAATAATTTTAATAATTTTTTTACAAATATTTTGTTTTTGTTTTTGTTTTTGTTTTTTGGGTTAGACTGTTATGGATATTGTTTTTGTGATTAATTGATAATTAATTGAAGTAATCTTATTAGAATCAAACTTACAAACTCCAAACTATAATACTAAAAGTATATCTAACAAAAATAGATATATCAATAACTTATGACTTAGTAAGAGTAGATAGATTCTTTATAATGAGAACATTTACCCATTTAAAGTTAAGGCCTCATCTACAGAGGCATAGGAATTGAGGACAGCCAAAAGTGGCTTGAATCCGGTCATGAATCCGGTCAAAAAAATTTCAATTTTTTTTGCAGTAGCAGTGTTTGAATCATAGTTTTGATGGTGGAAATGGATTTGTCTACCGAGGTGGAGGAATTGCATGGACGACCAAAAGTGGCAGGAATCCGGACAAAAAAATTTCAATAAATTTTGCAATACCAGTGTTTGAACTTTGAATCATTTTTTGATGGTGGAAATAGAGAACTTTGAATCATTTTTTGATGGTGGAAATAGATTCAGCACCATCAAAAATCTATGGGCACCCAAAATCTTGAAATTTGACAGCTTTAACTTGGATTTACAAAAATCCCTGTGATATTTTATTAAAATATTGCAAAAATTTCCATAATTTTCAAAGCAAAAAAACAATCTGGTTAGACTACTGCTTAACTATATCCTTAAAAGTGAATAAAATAACAAATGGTGGAAATGGATTTGTCTACGGAGGCGGTGGAACTGTGGACGACCAAAAGTGGCCCGAATCCGGACAAAAAATTTTCAATAAATTTTGCAATAGCAGTGTTTGAATCATTTTTTGATGGTGGAAATAGATTCAACACCATCAAAAATCTATAGGCACCCAAAATCTTGAAATTTGATAGTTATATTGGATTTACAAAAATCCCTGCCATATTTTATTAAAATATTACAAAAATTTCCATAATTTTCAAAGCAAAAAAAAATCTGATTAGGCAACTGCTCAACTATATCCTTAAAAATGAATAAAATAACCAACTATACTCTAACCATTGAAACTCCTTCATTTTTTTTTATAAATTACTAAAAGCTCACCTGGTGAGATAGTCCTTGCGAATTTTGAAAAAATTAGGCTGTGCAGTGTGTGAACAAAACAGCACTGGATATACACATAGAATGTGTGGTTTTGGGCGTTTTGAAGAAAAGGTAAAAGGTTTAAGTGGACAGTAAAGTTTGAGTTATTCAAACTACATTCCAACCGACACAAAAAGTGCAGATAGATGTATGATTAGATAACGATCCCTTCATATAAATGTTTCGACTCTTCATACTGTAGCTTGTCCCAAGGGGTGGTGGTTAGGGGTATGGTTGAGCCCTCTTAGAAGTGTGGACCCTCTCAATAATGTAGAATTATTTGTGTAGAGGGTGGAAAGGAACATTAATGTACTGCAATGCAATTCACATACAACGAATTAGTAGTTTAAAGTTGAAGCCCTAAACTAACAATGGTAGTACAGGCAGAAGGAAGTGTCCCATCAAGAGAATGATACATATTACAATCTTACAATTCACATTGAAGGAATTAGTAGTTTAAAGTTGCAACCTGAACCCCTAAACTAACAATAGTAGTACAGGCAGAAGGAAGTGTCCCATCAAGAGAATGATACATATTACAATCTCAGTGATCCTAGGTGAGTTAAAATAAAAAGGTTTCTGGCAGTATCTTGACCACCTGGGGAAACAATAATAATCTAAACACAGCTGTATATTAGCAGGAATGAACAGGCTAAGATGAAGATTGCATGTGCACATGTCGACTCACTCACAGTTCCCGTTATTTCAATACCACTATTTTATTCAAGTCCAATTGCATCCCCACATTATAAAAAGACTCCCATGCATTCCTAATTCTTCAGGCTTTAGCATATCATTTGTTTGCAGAGATTTGTTGGGTAAGGTATAAGCTTTTGAGTTCACTTTGCTTTCTTTCAGACTTCATTATTGAAAGTTCTTTTTTTTGAAGACAATGAATTGCTTTTGGAGTAGCATAATGAGTTTTGTTTGTTATAGTTCTGTTTCCAGAACGCACGTACAAGCCTGTTATTATAAAATTTAGTTATACAGGGACAATCTCAGGGAGAGAGAGTAGGTATGCTGATTTCAGAAATGTCTTTACCATTACTTAACCAATTTCTAGGGTTCTGATCATTATAACATAAGCTTTTTCGTCACAGGCTATGCATTACTCGCTCTTCTGCTCTTACATTCATTTATTGGCATTGCAAAATTGCTCTTTTTGGGTAATTGCTCATTTTAATAACGTGCATACAGACAGTCTGACACAGGCAATGGTAGCAATGGGTGTGAGATTGCATTCATCTGTTACACTTCAAACTGTGGCTTATCTTGTTCTAATTGCAGATCCCAGGAATATCTCATGATTTTTGAGAGATAGCAGCAAAGTCAAAAAATTGACTTGTCTGTCCAATTCTAAAATATTACCAAAATCTGCCATCAAAGTAATTTAACCATAACCTGTCACCTTCATGTCTGACTATCACTATCAGTTATTTCATATTATCATATCAGGAGTGTTTCAATCGTTGTGTTCTATGTTCTAGCGCTTTCTTATTGTACTTGTGTTTTAAAAGTTAAACATACTTGTCTTTTAAAATTTAAACGTGCAGTTAACATAAAAGGAGGCTGTTTTCAGGGCAATGCTGATCAAGATGGTCCCCAAACTGTTGCTGGTACTCTTGGTAGCTGCAATGGCTGCTATGGCTGCCTCACCTCCTAAGCCTGTGGACGTACCATTCCCAAAAAATTATGTACCCACTTGGGCTGCTGATCATATCAAGTACATCAATGGTGGAAATGAGGTTCAGCTTTCTCTAGACAAATGGACAGGTATTACCTAGGTCTTTGTTATTTGCCAACTCACCATGAAAGTTTTTATCAGTGATGAAGCTGAATTAGATCTTCTGTCTATGAGCTTTGTTTAACCGACTCTAAGAACATAAGTATTTTGTACTTTATTCCCAAGCATTGGACTGAAGTAATATTCATCAGTAATATTAGACCTTAGTCCAAGTTTAGAAATTCAGAATGTCTCATTGTCCTTTCTGCATCAAGCATGAAGCTTCACTGTAATTATCATGGTATTGTGGCAGGTACTGGCTTCCAGTCCAAGGGTACCTACTTGTTTGGACACTTCAGTATGCAGATAAAGATGGTTCCTGGTGACTCTGCAGGCACTGTGACTGCCTTTTATGTAAGAAATATTCCTATGTTTCATATCTTTGTTAATCGCTTGCAGTCTTCATCACTTGCATCTCATCTTCAACTTCTCTTGGCTTGCAAAGTAACCATAGAAGTTCTTATTGATTTATATTTTTCCATTTGTCTAATAATAGAATACTGTGCTTGTCTGAACAGCTATCCTCCCAGAATGCTGAGCACGATGAAATAGATTTTGAGTTTCTGGGCAATAGGTCTGGACAGCCTTACATTCTCCAAACAAATGTTTTCAGTGGAGGAAAAGGAAACAGAGAGCAGAGGATATACCTCTGGTTTGACCCCACAAAAGATTACCATGCCTACTCTGTGCTCTGGAACATGCATCAGATCGTGTAAGTTAAATGTGTGTTTTTTCGGGTGTTGGCTTGACCCATTGAGATTTGAACTATGAATTTCAATGCTTACAGTAAGTTTAATGATTGTTGGGTATAAAAAATTATAGAGATTTTGTGCTACTTCCTCTGCATTCTTAATTAACAGTGGATTTGGATTTCAGATTCTTTGTGGACGATGCCCCCATCAGAGTTTTCAAGAATAGCAGGGACTTAGGAGTGAGGTATCCATTTAACCAGCCCATGAAAATATACTCAAGCCTGTGGAATGCTGATGACTGGGCCACAAGGGGTGGGCTGGAGAAGACAGATTGGAGCAAAGCACCATTTGTTGCATCATACAGGGGATTCCACGTGGATGGGTGTGAAGCCTCTGTAGCTGAGTCGACTTGTGCTACTCAGGGTCGTCGGTGGTGGGATCAAAAGGCCTTCGATGACCTTGATGGAATGCAATGGAGAAAACTGAAGGGGGTTCGTGACAGTTACACCATCTATAACTACTGCGCTGACAAAGTGAGGTCTCCAGCAATGCCTCCAGAGTGTACCAGAGACCGTGACATTTAATAGCAGCCTCTCAGGGGCTCTTATTTATAGATATATTAATATATCTTCTGTAATCTATTCTTATTAGATATGCTTTGTTATTTATGTCATCGTTACTGTTTTGCAGTCACAAGATGACTTATCTCTGTAATGCTTGAAATATTAATAAAGCCAATCAGCAACGAATAAGGTGTTTCCTAAGATTTTCATTGTTTCCTCTTCCAAAAATAACGTCATTTCTACCATAAATGTCTGATCACAAATAACTTAAGTGACCTGTATTCTTAGTTTCGATTCTCACAATCCGAGACGGGCAATCTTTATCTAAATTAATCATCAGATTACAGAATTTGCACTGGAATTATATTCAAGAATCTATCATATATCCAAAACTTGTGAACATAAAAATTCAAAAACTTATGTTGTAATTGGTAACAACATATAATTTAGATGTAGAAATTGAGATTAAGGTGCTTATTTTTTCTAAGTAATTATACTAGTATAGATTCATTTTAAGTATAGATTGAATGTAAGTGGAGAGGGATCAAATTTTTTCGCGTGAAACTTCTTTAAAGTGAAAAATACAATGTATAATTTTTCGTTGTTTAAATTGTAGTTTTGAATACTATATGTAGCATATATAGGACTAGTATATATAAGACCAAATACAAGTTTTAATCATAAAATCTTATTTTTTCATGATATATATATTTTACTTATTTAGCCATAAAAACTTATTTACCATATTCATTTTTTTTATTATAGTCAACAATATTTTTCTCTTTAGAGCATAATTTATTTTTATTTAAAGGGGAATATTTTTCTCTTTGGAGCATAATTTATTTTTATTTTGAAGGGGTGCATGTCAATTCTATGGACGGACAAACAGACTTACACATCCCCTCATATTGGGATGTAGAATGAGCCTCTCTGCTCAATAATTAAGTTATATTGTTTTTATAATATACAAAATCTTCATATAATTATGTTAATAGGCTTGTTTGTTTTGGAAGATGGATTCTATAATTTTAATTTAATTATCAATTAATTATTAAGTGGATAGTATGATTTTAACTTCCATGAAATATTCTAAAATATTTGTAGTTATATTAACAAATCAAAGTTTGAGATTTATTTACAAAAATTTTATGCCCTTTTGCCCTTTCAATTAAATCATTAATTAAACTAAAAATGTCACATGAACAAGTATAATGTCATATGAAATGACATATAGTTTTTTGGAAGTGTGGTATTGATAAGTCATGATATTAGCCCATAGTATTGTAATGAAGTCTATTTATAGATTAAAAATTTCCATGAAAAAGTGAGAGACTGAAAATAAATCTCCAAAATTAAAAATATTGTTATGTGTTTTTTTAAATATATATATGTTTGTTTAATCTATATATTAATTTGTTTAATCTATATATTAATTCTTTTATAATTAATAATAAAAATAATATCAAATAAAGTTATAATTAGTTGATTTTTATGATTTTTTTAAATTTTAACAATGTACCCTGAAACTTTGATATTCATTATAAATTAATGTTTATCTCAATTTATCATTTAATTTATATAATTATACTAGTATATATTATATTAATATTAATATGATTATTGTTATATTAATTCTAGATTTTAAATTCTTTTGAAAAATTAATTAACCAACACAAAAGCATATATAAATTAAACACATTAATGTTATAATCAAGTTGAGATATTGCCTAGATGTAAGTAGTTGTACTTTTTCTTCAAGATTCACAGAGTGAACCCTTGCTCTAGGTTCTACTCCATTGTCTTGGTCTTCTTCAAATTAAAATAGGTTTTTGAAGGTAACTACCTAGCAAAACTTCTCCTACATTTATCTTTCAAAAAATAGATTTCGTAAATAATTTGTTTTGTATATATTTTTTTCAATTAAAAAAATCTTATCTGGAGTAGCTCTCAGGCATTTATAATCATGCTGGAGATTTAATCATATATATCATAAAATATATTAAATCACACCATCAAAATTACCAAAATTATTTCAAAGTATCATAACCCTTGAAAATAGGTATGTGTGGTTCTTTTGAGAATTTTTTTTTTTTTTTTTTATCAATGTTTATCATCATATTGCATATACTTTGTTGACCTTCTTCTCTTAGATATTTTTATATTCATCTGGAATATTTCCGGCTTATTATTGTACAAATCTCTTTCTGTGATGTAGCCTGGGTGACTCCGAAGATTTAATAATAACCTCCCTACCCAGATTCGAGTCACAATGACATGACTACGTTAAATAATCTTGAAAAAAATGTGTCATTTTAATTTCAAATTTGATATAAAGTGTTTTGAATTTCGATTATATTTAAATATGAAACGCAATGTTGAATCTAAGGAAAAAAAATCATTTTCTTGGTGAGAAACTATGATTTTATGAAAAGTAATCCAATTTAATTTTACGATAGTTAAACGGTCAAAAAAAAAAGAGAAATATTTAAACGCTTAGGTGACTTAGTTTCATGCTTTGTGGGCTTTGATGTGAGTTGTGACATGTCTGTTCTCGTCGGTGTGATGCAAAAAGTGCATGAATGTCATTGCGCGGCATAAGTTCCATAGCTCCTAAAATTTTCTATTGTAGCCCTAGCCCTTTTTGTTTTTGAATAATTAGCTTAGGAGATTTATTTTTTATGCTTTCAAAAAATGTTTCCATAGAAGTTACTATTAATTATTAATTTTTAATTAAGTTTTGGTTAAATAATTAAAAAATTAAATAAAATTTTATTTTGTACAATAATACTATATTAAAAGTATGATTAAAAAACATGTATGATAAAGAATTAAAAGATAAATTGAAATTCACATTTTTGATTTGAGTATTTATTTATTTTAATTAAAAATGTTAATATACACTATATTAAATATTAATTTTCTTTTGTTATATTAATGGTTTTTTTATTTTTATTTTTTAACTCATCAAAACTATATTGATTTAAAGATAATTAATAAAATTCATCAAAATTATAATGTTTTAAGGATATTTAATAAAAAATTAATGTGAACAAAGTGATTCTTTACTCCTTTTTTAGGTTTTATAAACCAAACTTGGTCTCAATTAAAATTCAAAGCATTTATAACAAAGAATATAAATGTTATTTACACTCGTTAAATTTCAGTAAATAAGATAATAATAATTTTTAGTAAACATCAAAAATAGACCCAATGATAATAATCATTGTCGTCATCATATTATTTCAATATAAAATTTAATTAAACAAAATTCTAATTATATGAAAACATATTTTCCAACACAATATGATTTAAAAGTAACATTACAATCTAACTAATATAAATAACTTTCACTAACACACATTATTTGAATATAATTTTTTTTATTATTTTTTTAAATATACTTTTCCAATACCATATAAATATTATATTATAACCCAATTAACATAAATAACATTCACCATCTATCATACTATAAAATAATATATATTCATTCAAATAAATTTCAAAATAATAATAAATTTCAAAATAATATAATATAATAAATAATTTTAATAAATTAATTAAACAAGCAATGCAATTAGTATTATAAAATAATATATATCTATTCAAATAAATTTAAAAAAAATAATAAACTTAAAAATAATATAATATAATACATCATTATAATAAATTAATTAAACAAACATTGCAATTATTATTAGGTTCTTCAATTAATTAGGTATCTACTACCAATGTATAGAGCCACTTCTTCCAAATATTTTGATGGGTGGGAAAATTCGTGGAATTCAAGGCAAAATAATGTATTAAATTTTCAAAAAACTATATTGAAAGGATTTATAACGATATTGTAATTCATATTTTAAGAAGGGTTGAAAGAGGCATTTTGAATTGGACAAGTTTAGGTATTTATGTGTTTGTATAAATATAAGGAGTTTTCATTTTCTAGTAGTGGAATAATAGTTAGATATTTGATAGAGTATTTAAATAATAAAAAATAAAATGGAGTTTAAATCTAGAAAAGAAGAATTATAATTAAAATAATGTTGTTATTTAATGAGAAAAATATAGTTGTAATAATGATATTGACTTATATAAATTAAGTATATAATAAAAGAGAGTGAAAAGAGAACACATTACAAAGAAAGTTTTTTAATGGAAGTTTTTGTAAATTTTTTTCAAAGTTTCTTTCTTTTCCATTTATAATGGAGGTCGCTAGTTAATGTGAGAACTAAATATTTTAGTAATGTTTTTGTTTTGTTTTGTCTTTTGTTTGTTTGTTTTTGTTTATTTGTTTGTTTGTTTGTTTGTTTTTTTTCATTTTTCAGGATGGTGCACTTAAATTAAATTAGGTAAATCAATGAACTCATATATATGACACATCTACGTGTTCAAGAAATATGTGCATAAAAGGTCATTATTATCTTGTAATAAAATATCAGTTTAAATCTCATCTAGAATGGATCATTATATGATTTGTCATCTATCTTGGTGTTTTTTAGGTGGAAAATTTGGAGGAAATGGCTTGCAAATCCTATTTGATGGCAGGTCTAAGTTTGGAAATTTGGGGTCCAAAACCTTCATGATCCATTTTGAAACATCAAATGGAAACTTTTGAGGTATAATTTTTTTCAATCATAGCTCCTAGCCCCTTGATGTTTTTCTATACATGGGTACCTTCCCAACAATGTGAAAATTACCTCAATTGGAGCTCGTATGCTTAAATTACGCCTTCCACAAGTTAATCTATCTTATTGACCACCATGGTATGAGTTGATGCTCACATCATCCCCCATTACTCACACATGTGGGGCTAGCCACAAGTGGACTTTCAAGAATATTCTAGAGGGTCCAAAACCTAAAACTAATTAATGGTTGAGGATGTAAAATGATAACCCTAGACGACTATTAGACTACGCTAAATATAAGGTCATTAGAAAGAGAAGGGGGTTCCATTATTTATTATTGTACGTGTTCCATAGTTTAGAAGGGAACATATGGGTGGGATTTGAGAGCAAGATAAAGAAGCAAGAATAGGTTGTAGTAGCCATTTAGGCCACAATGTCAAAAGAAACTCCATAATGAGTGCCCATTTCTTTGTATTTGTATTTTCATCACTACAGAAAGGAGAGAAGAGGATAGGCCTTGAATTTTAGTTGGGGTTCCTCCCATTTTGCATTTCCTAGTGTACATCTTATGTTCATTTGTGTGGACATTGTGTTCATTTGCTATTTTTTTCATTTAAGTTATTTTCATAAATTTGAGCGAAAAGCTAGTTATAATAAATCTAAGATCTAAGGACATAAAATTTCATAGTATAATAATTCATAATATTTGAAAATCCATTATGATGAACTATTCCAGTGAAATATCAATGAAAATTTGCTAGATCATATTGGTAGCAGAGAAATTTTTTTGGGGTATTTGTAGGAAGTTGCAAGATCTAGTAATTGGCATAGGAAGGAATTCATAGAACCATGACCATGGGAGATGAGTCTAGTCATAAAAACCCTTGAGATGTAGCTAAATAAAGATTTGTGAGGCCAAAGTTTCAAATCATTGATATCTTTTGCAATATGGCCCTCCTCATAGTAGCTCTAGTGAACAAGTTTGGATTTTTAAGTTGGATTACATGAGAAATTAAGAGATAATGAACTATTAAATGAGTCACAAAAAGTGATTTAGATAGAGTTGCCATGTTCCATTACCATTACTCCTTCACAAACTCTATTTAAAATGGAAGTGAAATTAGATATCAAGTCTCATCAATGTGAGATAAATGATGTTAAGTTGAATTATTTAGTTTCCATATTAAAGATGAAGAGAAACAAATTTCATTTTCTTAAAAAAAAAACTAAAGATCCATGTTCTAAGTTGGTGGTAAATTCATATACAAACACTTAGGATGGAGAATAATCCATCAATAACTAAGTGGAAGGATTTTATAAACCTCATAAAGTCATAATTTTAGCCTAATGGGGATGTAGAGGACCACTGGATCCATTAGCATCACTTTAGGTAGAGGAAAGGGCATAGTGTACAAGAGTACACCAACAAATTTAGGTGAATGGTAATCATATTGGGCATCTCTTCTAAGAACATAGATGTACTCCTCAAGTATTTGTGGGATATGCATAGTCATTGTAAAAGAAAGTGATGCTCTTCAAATGTAAGACTATTAATGAAGCTTATATACAAGCATGAGGCCTTGACTCAATGAACTTATATCATATGTCTTCATGGAATATTAAAAATACCCCTAATTTTAATAGATTGATAAATATATCTCAAAATCCTTTTGTTAAACTCCCCTCCCAATACATCTTTCTAATAATAAAAAATATTTTTGCTTTTTTTAGATACCCTTTTTTATACCCCCAATACGTATAACCTCTTTACCCCTCTGCCCAATACCCCTAATTCCCCCCACCTCCCCAACATCTAAAATATATTGAATTTATTTTTCATAACATTAAAACCCTATTTATGAATGAACATGATAAGATATTCGTCAATAAGGTGAAGCCATCATGGTGCAAGCATGGTACTTGGAGAACATAGGCCATAAGAAAGGATAGCCAAGGGGTTTTAAATATAAAGACAAAAAGATGCTTTTAAGAGGGGAAAGAAGAAGAGGAAAGGAAAAGGAAATAAAACAATAGCCACTACACATCAACTTAAGAATCAAAACAACCATTGCAACCACTTCAATATCAATTGTCACACCATAGATAAGTGTTGGAAGTTACATCTAGATGGATGAATAAGGATGCAAAAATTAGAGTTACTAATTGTGCAAGGTCAAGTTTGTTATAGGTTGAAAAATTTATTAATGAAGTGGATATAGATGTAGTACCCTTTGACATGTGTGGTATGGTGTTTGTAAGCCTCTATATGTATATGAGGGATGTGATCTTGGAGAGAGAAAACTAGTTTTGGCTAATCAAGGATGGGGAGTCTTAAATCATCAATGCGCACAAAGGTAGATTGAAGATTTATTTGGTAAGTGCCAACCAAGCTAAAAATTTGAGCAATTCTAGTAAAATGTATGTATTCCTTTTCTTAACAGAATCAACCAAGGGAAGAATAATTAATAATAAAGGCATCCTTGGAAGAATACATCAAAGAGAAGAAACATCAGCTGGAGGAGTTGTTGCAAGCATATAAAGGAGCGTTCTAGTGTAGAAAACCACAAGTCCATTTTTTAAAATAGACGTTATGGGGTTTAATTTTTTTTACCTATGTTGGATTTTAATTAATAAACCTAAAACCATTTTTTCATTGATATAGCACTCCAAAGGACATATGAGGTGGAAGTCTTATCAACTTGAGAATCCCAGACCTCTCTGTGCCTTATGGAGATTCAATAATCATGAAAATTATGACCAAATCAATTTGTCAATGTTGATGAAAACATAAATATAAAAATATAATAAAAGAGGATCTCTCTTTCTCTCTCTAATTGTCTCATCAAGCTTTGGAACAAATGTTGATGGTTAATGAGATCATACTACCAAATTCTCCATTCTCTCTCTCTCTCTCCCTCTTGATCAATGTTGATCATGTCATTCAACTTTGACCCAAACATTGAGGATCAAGACTAAGACATCGTATAAGGACTAATGTTGGTTGATTGTCTCATCAACATTTGGCACAAATGTTGATGGTCAATGAGATCATAATACCAAATGCACCATTTGGCCATTTCAATGATGAGGTCTTCCCTTACATGTCAAGGGTGTAAGTAACATCCAATGACCACAAAGAGGAGTTGTGTGTACCAAGGGTTAAACCAAATGGTTATAGTGTTTACAAAAAGCTCAACCATGATGGAACTTATCCCATTTCACCATGAGGAAGGGACCTTCATCCAAGGTGCCAACTGGTGAGAAAATACATGCCTTAGAGGAAATTTGAACTCAACATAGTCACCTAAGAAAAAATTAAGAAATTAATAAAATAATGCCATGTAGACAAATTTTTAATATATCATTTTTTATTATTTTACTTTTATCAAAATTACCCAAATAAATGTGACGTTTCTCAAAATAAAAAAATACTTTGGTTCCAAGCATGGAGGCTTCACTCAGTGAATCTCTGACATATCATGTGCATTCGTGGCATATTAAACAATACACTTAATTTGACTACATTGGAAAATACCTCTAGAAAGCACATTATTCAACCCCCCACCAATATGAACTCAATACACATTCCCATTTTTAAAAACCCCACTTTCACTAGATATTGTAGGTATCCATTTTTTCATTAACATTTTTTACACCCCTTTATATTTTTCATTAACTTTGAGCTCCATTTTTATATTTGCCAATATAAAAACTCTTTACCCCCTATATATCCCTGAATATATTATGTCATTTTTCCTCAATATATATCTCCCAATATGAACCCATGTGGTATGCTATTGCTCTCCCAGTGAGGTCCATGTGGTTCCAAGTGTCGAAGTAGTAATTCCTCGGGTATTCACTAGTAAAAACATTTTTTGCCATTGTGTTAATGGGGAGGATAAACTGGGATGTTAGATCCAAGGATAAGTGTGTGTCCAATTTATCATTGGTTTAATTAGATACTGGCTTGAGGTGGATTTCAATGCTAATGGTGGAGAAATTTGCATTGAGGGACACTTCACAACATGATGAGAACTGAATCAATAGGCCAAATCCAAGGAGGTCGTGACAAGATCAAGGATGAGAGTAGGACTTTAATTGGAGGATGAGATTCAGATTTTAATTGGAGGATATGTTAGAATATAACAATAAATTAATTTAAAGAAAATGTAAAATACAAATTTACTTAAGTTAATTTTGTTATATTTACTTTAATGGTGTTGGTTTATGAAACCAAATTATTGTTCTCATAACCAATGTAACAACGTCTACTTCATTTTATGAAAACCCTAAGATTGAAAAGGTTGTAAGCCTAATTGTATAATTATTCTCCTGATAATAAAATCCTTATCTTTCCTCTAGATGTTTCCCTCACAAATTATCAAAGTTTTATGACATAAAATCTTATGTGTGTATTGTTCAATTTTTTCATTATTTCTTTGTTGCTTGTGCGAACTCCAAAAACTGACAATTGGTAATAGAGCCAAGTTCTATTTGAGTCTAAACCTTGTGTAGTTGTTTCTATCCAAATATTATGTAGTGATGAGGGTCAAGGTAGTCTAATTAGAGTGAGAATGAGTAAAAGTGACTGGGCTACAAGGTCGAGCACGACATTGATTAGTGAAGGGATAAAATCAATTTTTTTTCTTTTTCTTGGTTAAGTCTTCCATCAGGAGGGAGTTGCAAACTACAAAACCAAATGGGGGCTACAGTTGATACAAGAAGTTGAACCACAACCACTATTAAAGGAGAATTGTTTCTCACCCATAGTTTTTCTGAAGGGCCATCGAGCGACCAAAATTCTAGTTGTTTTTGGGAAGTAGATCTTTCAACTCATGGGAGGCCACACAACAACATAGTTGACAAAACAAGATTTTTTTGTACATGTAAGTCGAAATGTCCATTGGTTTAACCAAGTGAATGTTGTAACTTGGGTAAATGTTTATGTTAAGTGGTAAAGTCTTTATCTTTCCAATTGATTATGTGAATGCCAATTACTAAAGAATCAACTCAAAAATAAATCCATTAAATATAACTACTAAACCATTATTTTTTATGAAAATACTAATACATATTGATAATGTCCATATTAAATTAGGCTTTCAACAAAGCCAATATTTGTAAACAATATAAATTATTATGAGCTAAAATTTACCCAAATTAAACATCAGTTCAACATCTAAAAACCTTCTTGGGTTTGACTCTATTAATCCTCTTTGGGTTAGGATCCTCAATTAAGGCCAACAATTTATCATATTTACCATCCATGGATCATGAGGAAGTGCTGGAATGGTTTTTTTTATATGTTCCACTAGGAAAAAATGTTTATTATTCATCACTAAGTGAAACCGTAGTTTCAAAAATCATTGAATAAAATAGTATCCGTGAAATAGAATCAAGGGTAAGGATGACCTTAGTTGAAACCCTTTGTCTTGAGTTCAATGTAATTGATGGTTCCTTAAATTGAGGCCTAGTCAATATTTTATGCCTAATTGCAACTCACTTGTTGAGGCCATTCAAGGACACTTTGTGAATTTGATCTAGGGTATAAAATCCAAAATGTGCCAAGATAAATGAGTTTTGTGGCTAGGGCTCACTTGATGCCACCCACAATGGCTTGAGCCATTGTTTTAAAAAATTATCCCCCTTGTGCAAAGGTTACACTATTTCTCATTGAGAGAAACTCTAATTATGGAGATTATAGAATAAAATGATATATGTGAAATGGAATCATAGGTGAGGGGTGCCCCTTGTTGGAACCTTGTGTCTTGAATTCAATGCAATTATAGTTTGCCAAACTAAGTCTCGATCAGTTTTTTATGCCTAGTTGTAACTCACTTTCTTAAACCATTGAAGGACATTTTGTGAATTTTCTTTGGGGGCATAAAATCCAAACCATGCAACATAATTGGGTTAGGTAAGCTATAATAGGTGTGTTTTGTTAGGGTCCACATCACCATGGCGCCCATAGCAGCCTAAGCCATTATTTTAAAAGAAATAAGAATAAACTTGATGACTAGGAATCTAGGCAAGACAAGGGAATAAATAATTGAGTGAGAAAATAAGGAGCTAGCAATTATTATTTTTTTCTTCACTCAATGCCATATTTTCTTAATTATAGGGACATTATCATCTTTTACCCATCACGATATTTCTAGTGATATAAAATTATTATCATTGTGATTTCTAGCCACAAAGATATGGCCCTTAGAATTTGTATACTATTGTTATGTCTTAATGATGTGGTGGATGATGTGTCCCGTAGATCTACGTGGATAATCATGTGGAAAGTTGAGAGGGATGTTGATGTGGCTTGACGACTAGGAAGGTCATTGCATATAGATCCAAGGAATAGTCTATTGGAGTGTTCAATGAAATGTTAGATGCCCAGATGCCAAATGGACCTAGATATATTTAAATTTGGATGTCTCTATCGAATGGACCTAAATAGACCAATATATTTGGATCTAGATGTATCTACCAAATGGAAACGGATATATATGGATTGAGATGTCTCTTGGGTGGAATTAATCATTGGAATATCCTGATTTGGTTGTCTTTTGAGTACCTTGAATCTTGGAAATAGTTGGATCCTCATATTCATGGATGGTCCTAAATTCTAGATATATATAATTTTTTGAAGTCTTGAATGCTTGGTCAATATGGGTTGCATTTTGTTATTTTATTTTATTTATTTTTATTCCATTTTATCATTTTTATTTATTTCATTTTGCTAATTTTAATTAATTTATTTAGGTATCAAGACATTGAGGCATTTGGGTTTCACACTCGTGATATTTTTTTTTATAAGCTAACCATTTTCATTGACAATTCAAAAAATTTTACATCCTCACATTTTTGTTGTTTTTCATTGGTATTGAGCATGTTGGCAATTGTTGACATTAATGTCAAGTCCGACCATTGATGTCAAGTTCAATGGGAGCTTGTTAAGATTTTTGATGTTTTCATGCAAGAAGATTATGTTGTTGTTGATGTCTTGGTTGTTTATGATCCAAGTGACTCTAAAAAGGCTCAAAAATCAAAATATTCAGATTTCGTCAAAACTGGGACCAGAACGTAGAGATCATCATCTTAATTCCAACGGTGCAAATGAAATTCAAATCCTAGTTCGTATGCTCTAGATATTTGTAATCAAAGTTTTGGTCAACTTGGCCCCACTAGCTAATTTAATTTAGCACAATGTGAACTAAATTTGGAAGACAACTAAATATAGAGGTTCGGCTAAATATGGTGGAACCCAATAAATTTGGCAACCACTAAAGGAGTGACAATTTGGCACTGCACAATGGCCAGAATTGACGAATTTATCACCTACTTAATTTGTCTAGTGACCTTAAAAATTTGGTCGATAGTTTTTTACCATATTATTTTTAAAAAGGAAAAAGTATATATTTTATTAGGTTGGCAGGACACCAAACCCGCCAATCCCTAACAACCCAACATAAAATATATTATAAATATATATATAGGGTGGCAGGCTGACACCCCCACCACCTAACTCCGACATATATGATATATGGCCAATGGCCATACAATGACCGCATACCAGAAGGGAGTCGGGATTGAACCCATGTTGGTCAGGTAGCTGGCTCACCCAATGCGGTGGCTCCATTAATACACACCATCCATATATATAACACAAATCAAAAAATTAACATTATGCCCAATCATATGTTATAAAATGGTGTGGGTGTGGTTGGAAACCAGCCCACCCGCGGGTCCAACAACTTATTTTGAGACTGCCAACCAAACAACCAAATAACCTATGTTATATAAAGTTCGTTGAAATATAATATAGAAAATTTGGTCATTGAAGCATTAGAACAAACCAACAAAGTGAAGAATAGAGGAACTCGGTAGACTGACCAGAACCATGACATGGTTCTAGGGAGTGGAACCCTCACTCGGGGTATCTTGGAGGAACCTTGGAGATACCTTATGAGCCAATTTTTGAAGGTGTTAGAATTATGCCAAGTTTAGACTCATTCGAACCAAAATTTCGCTAAGAGTCTGATGTCGCAATCAGTTTTATGATCCAAGCAATGGATTTTCCAGAAGCAGAATGTTGAGGGTGGAACCTTAATGTGGGAATCTGCATGGAATCTTAAAGATTCCCTAGAGGCCCAAAATTGATTGTTTCAAAACCAGATCAACTCTATACTCACTTGACTCATTTTTTGCAATGAACACGATGGTGTGATCAGTTTCTTCATTTGAGTCATTGAATTTCATTCAACCCGCAAAAGAGAATCTTTGAGATTCTCGAGGAGCCAAGATTTGACCAAGATAGAAAGGGGTTGATTTTATACTCATATTTCATGGTTTTTCACAAGGAACGTGATGGTGCATTTTGTTTATTCATCCAAGTAGTTAACTTTTAGGTCATTCCCAGACTTGGAGGTATAAGGTGCCTTGTTTCCATGTGTTCATTTGTTTTTGTTGAGATGATGTTTTGATTCGAAGATCCATGTATACCATGATGCGAGAGGATATTTGCATGCCACTTTATGTGAGAGATTATTATTTGTCATGTTAGAGGAGACATTTTTATGATTGGGAGTTCTTATAGAAGAACGTCTCTTGCGAGAGACAAACCACTCTAGTTAAGGGGGTTCATACTTTTATTTGCAAAAATTGCATCATGTACTTATCATTTTTTTACAAAAACTAATGAAGTGACCTCCCCACTCTTTACACCAAGCCTGAAGAAATAACCCATATTTGGTGAACTCTATTATAATATTTTATGTTCATGGTTGTTCATGATTATTGCTTCTTTTTTCATGATTGATGGTTTGCTGAAGTTGTTCAGAATATGAATTGTTCATGATTTCACAAATAAAATGTAAGTTTTAGTAAAAGGTCTTGTATGATGGGGATTTTTTTTTGAAACTATTCACGAAAATTTCCTGGATCAAGTGGTATCAGAGTCGTCTGACCTTTTTTCCAGGGATTGTGAATTGAGTGTGAAGTAAGAAGAGAAATGTAGAATAACCAAGATCTCTACAAGGCCTTCTACAAGATGAAAAACGCGGTAGATATATTATTCGCAAATTATGTGGAGAAAATGACAAAAGAGGAACAAGAGAAAGAGAGAGCAGAGGACGATGCTCCTTCTCCTTCTTCGGGAGAATATTCTTCTTCTTCATCTTCTTCTCCTCATTCAAACGAAGATATCAATGAATCCTTCAATTAGCGAATGCTAAATTGAGGTGACTTCTACAAGAAGAAGAATAAGAGTAGAAGCGAATATTGTAGCTTCAGTTGTGAGCCATGAAAGAGGCCTTGGAAAAGTTGAAGTGCAACAAAGGCTTAACAAAACCATCATCACCCATTTCAAAATCAACAGTTGAGGTAAACATTTTTTCAGTTTACCCTTCCCCACATTAGGGAAGGAGGAAGGTCAGGCAAGTATGGAGGAAAAATAATTCTTGCAGCCATTGTAACAAGCATGGACATCAGAGAGCCACATGTTGAGAGATCCATCCAAAGTAGTGATTGAAGGCCCAAAAATAACCTGAAAGGGAACTCGTCAGTGAAGAAAATCAACAAGAAAACTAGCTATAGGAAGAGAACCCATCAACTTGGTTAGATAAGAAATGGGTAGCTTTTTTAAGCAGTTGATTATGACCACATTTTGTAAATGACATGTTGCGAGATGTTTGTAAAAGTGATGAAGTGCTTTCCATCACTTATGAATGCAACATAGTGATCTTTTTGGCCTTTTCGTTGATAACGTGGGTATCGTTTCTATTATGATTTTCATCTTTATATTTTTAATCATCAAATTACATAATTTTCACTTAAACTAAATTCAAGTATCTATCATATATCCAAAACTTGTCAACATAAAAATTCAAAAACCTATATTGTAAATGGTAATAACATGTAATCTAGATATAGAAATTGAGATTAAGGTGGTTATCTCTTTTACATAATTAAGCTATATTATTTTTACAATATATATTTTATTTATATTAGTATCGATCTATTTTAAATATGGATCTAATATGAGTTGAGAGAGGGATCAAATTTCTTTATGTATAAAATTTTTTGGAGTGCAAAATACAATGTGTTATTTTTAGTGTTTAAATTGTATTTTTGAATGTTGAATAAAGTATATATGACCAAATAAAATTTTAATTGTAAAAACTTATTTTTTTCTATATATAGATATATATGAAATTGATATGGACATAAATTAGTTAACATAGACCTTCACATAGTTTATTTGAATCTCTTTTTGAAATATTTTTGAAAAGTATAAGTTTTAAACATCTGATTCACACATTTTTTTACTTCTAATTGCTTTACAACATATTCATTTTTTTTAATTATAGTGGACATTATTTTTTATTTAGAACATAATTTTTATTTTTTATTTTACACATTCCCTCATACTGGACTCATTAATTATGTTAATAATTGAGTTATATTATTTTTATAATATACATTAGATTTACATTATTATGTTAATAGGGGAGTTTATTTTGGAAGATGGATTCTATAATTTTAATTCAATTATCAATTAATTATTAAGTAGATGTTATGGATTTAACTTCCATGAAATATTCTAGAATATTTGTAATAGTATTAACAAATCAAAGTTTGAGATCTATTTACAAAATATTTATGCCCGTCCTCCTCTTTCAATTAAATTGATTAATTAAACTAAAAATGGCACATGAGCAAGTGTAGTATCATATGAAATGAGATATAGTTTTTTGGAAGTGTGTTATTGATAAGCCATGATATTAACTCATAGTATTGTAACTAAGTTTATTTATAGATTAAGAATCTCCGTGAGAAAGTAAGAGAGTAAAGATAAATCTCCAAGATTAAGAATATTGTTATATGTTTTCTTAAATATATATGTTTAATTTATATATTAATTCTTTTATAATTAATAATAATAACAATATAAAATAAAATCATAATTAATTGATTTTTATGATTTATTTAAATTTTAACAATGATATAACATGGACTGTTTTAATATTCATTATCAATTAATGTTTATCTAAATTCATCATTTAATTTATATAACTATATTAGTATATATTATATTAATATTAATATGATTATTCTTATATTAATTTTAGATTTTATATTTTTTTGAAAAAATAATTAACCCATATATAAATTAAATACATTCATCTTATAATCAAGTTGAGATACTGCCTAGATGTAAGTGGCTGTACTCTTTCTTCAAGATCCCTTGCTCTAGCTTCCACTCCATTGTCTTGGTTTCTTCGAGTTAAAATAGGTTTTGAAGGTAACCATCCAGCGAAACTTAGCTTACATTTATTTTTTCAGGAAATAGATTTCATAAATAATTTGTTTTGTGTATATATATTTTTTAATTGAAGAAATCGTAATTGGAGTAACTCTCAGGCATACATAATCTTGTTCGAGATTTGATCATATATATCATAAAATATTTCAAATCACACAATCCGAAATTGACAGGATTATTTCAAAATATCATAACCCTTAGAAAATATGTATGTATGATTATTCTAAGAAATTTTATCTTTTTCCATCCATGTTTATCATCCATGTTTATCATCATGTTGCATATACTTTGTTGACATTCTTCTCTTGACATTTTTATACTCATGTGGAGTATTCCCTGTTCATTATTGTACAGATCTCTTTCTGGCCAGAATGAATAGTTGGAATATAACAGTCCCATCATTTTGATTTGGAATATAACAGTCGCATCATTTTCATTGGAAATGTGATAAAAAGTGTTTTTCTTGGTGCAAAAACTATAATTTTAATTTCACGAGAGTTAAACGGTCAAAAAAAAGAGAAATAGCTAAACGCTTAGGTGACTTAGTTTCATGCTTTGTCGGCTTTGATGTGAGTTGTGACATGTCGGTTCTCGTCGGTGTGATCCAAGAAGTGCAAGAATGTCATTGCGCGGCATGAGTTTCATAGGGCAAGGACGTTGAAGATCAATTTCTATAAATTGCAGGAATAAATTGATTCTCTAGCAGTGGTGTAATTTATCATAATTTATTTGTGAATGAATAGCGCTTATAGTTACTATCCATTTGTTTTTGACAAATGAGAAATCTCAGCAATGGTAGTTGAGAGTTGACTTAGTTCAAGGAAAATTATGTTATTTGGAATAGATGGGCTGATAGAAAATTTTAATGATGAAACTTTATTTTAAAGTTTAAAAATTTTCGCTAATAATTATAATTTTCAGTATGTAAATTATAAAACTATTAATGTTTTTTTAGTATTTAGATTTCTAATTACTTTATATTAGTCTATATAAAATTTTGGCTTCTCAAGGTAAAATAATTTTATAAGCGTGAATTAGTTTTAGAAAAAATGGAAATTGGTTAATTTTTTTTGGAAAAAACATGGAAAATTAGACCACTTGCTAATATTAGTGCCTAAAATTTTCTATTGTGACCCTTTTTGTTTTTGAATAATTAACTTACAATTTAAAATTTTGGAAATTTATTTTTTATGCTTTCAAAAAATGTTTCTATAAAAGGTACTATTAATTTTTAATTAAGTTTTGGTTAAATAATTAAATAATTAAATAAAAAATTATTTTCTACAATAATACTATATTAAAAGTATGATTAAAAAAGATGTGCGATAAAGAATTAAAAGATAAATTAAAATTCACATTCTTGATTTGAGTATTTATTTATTTTAACATAAAAAATTTAATAAAAATGTTAGTATACACTTATATTAAATGTTATTAATTTTATTTTGTTATAACACTAATATTTTTTTTTTACTTTTTAACTCATCAAAACTATAATAATTTAAGGATAATTACTTATCAAAACTATAATAATTTAATAATATTAAATAAATAATTAATGTGAACAAAGTGATTCTTTACCTTCTTTTTATTTATTTTTTATTTAGGTTTTATAAACCAAACTTGTTCCCAATTAAAGTTCAAAGCAATTATAACAAAAAAATATAAATGTTACTTGCACTCATTGAATTTAAGTGAATAAGATAATAATACTTTTTCCTAAACATCAAAGATAGACCTAATTGATAATAATCATTTTCATCCTCATATTATTTCAATATATAATTTAATTAAACAAAACTCTAATTATATGAAAACATATTTTCCAACACAATATGATCTAAGTATAGCATTACAATCTGACTAATATAAACAACTTTCATTAACACATTATTTCAATATAATTTTTTTTATTATTTTTTAACATATACTTTCCAATAATTATAACCTAATTAACATAAATAGCGTTCACCATATATCATAATATAAAATAATATATATCCATTTAAATAAATTAAAAAATAATAATAAACCTAAAAATAATATAATATAATAAATAATTATAATAGATTAATTAAACAAACAATGCAATTAGTATTATAAAAAATATATATATTCATTCACATAAATTTAAAAATAATAATAAACTTAATAATAATATAATATAATATAATAAATAATTATAGTATTAGGTTCTTCAATTAATTAGGTATCTACTACCAAAGTATAGTAGCCACTTCTTCCAAATATTTTGATGGGTGGGAAAATGGGTGGAATTCAAGGCAAAATAATGTACTAAATTTTCAAAAAACGATATTGAAAGGATTTATAACGATATTGTAATTCTATTTTAAGAACGGTTGAAAGAGGCATTTTGAATGGGACAAGTTTATGTATTTATGTGTCCTGAGTTTTCATTTTCTAGTAGTGGAGTAATAGTTAGATATCTGATAGAGTATTTAAATAATAAAAAATAGAATGGAGTTTAAATTTAGATAAGAAGAATTATAATTAAAATAATGTTGTTATTTAATGAGCAAAATATAGTTGTAATAATGTTATTGAGTTATATAAATTAAGTGCATAACAAAAGAGAGGGAAAAGAGAACACATTACGAGGAAAGTTTTTTAATGGAAGTTTTTGTAAAACTTTTTCAAAGTTTTTTTCTTTTCCATTTATAATGGAGGTCACTAGTTAATGTAGTTAAGGTGATAACTAAATATTTTAGTAAATTTTTTTCTAGATGGTGTACTTAAATCATATTAGGTAAATCAATGAACTCATATATATGACACATCTATGTGGTCAAGAAATATGTGCATAAGAGGTCATTACTATCTTGTAATAAAATATCAGTTTAAATCTAATCTAGAATGGATCATTATATGATTTGTAATCTATTTTGGTGCTTTTTAGGTGGAAAATTTGGAGGAAATGGCTTGCAAATTCTATTTGATGGTAGGTCTAAATTTGGAAATTTGGGGTTCAAAACCTTCCCGATCCATTTTGAGACATCAAATGGAAACTTTTGAGATAATTTTTTTTTTCAATCATAGCTCCCATCCCCTTGATGTTTTTCTCTACATGGATACCTTCCCAACAATGTGAAAATTACCTCAACTGGAGCTCGTATGCTTAAATTATGCCTTCCACAAGTTAACCTATCTTATTGACCACCATGGTATGAGTTGATGTTTGCATCATCCCCCATTACTCACACATGTGGGGCTAGCCACAAGTTGACTTTCAAGAATATTATAGAGGGTCCAAAACCTAACATTAATTAATGATTGAGGATGTAAAACCATAACCCTAGACGATTATCAGACTATGCTAATATAAGGTCATTAGAAAGAGAAGGGGGTTCCATTATTTATTATTGTACGTCTTCCATAGTTTAGAAGGGAACATATGGGTGGGATTTGAGAGAAAGATAAAGGAGGAAGAATAGGTTGTAGTATCCATTTAAGCTACAATGTCAAAAGCAACTCCATAGTGAGTGCCCATTTCTTTGTATTCATATTTTCATCCATAAAGAAAGGAGAAAATAGCATAGGCCTTGAATTTTAGTTGGGGTTCCTCCCATTTTTCATTTCATAGGGTACATCCTATGTTCATTTGTGTGGACGGTGTGTTCATTTGCTATTTTTTTCATTTAAGTTATTTTCATAAATTTGAGTGAAAAGCTAGTGATAATAAATCTAAGATCTAAGGACATAAAATTGCATAGTATAATAATTCATAATATTTGAAAATCCATTGCGATGAAATATTCTAGTGAAATATCAATCAAAATTTGCTAGATCATATTGGTAGCAGAGCAATTTTTTTGGGGTATTTGTAGGAAGTTGTAGGATCTAGTAATTGACATAGGAAGGAATTCATAGAACCATGACCATGGGAGATGAGTCTAGTCATAACAACCCTTCAGATGTAGATAAAGAGAGATTTGTGAGGCTAAAGGTTCAAATCATTGATATCTTTTGTAACATGGCCCTCCTCATGGTAGCTCTAGTAAACAAGTTTGGATTTTTAAGTTGAATTACATGAGAAATTAAGAGATAATGAACTATTAAATGAGTCATAAAAAGTGATTTAGATAGAGTTTCCATGTTCCATTACCATTACTCCTTCACAACCTCTATTTAAAATGGAAGTGAAATTAGATCAATTCTCATCAATGTGATATAAATGATATTAAGTTGAATTATTTAGTTTCCATATTATAGATGAAGAGAAACAAATTTCATTTGCTTGAAAAAAAACTAAAGAGCCATGTTCTAAGTTGGTGGGAAAGTCATACACAAACACTTAGGATGGAGAATAATCCACCAATAACTAAGTGGGAGGATTTTACAAACCTCATAAATTCATAATTTTATCCTATTGGGCATGTAGAGGACCAATGGATCCATTAGCATCACTTTACATAGAGGAAAGGGCATAGTGTACAAGAGTACACGAACAAATGTAGGTGAATGGTAATCATATTGGGTATCTCTTCTAAGAACATAGATGTACTCCTCAAGTATTTGTGGGATATACATAGTCATTTGTATAAGAAAGTGATGCTCTTCAAATGTAAGACTATTAATGAAGCCTATATACAAGCATGGGGCCTTGACTCAATGAACTTATATCATATGTCTTCATGGAATATTAAAAATACTCATAATTTTAGTAGATTGATAAATATATCTCAAAATCCTTTTGTTAAACTCCCCTCCCAATACATCTTTGTAATGATAATTTTGTTTGTTTGTTTGTTTTTTTGTTTCTTTTTTTTTTTTCTAGATACCCTTTTTTATACCCCCAATACCTATAACCTCTTTACCTCTATGCCCAATACCCCTAATTCTCCCCACCTCCCCAACATCTAAAGTATATTGAATTTATTTTTCATAACATTAAAGCCCCATTTATTAATGAACATGATAAGATATTGGTCAACAAGGTGAAGCCATTATGTTGCAAGCATGGTACTTGGAGAATATAGGCCATAAGAAAGGATAGCCAAGTGGTTTTAAATATAAAGACAAAAAGATGCTTTCAAGAAGGGAAAGAAGAAGAGGAAATGAAAAGGAAATTAAAAAATAGCCAATACACATAAACTTAAGAATCAAAACAACCATTGCAACCATTTCAATATCAATGGTCACACCATAGATAAGCGTCGGAAGTTACATCCAGATGGATGAATAAGGATGCAGAAATTAGAGTTACTAAATAGTGTAAGGTCAAGTTTTTTATAGGTTGTAGATTCTATTAATGAAGTGGATATAGAGGTAGTACCCTTTGACATGTGTGGTGTGGTGTTTGTAATCTTGTATATGCATACGAGGGATGTGATCTTGGAGAGATAAAACTAGTTTTGGCTAATCAAGGATGGGGATTCTCACATCATTAATGCACACAAAGGTAGATTGAAGATTTCTTTGGTAAGTGCCAACCAAGCTAAAAAATTGAGCAATTCTAGTAAAATGTATGTATTCCTTTTCTTAAAAGAATCAACCAAGGGAATAATAATTAAGAATAAAGGCATCCTTGGGAGAATGCATCAAAGAGAAGAAACATTAGCTGGAGGAGTTGTTGCAAGCATATAAAGGAGTGTTCTAGTGTAGTGAACCACAAGTCCATTTTGTAGAATAGAGGTTATAGGGCTTAATTTTTTACCTATCTTGGATTTTAATTAATAAATCTAAAACCATTCTTTCATTGATATAGCACTCCAAAGGACATATGAGTTTGAAGTCTTATCAACTTGAGAAGTCCAGACCTCACTCTCTCTCTCTCTCTCTCTCTCAATCAATGTTGATCACGTCATTCAACTTTGACCCAAACATTGAGGGTCAAGGCTAAGACATCTTATAAGCACTAATGTTGGTTGATTGTCTCATCAAGATTTGGCACAAATTTTTATGGTCAATGAGATCATACTACCAAATGCTCCATTTGGCCATTTCAATGATGAGGTCTTCCCTTACATGTCAAGGGTGTAAGTAACATCCAACGACCACAGAGAGGAGTGTGTACCAAGGGTTAAAGCCAAATGATTAGAGTGTTGGTTGATTGTCTCATCAAGATTTGGCACAAATTTTTATGGTCAATGAGATCATACTACCAAATGCTCCATTTGGCCATTTCAATGATGAGGTCTTCCCTTACATGTCAAGGGTGTAAGTAACATCCAACGACCATAGAGAGGAGTGTGTACCAAGGGTTAAACCCAAATGATTAGAGTGTTTACAAAAGGCTCAACCATGATGGAATTCATCCCATTTCAACACAAGGAAGGGACCCTCATCCAAGGTGCCAAATGGTGAGAAAATACATGCATTAGAGGAAATTTGAACTCAAAAATAGCCACCTAAGAAAAAATTAAGAAATTAATAAAATAATGCCATGTAGACAAATTTTCAATATATCATTTTTATTATGTTACTTTTATCGAAATTGCCCAAATAAATGTGACGTTTATCAAAATAAAAAAAATACTTTGGTTCCAAGCACGGGGCCTTCACTCAGTGAACCTCTGACATATCATGTGCATTCGTGGCATATTAAATAGTACCCTTAATTTGACTACATTGGAAAATGCCTCTGAAAGGCACATTATTTAACCCCCCACCAATATGAACCCAATACACTTTCCAATTTTTAGAAACCCCTACTTTCACTAGATATTGTAGGTATCCATTTTTTTCATTAACATTTTTTACACGCCTCTATATTTTTTCATTAACTTTGAGCTCCATTTTTATATTTTCCAATATAAAATCTCTTTACCCCCTATATATCCCAAATATATTATGTCATTTTTTCCTCAATATATATCTCCCAATATGAGCCCATGTGGTATGCTATTTCTCTCCCAGTGAGGTCCCTGTGGTTCCAAGTGTTGAAGTAGTAATTCCTTTGGTATTTACTAGTAAAAACATTTTTGCCATTTTGTTAATGGGGAGGATAAGCTGGGATGTTAGATCCAAGGATAAGCGTGCATCCAATTTATCATTGTTTTAATTAGATATTGGCTTGAGGTGGATTTCAATGCCAATGGTGGAGAAATTTGCATTGAGGGACACTTTTGAGCATGATGAGAATTGAATCAATAAGCCAAATCCAAGGAGGTCGTGACAAGATCAAGGATGAGAGTAGGTCTTTAATTGGAGGATGAGATTCATATTTTAATTGGAAGATATGTTAGAATATAACAACAAATTAATTTAAAGAAAATGTAAAATGCAAATTTACTTAAGTAGATTTTGTTATATTTACTTTAATGGCATTGGTTTATGAAACCAAATTATCGTTATCATAAACAGCGTAACAAATTCTACTTCATTTTATGAAAATCCTAATATTGAAGAGGTTGTAAGCCTAATTGTAAAATTATTCTCTTGATAATAAAATCCTTATCTTTCCTCTGGATGTTTCCCTCACAAATTATCAAAGTTTTATGACATAAAATCTTATGTGTGTATTGTTAAATTTTTTCATTATTGCTTTGTTGCTTGTGCAGACTCTGAAAACTGACAATTGATAATAGAGCCAAGTTCTATTTGAGTCTAAACCTTGTGTAGTTGTTTCTATCCAAATATTATGTAGTGATGAGGGTCAAGGTATTCTAATTAGAGTGAGAACGTATAAAAGTGACTGAGTGGGGCTACAAGGTCGAGCACGACATTGATTAGTGAAGGGATAAATCATTTTTTTTTTCTTTTTCTTGGTTAAGTCTTCCATCAAGAGGGAGTTGCAAACTACAAAACCAAATGGGAGCTACAAGTGACACAAGAAGTTGAACCACAATCACTATTAAAGGAGAATTGTTTTTCACCCATAGTTTTTCTGAAGGGCCATCAAGCGACCAAAATTCCAATTGTTTTTGGGAAGTAGATCTTTCAACTCATGGCAAGCCACACAACAACATAGTTGGCAAAACAATATTTTTTTTTACATGTAAGTCGAAGTGTTCATTGGTGTAACCAAGTGAATGTTGTAACTTGGGTAAATGTTTATGTTAAGTGGTAAAGTCTTTATCTTTCCAATTGATTATGTGAATGCCAATTACTAAAGCATCAACTGGAAAATAAATCTATTAAATATAACTACTAAACCATTAATTTTTTATCAAAATACTAATATCATATTGATAATTTCCATATAAATTAGGCTTTCAACAAAGCCAATATTTGTAAACAATATACATTATTATGAGCTAATCTTTACCCAAATTAAACATATTAAACATCAATTCAACATCTAAAAACCTTCTTGGGTTTGACTATGCCAATCCTCTTTGGGTTAGGATCCTCAATTAAGGCTAACAATTTACCATATTTACCATCCATGGATCATGAGGAAGTACTGGAATGATTTTTTTTATATGTTCCACAAGGAAAAAATGTTTATTATTCATCACTAAGTGAAACCCTAGTTTCAAACATCATTGAACAAAATCATATCCATGAAATAGAATCAAGGGTACGGATGACCTTAGTTGAAACCCTCTGTCTTGAATTCAATATAATTGATGGTTCGTTGAATTGAGGTCCAGTCAATATTTTATGCCTAATTGCAACTCACTTGTTGAGGCCATTCAAGGACACTTTGTGAATTTGATCTAGGGTATAGAATCCAAAATGTGCAAGATAAATGAGTTTTGTGGTTGGTGCTCATTTGATGCCACGTATTGTTTTAAAAGATTCTCCCCCTTGTGCAAAGGTTACACTATTTCTTATTGAGAGAAAATATAATTATGGAGATTATAGAATAAAATGATATATGTGAAATGAAATCATAGGTGAGGGGTGCCCCTTGTTGGAACCTTGTGTTATGTGCAGCTGAAGAATCTATGCCTTGAGATGAAAAGTCTGAAGTAGGACAGGACGGTTTGAAAAGAGGTGCGTGAGAAGGTATGGTGCTTGAAATGCAAGAGCCAGGGGCACGACAAGGACCATTGCCCTGTCTTTGCGAACTATATTGCAGGAGGGGGACCGATGCCTTTAAGGCCAGAAGCTTAAGAAGGACCTGGCGCAGGGCCTACATTATGGTGCACTATCTGTCAAGTAGTAGGAAAACATGCCATAGATAACTGTCATCTTCTCCGGAAGTTTGAACAAGCACCACAACAATTGTTCTGCAACTTTTTTAGGTCTATGGGGCATGATGAGTGTAATTGCAGGAGTTATGAATTGATGATGGATAGAAGTCCCGCCTATAGGGTTCAGGCCGAAATATGGCCCCTTGACTAGAGCGCAGGGACGGTGTGGATAGGATGTCAGGGGTACAGAGGAGGCCGAGGTAGAGGAGGCCTTGGCAGAGGTCAAGGATAGTTGATTTGCTACAATTGTGGAGGACTAGGACACTATCCCCATGATTTCACTAACCCAACACGCCCGTCGTGCAAGTATTCCACGCTATTTGATCATAAAATGGAAGACTGTCCTACGTTGATAGTTAGGATACATGAAAAAGGGGCGCTACCACCTCCGCCGACTCAGAACCTGTAGATGATGAGGTCTGAGTCATGCGAAGATGATCCAAATGTAAATATAGTGCTTAGAAGTGGAATCACGATAGGAGATGACAGGAGGAAACAACTAGAAGACAATACATGGGTCCTCAAAGTTCTGATGAAGGAGGTGTAATTTGATTTGGAGCGTGCACATGAAACCTTTATGGAAGCAAAGAAGAGCTTTGCTGAGGCCTTCACCTCAAGAAGCAAGGATAATCTGGATCAGGAGCTAGACCCTTCTATGCTTACAACTTTCCTGGAAACTTGTATGAAGTTATTGCGCAATAGTAAGGTTGTGAAATGGTTACAAGAGATCATCAATATATGCGTTGGAACCGTTTCGGGTGAGCCGTGCGTAGTACAAAATATTGGCAAGCATAAGACAAGAACGGGATGGGAGATGAGACTAACCTTGCAGATAGGAGAGTATGAGATGGATCAACTTATTTTGGACCTGGGGTCAGATGTGAATGTCGTACCTAAACAGTCTTGGGAATGGATGGGGAGACCCGCATTGCAATGGTCTCCGATTCAGCTAAGGATGGAAAATAAATAGAAGATCATCCCCATGAGGTGATTGCAGGGGGTAACTATGGATATTCAAGGTGCGAGTGCGCTGGCTGATTTTGAAGTAATAGAGATAGTGGATGACAACAATCCCTATCCTGCACTCCTAGGAATTGACTAGGCTACTGATATGAATGGAGTAATCAACCTAAAGAAGTAGAAGATGATCTTTGAGAAGAAATCGCTGCGTGTAATAGTACCCCTAGATCTTGCTGAAGGATCACGCTATACTGAACCAGTCCGCGATTATGAGAGTGATGATGATCTGGACTATATCTATAAGATAACAACACGGGAACAAGACTGGGTGAACCCAATAGTGGATGGATGAATTACATGGGATCGCGAGAGTTCATGCACCTCAGACTCTGATGAAGAACTAGAGCACTTGGAGAATCAGTTACATGAAGTAACTACGCTGAGCTATAACCTGATGACCCGGTTGTTGTGCTATGTGTCGTCGGAGGTAAGAAATCTGCTTACTTATGATGGCTTGAATGAGGTAGATATCTTTTTGGATGCATTTGAAAGGGAGGTACCATAAAAGCACTACTTCTAGGCATTATATTGGGCACTGCGTGCTATGCCCGTAAGGTGGTGGGGTACGCACAAGGGAAGCTTTGATGATTGGTGCGAATGTAGGAGAATGATGAGAACTCATTTCAGGAAGCCAAAGATGCGAATGATAGACAAGTATGATGGACAGGATGATCCACATGCACACTTGGACAAATGGGCCCAGGCTTATGGAGAGAAGCCCCAACCTAAATGGGTGCACTTGTTTTGTCACACACTGGATATTTTCCTGATCAATTGGTATGTAGAAATCAAGCTCCGCCATGGGACAAGTGAATGGGATATCCTATGAAAGGGATTCATGAGGACATTCAGCTTTGAGGACAAGTTTGACAGTATTTTTGAAATGCTACAAGAGGTGAAAGCAACAATCTTTAGTATCCTTTAGACCTGATTCAACTTGAATGGGCTACCTAGCTGTGTCACATGGTAGAATGTTATAATGTAACTGCTGAAGAAGAGGATGAGGATTCGTGAAAGATTAACATTCCGGAAACAAAAGGTCACCGCAAGGTTAAAGGACCGCAGATTGAGAACCCTTATATAACCGCGTTGTTGAAAACGAAACAAGTAAACATTGGTACTGAGGCAGAGCCCAAATTTGTGAAGATTGGAGATTATTGAGACGACACGACAGTGGATAAGGTCACTGAATTTCTCCACAAATACCAATATTTATTCCCTACCAATTTTACCGACCTGAAAGGGATAATCGGGGACTTAGGTATGATGAAGATCACGTTGAAACCTGACGTGAATCCAGTTAAACAAAGGCCTTACCATCTCAATCCGAAATATAAGGAGAAAGTCCGCTTAGAGCTAGAAAATATGCTCACGGCAGGTATCATTGAGCTTGTGGAAGAATCTGACTTGGTAAGCCCAATGGTGGTACAGGAGAAAAAGCAGAAGAATGAAATAAGGATATGCGTGGATATCAGAAAGTTGATTGACACTTGCATACATGATCCTTTCTCGACTCCATTCACTGATGAAGTGTTGGACAATGTAGGTGGCCAGGAAGCATATTCCTTCACTGATGGGTTCTCGGGGTACCACCAGATCAAAATTGTGCCGGAGGATAGGAGTAAGAAAACCTTCGTGACTGAGTGGGGTTGTTTTCAGTACACTGTAATGCCATTTGGATTGAAGAATGTGCCTGCGATCTTCTCATGCGTAGTTGTGGCTGCGTTGAAGGAATTTATTCATAAGTTACTGGAGGTATATTTTGATGATTGGACTGTGTTTGGGCTGGTAAAACGCCATGTAGAAAGCTTTCGCCTAATGCTGGATACCTGTCAAAGGTACCAAATCGCACTCAATCTCAATAAATGTTTGTTTTGTGTTCCTTTTGGAAAACTATTGGGGCATGTTGTTTGCAGATAGGGATTGATGGTAGATCCTACAAATATAGCGGTGATATTGAACTTGGAAGCACCAAGGAGTGTGAAGCAGTTGCATGCTACCCTGGGACATATAGGATATTATAGAAAGTTTATCAAAGGATATGGCTAGGTCTTAGTGCCTATGGAGAAATTGTTGAAGAAGGATGTCACATTCTATTGGAATGATGACTGTAAGAAGAGCTTGGATATATTAAAAAAAAAGATGGTTACCGCGTCGATTCTAGTCTTCCCGGACTGGAAGAAAGAGTTTCATGTGCATCTCGATGCGTCATGTATAGTGTTGGGAGTATTATTGACACAGGCTGGCGGAGAAGGCTTGGACCATCCTATCACTTTCACAAGTTGAAGATTATCCAAAGCAAAGAAGAACTACTCCACTACCAACTGCGAAGGGTTAGATATGGTGTATGCGCTCCGGAAGTTTAGGCACTACTTGCTCGGAGGCCATTTTAAGATGTATACAGATCACTTTGCGCTGAAGTACCTGGTCAATAAGCATGTGTTGGGGGGGAGAATCTGTAGGTGGCTCTTATTGTTCAAGGAGTATGATTTTTAATTTATTGTGAAGTCTGGACGACTGAACGCGGGACCAGACCATCTGTCGTGCATCGAAACAGGGGAAGAGCCCACAAATTTGGAAGAGGGATTGCCTGATGCACAACTATTTGCATTGTGCGTTGTGGATGGTCATTTTGAGGATATAATATACTTCCTAACAACATGAACTACTCCAGAAGGATACACTGTCCAACAAAAGAAGTATTTAGTGGTACACGTGATAGATTTCTCTGTCATTGCTGGGCATCTGTACAAGATGGGGTCTGATGAGATATTGCAACGATATGTACCTGAGTTCAAAAGAAGCAGCATCCTCACGGACACTCATGGGGTCGCCTTTGGAGGAAATTATACAATAAGAGCAACCGTGCAGAAGATTCTATGCATAGGGTTGTGGTGGTCAACCCTCCATCAGGACTCAGAAGCATATTGCAAGGCGTCTGATGTGTGTCAAAGGACTGGTAGGCCATCGCGAAGGGACGAGAAGCCTTTGAATCCACAGATGACGTTACAACCCTTTGAGAAGTGGGCGATAGATTTTATGGGACCCATTCAGCCCCAACGAAAGACAGGAGCAAGGTACATTATCACTAAGATGGAGTATTTGACTCGTTGGGCAGAGTCAAAACCTGTGAAGGATTGCACAGGTGCGACCGCTCCAAAGTTCCTCTTTGAGCATGTACTGACGTGATTTGGTTGTACAAAGATCTTTATGAGTGATCATGGTACGCACTTCCTCAATGAGACGATCAACGCGCTAACGAAGGAATTTCAAGTATATCACCAAAAGAGCACGCCTTGTCACCTGCAGGCTAATGGGACAGTGGAAGCGTTCAACAAAGTGCTCAAAAATGCATTGACCAAGGTTTGTAATGCTTAGCGAAGTGATTGGGACCTATGCATACCTACAGTATTATGGGCTTATCGAACAACATGCAAGAAGTTGACTGGACAAACCCCTTTTAGGCTCGTCTATGGTTTTGAAGCGATGATGCCCATGGAATATATTATGCCTAGTTTGCATATAACATCGCTCACAGGTATGATGGATCACGGAGCCCGAGAGGAGAGGCTTGCACAGCTGGATGAGCTCAAGGAAGAGATATTTTTGGCTGGATTTCACCAATAGGTCCAAAAGCAATGCGAAAAGGCATGGCATAATCAACACATCAAGCTGCGCTCATTCAAGTTAGATGACCTGGTTTTGCTATATGATAGTAAGTTTGATAAATTTCCAGGGAAATTCAAGATGCACTAGTTAGGGCCCTATGTCATTAAGGAAATTACCAATGGAGGGGTGGTACAACTGGTCAAATTAAATGGAGAACCCTTCCCAGGAAAGGTGAATGGCAGTCACTTAAAGCCATACACCGGAAGTCCGGCCATGTGACTAAATGAAGGTAGCACAGTCTTAGCACTCCAGGTAGCTGAAAGGAGGCGCGAGACTATAAGATACACTACCCGGGTTGGGGAGCTACATGATTGGAGGATGGTGCTAAGCAAGGAAGTGTCACTGGGTCTGCGGTAGCGTGGAGGGAGCTGAGCTACCTAGGGAGAAATCGTGCAGGTCAGCCAGAAAGTGACTGTTAAAGTCACTGTTCATGATTTGACGACAGAAGTGAGGCCAAATGGAGTGGGTGGCTGACATTTAAGACCAAATTTATGGCTTAGATCCTTGAAAATCTTCTGCCAATCCAGCATTAATGAACCAATTTTGGGGGGAACGGTCGGATTTGAATTCAAAATTCCCTATAAATTACAAGTGGTTGTCCAGCAAGAAACACTTGGAATTTTGAGAATTGAGTTGTTGAGCTCTCAGGCACCCATGAACTGAGAATTCTTCGAGACTTTCAAGGAGACTCTTGAATTTGGGAACTTGCTAGAGATAACGTGAGTACTGTTAGAAAGTGTTAGGTCAGCACCCCCATAAATTATACATACCGAACAAGTAGTAGAGGAGTCGGCACAGGAAATGGAGGGAGAGGAAAAAGTAGCTACTCTGGATGTGGCCAAAGTATTGGCAGAGGTCCCTAAATTGCCAAGAACGCCGAGACCAAAGCCAACCCCAACCAAGGAAACCGTGAAGGACAAAAAGGGAAATCATCCTTCCATACCAGTGCGCGCATATCCAAGGAGAAACCCACCAAAGCCCACTGCACACGAGAAAGGCAAGGCTATAAACCTAGAACCAAAGGAGGAAGATATTGAAGACATCCCGATGGACAATGAGGATGTGGGAACAAAAGTGGAGGAGGTTGAAGCTCAGGGTGCGAACTCTATTACACGGTTGTTAGAGTATGTCCCTCCACGCAAGCCTAAGTCCAAGGTCCCAAAGGACATTCATTAGAGTAAGACTCCCCTGCAAACCCCTCTGTTGCCAGACGAAATTATTTTCGATGTTCTGCGCTTGGCATGAGTGTCGATACTGAAGCTAGAAGACTGGGACTTGGCGGACCACGAGAAGTTCCCGCCCCTGGCGACTGAGTAGTTGATGCACCGCATCATAGAGATGAATATGAGAATGACTATATTGGAGCTGTGGAGGTGTCTCAAGGGTGTAGAGAAGGCAGGGTTTCTCAACCTTCTCTGGGCGCGGCATTATAACCGCACCCCGGTAATAGTTTTGGTCATCAAGTAGCTGTTGTGCTTGGTGCATGATGGGTGTATGTGGCTGGAGGAGCCGATACCCATCACAAATAGGTTGATTCACTGAATAACGTGCCTACCGTATACAGGTGAGAATCCAGCGATGATATTTGGCAGAAAGGGTGGCGAGCAGGCTCTCGCAAAGTTAATGAAGGAAAAATTCAAGATGGTGAATAAGCCGCATGAGTACGCTATCTCCAGCATCTGTGACCCCACTGTGAAGGTAGCCACGCAGATCCTTGTAGGGAAGGTGATTAATAAGTGTCGCATTGATGAGGTGTCGGTTCTTGTCATCACGCTTGCACAGTAGTGCGCTGAAGGAGTCCAGTTCAATTGGTCGGACTACCTTCACGAAGAGTTCCTGGCGAACTGTCGTGAAGCACAAGAGCTCAGCAAGACATTCCACTACGTGTGGCTATTGCTGTCGATTTTTCTGGTAGCATGGGATCTACCAGAGGACATTCAGTTCCTTTCGGTTGCGCCAGACCTCACTGAAGCAGCGAAGTACGCTTCACTGTGGGTGACCAAGGACACATAATGAGTTTGGAACATCAAGATCTTTTGGATCTTGATGGAGATGAATATCAAGATGGCCATCAATCGCAAGCCATGATTGTCACCCATGGTGTATGCCAACCTACAAGGCTGGGTCAAGTTTAAAGCCACTTTCTGTCGAGTATCAATTAGGGCGCGGAAGAACCCTACACAGAAGTGGTACGACTTACCATATCTAGCCATAGATGACGCCATTAATGTGGTGCTTGATCAATGGCTGGCAGAGTGGTGCACTACCACAGACTTGGCAGTGGGAGGAAGCAAGTTCGCGACGTAGAAGAAGGAGGAGGCAAATCTGAAGATGGCGTAGCTAGTCGAGAAGAGGAAAAAGGAGGCCACTGAAAGGCCCAGGTGGAGCAGGCAGGAAAGAAAACAGGTGGAACAAAGCATGGCTCTGACAAAGGTGCACGGTTTCCTTCGCCTAAGACAGAAGAGGAAGAAACAGAGAAACACGACGCAGACCCTTAGGATATGTCCACTCACATTAAGCACCAAAGAAAGCTGAAAAAGGGAGGGTCCAGGAAGAAATCAAAGGCGACAAAGACCTCGCTAGACCCTATCACACTGACAGAGGGAAACTTACATGATATCGGTGACACAGTCAGGGATGTAACCACGGAGGCCCTGCAACAATTTGAACAACAACAGTAGATCATCCTAGGGGCCATCCAGATTGGGTTGCAGGAGTTGTAGACCCACGCATCATAGGATGGTATGATGTCTACCATATTGGCTATCGACACTTCAGAGGCTGCCAATATGCTATGCACGAAGGCTTCCAATTTAATAGTGTTGCCTGGTGGAGCATTGACAACAGAAAATGAGGCTGAAGGGCCCACTGTCAGTGGCCTAAAGGGAGTTGGGCTGAACCTGGTAGTGCTTTCACGCAAAGCACTCCACCTCTTGTAGGATGGAGTCATTGCAGAGTTGAGGGCTCGTGAGCACCGCGCCCTCTAGGTAATCAGCGAATAGCGAATCAACAACGAACATATGGCCCTACATAGAAATGCTACCATTGTCGCCAAGATCGAGGTGACCAATCAAAGCAAGAAGATTATGCAGGTCATTGAGGAGGCATGCATAATGGTCCCAGAGTTGGCCGTTCCGGAGGAAGAGCCAGTCAAGGTACACATCCGCAAGTTGGCCACATGGTGCAAGATACTTAGAATGAGATGGCATGGGTTTAGTTGGAGTTGAACCTGCAAATTACAAAGCTACAATTGAAGGCCCAACCTTCAACACCACTAGAAGTAAAGGAACAGTGGGCGACTGCTATGACAGAGGTAGTAGCGGTGGTGGAGAGTGCAGTAGTATCTGCACGTAGTTGTTCGAGCAATCATTTGAGGTCCTGAAAAGCTTGCTGGAGGACCCAAATATACAGAGGCTAGAGATGGAAGCGCGTGAGCTACAACAATGCTATGATGAGGTCAAGGGCACAGCATGAACTGTCGCGCTGACATAGAGATTATTATTTGTCATGTTAGAGGAGACATTTTTATGATTGGGAGTTCTTATAGAAGAACGTCTCTTGCGAGAGACAAACCACTCTAGTTAAGGGTGTTCATATTTTTATTGGCAAAAATTGCATCATGTACTTATCATCTTCTTACAAAAACTAATGAAGTGACCTCCCCACTCTTTACACCAAGCCTGAAGACATAACCCATATTGGGTGAACTCTATTATAATATTGTGTGTTCATGGTTGTTCATGACTATTGCTTCTTTTTTCATGATTGATGGTTTGCTGAAGTTGTTCAGAATATGAATTGTTCATGATTTCACAAATAAAATGTAAGTTTTAGTAAAAGGTCTTGTATGATGGGGATTTTTTTTTGAAACTATTCACGAAAATTTCCTGGATCAAGTGGTATCAGAGTCGTCTGACCTTTTTTCCAGGGATTGTGAATTGAGCGTGAAGTAAGAAGGGAAATGTAGAATAACCAAGATCTCTACAAGGCCTTCTACAAGATGAAAAACACGGTAGATATATTATTCACAAATTATGAGGAGAAAATGACAAAAGAGGAACAAGAGAAAGAGAGAGCAGAGGACGATGCTCCTTCTCCTTCTTCGGGAGAATATTCTTCTTCTTCATCTTCTTCTCCTCATTCAAACGAAGATATCAATGAATCCTTCAATTAGCAAATGCTAAATTGAGGTGACTTCTACAAGAAGAAGAATAAGAGTAGAAGCGAATATTGTAGCTTCAGTTATGAGCCATGAAATAGGCCTTGGAAAAGTTGAAGTGCAACAAAGGCTTAACAAAACGATCATCACCCATTTCAAAATCAACAGTTGAGGTAAACATTTTTTCAGTTTACCCTTCCCAACATTAGGGAAGGAGGAAGGTCAGGCAGGTATGGAGGAAAAATAATTCTTGCAGCCATTGTAACAAGCATGGACATCAAAGAGCCACATGTTGAGAGATCCATCCAAAGTAGCGACTGAAGGCCCAAAAATAACCTGAAAGGGAACTCGTCAGTGAAGAAAATCAACAAGAAAACTAGCTATAGGAAGAGAACCCATCAACTTGGTTAGATAAGAAATGGGTAGCTTTTTTAAGCAGTTGATTATGACCACATTTTGTAAATGACATGTTGCGAGATGTTTGTAAAAGTGATGAAGTGCTTTCCATCACTTATGAATGCAACATAGTGATCTTTTTGGCCTTTTCGTTGATAACGTGGGTATGGTTTCTATTATGATTTTCATCTTTATATTTTTAATCATCAAATTACATAATTTTCACTTAAATTAAATTCAAGTATCTATCATATATCCAAAACATGTCAACATAAAAATTCAAAAACCTATATTGTAAATGGTAATAACATGTAATCTAGATATAGAAATTGAGATTAAGGTGGTTATCTCTTTTACATAATTAAGCTATATTATTTGTGCAATATATATTTTATTTATATTAGTATCGATCTATTTTAAATATGGATCTAATATGAGTTGAGAGAGGGATCAAATTTCTTTATGTATAAAATTTTTTGGAGTGCAAAATATAATGTGTTATTTTTAGTGTTTAAATTGTATTTTTGAATGTGAATAAAGTATATATGACCAAATAAAAATTTTAATTGTAAAAACTTATTTTTTTCTATATATAGATATATATGAAATTGATATGGACATAAATTAGTTAACATAGATCTTCACATAGTTTATTTAAATCTCTTTTTGAAATATTTTTGAAAAGTATGAGTTTTAAACATCTAATTCACACATTTTTTTTACTTCTAATTACTTTACAACATATTCATTTTTTTTAATTATAGTGGACATTATTTTTTATTTAGAACATAATTTTTATTTTTTATTTTACACATTTCCTCATACTGGACTCAATAATTATGTTAATGATTGAGTTATATTACTTTTATAATATACATTAGATTTACATTATTATGTTAATAGGGGAGTTTATTTTGGAAGATGGATTCTATAATTTTAATTCAATTATCAATTAATTATTAAGTAGATGTTATGGATTTAACTTCCATGAAATATTCTAGAATATTTGTAATAGTATTAACAAATCAAAGTTTGAGATCTATTTACAAAATATTTATGCCCTTCCTCCTCTTTCAATTAAATTGATTAATTAAACTAAAAATGGCACATGAGCAAGTGTAGTGTCATATGAAATGAGATATAGTTTTTTGGAAGTGTGTTATTGATAAGCCATGATATTAACTCATAGTATTGTAACTAAGTTTATTTATAGATTAAGAATCTCTGTGAGAAAGTAAGAGAGTAAAGATAAATCTCCAAAATTAAGAATATCGTTATATGTTTTCTTAAATATATATGTTTAGTTTATATATTAATTCTTTTATAATTAATAATAATAACAATATAAAATAAAATTATAATTAATTGATTTTTATGATTTATTTAAATTTTAACAATGATATAACATGAACTGTTTTAATATTCATTATCAATTAATGTTTATCTGAATTCATCATTTAATTTATATAACTATATTAGTATATATTATATTAATATTAATATGATTATTCTTATATTAATTTTAGATTTTATATTTTTTGAAAAAATAATTAACCCATATATAAATTAAACACATTCATCTTATAATCAAGTTGAGATACTGCCTACATGTAAGTGGTTGTACTCTTTCTTCAAGATCCCTTGCTCTAGCTTCTACTCCATTGTCTTGGTTTCTTCAAGTTAAAATAGGTTTCGAAGGTAACCATCCAGCGAAACTTAGGTTACATTTATTTTTTCAGGAAATAGATTTCATAAATAATTTGTTTTGTGTATATATATTTTTAATTAAAGACATCGTAATTGGAGTAACTCTCATGCATACATAATCTTGTACGAGATTTGATCATGTATATCATAAAATATTTCAAACCACGCAATCTGAAATTGACAGAATTATTTCAAAATATCATAACCCTTAGAAAATATGTATGTATGATTATTGTAAGAAATTTTATCTTTTTTCCATCAATGTTTATCATGATGTTGCATATACTTTGTTGACATTCTTCTTTTGACATTTTGGAAATTTATTTTTTATGCTTTCAAAAAATGTTTCCATAAAAGGTACTATTAATTTTTAATTAAGTTTTGGTTAAATAATTAAAAAATTAAATAAAAATTTATTTTCTACAATAATACTATATTAAAAGTATGATTAAAAAACATGTGTGATAAAGAATTAAAAGATAAATTAAAATTCACATTCTTGATTTGAGTATTTATTTATTTAAACATAAAAAATTTAATAAAAATGTTAGTATACACTTATATTAAATGTTATTAATTTTATTTTGTTATAACACTAATATTTTTTTTTGTACTTTTTAACTCATCAAAACTATAATAATTTAAGGATAATTACTTATCAAAACTATAATAATTTAATAATATTTAATAAATAATTAATGTGAACAAAGTGATTCTTTACCTTCTTTTTATTTATTTTTTATTTAGGTTTTATAAACCAAACTTGTTCCCAATTAAAGTTCAAAGCAATTATAACAAAAAAATATAAATGTTACTTGCACTCATTGAATTTAAGTGAATAAGATAATAATACTTTTTCCTAAACATCAAAGATAGACCTAATTGATAATAATCATTTTCATCCTCATATTATTTCAATATAAAATTTAATTAAACAAAACACTAATTATATGAAAACATATTTTCCAACACAATATGATCTAAGTATAGCATTACAATCTGACTAATATAAACAACTTTCATTAACACATTATTTCAATATAATTTATTATTTTTTAAAATGTACTTTCCCATAATTATAACCTAATTAACATAAATAGCGTTCACCATATATCATAATATAAAATAATATATATCCATTTAAATAAATTAAAGAATAATAATAAACTTAAAAATAATATAATATAATAAATAATTATAATAGATTAATTAAACAAACAATCCCATTAGTATTATAAAAAAATATACATATTCATTCACATACATTTAAAAATAATAATAAACTTAATAATAATATAATATAATATAATAAATAATTATAGTATTAGGTTCTTCAATTAATTAGGTATCTACTACCAAAGTATAGTAGCCACTTCTTCCAAATATTTTGATGGGTGTGAAATAGGGTGGAATTCAAGGCAAAATAATGTACTAAATTTTCAAAAAACTATATTGAAAGGATTTATAACGATATTGTAATTCTATTTTAAGAACGGTTGAAAGAGGCATTTTGAATGGGACAAGTTTATGTATTTATTTGTCCTGAGTTTTCATTTTCTAGTATTAAATATTGAAAGGATTTATAACGATATTGTAATTTTATTTTAAGAACGGTTGAAAGAGGCATTTTGAATTGGACAAGTTTATGTATTTATGTGTCTTGAGTTTTCATTTTCTAGTAGTGGAGTAATAGTTAGATATCTGATAGAGTATTTAAATAATAAAAAATAGAATGGAGTTTAAATTTAGATAAGAAGAATTATAATTAAAATAATGTTGTTATTTAATGAGCAAAATATAGTTGTAATAATGTTATTGAGTTATATAAATTAAGTGTATAACAAAAGAGAGGGAAAAGAGAACACATTACGAGGAAAGTTTTTTAATGGAAGTTTTTGTAAAAAATTTCAAAGTTTTTTTCTTTTCCATTTATAATGGAGGTCACTAGTTAATGTAGTTAAGGTGAGAACTAAATATTTTAGTAAATTTTTTTCTAGATGGTGTACTTAAATCATATTAGGTAAATCAATGAACTCATATATATGACACATCTATGTGTTCAAGAAATATGTGCATAAGAGGTCATTACTATCTTGTAATAAAATATCAGTTTAAATCTAATCTAGAATGGATCATTATATGATTTGTAATCTATTTTGGTGCTTTTTAGGTGGAAAATTTGGAGGAAATGGCTTGCAAATTCTATTTGATGGTAGGTCTAAGTTTGGAAATTTGGGGTTCAAAACCTTCCTGATCCATTTTGAGACATCAAATGGAAACTTTTGAGATAATTTTTTTTTTCAATCATAGCTCCCATCCCCTTGATGTTTTTCTCTACATGGATACCTTCCCAACAATGTGAAAATTACCTCAACTGGAGCTCGTATGCTTAAATTATGCCTTCCACAAGTTAACCTATCTTATTGACCACCATGGTATTAGTTGATGTTTGCATCATCCCCCATTACTCACACATGTGGGGCTAGCCACAAGTTGACTTTCAAGAATATTATAGAGGGTCCAAAACCTAACATTAATTAATGATTGAGGATGTAAAACCATAACCCTAGACGATTATCAGACTATGCTAATATAAGGTCATTAGAAAGAGAAGGGGGTTCCATTATTTATTATTGTACGTCTTCCATAGTTTAGAAGGGAACATATGGGTGGGATTTGAGAGCAAGATAAAGGAGGAAGAATAGGTTGTAGTATCAATTTAGGCTACAATGTCAAAAGCAACTCCATAGTGAGTGCCCATTTCTTTGTATTCATATTTTCATCAATAAAGAAAGGAGAAAATAGCATAGGCCTTGAATTTTAGTTGGGATTCCTCCCATTTTGCATTTCATAGGGTACATCCTATGTTCATTTGTGTGGACGGTGTGTTCATTTGCTATTTTTTTCATTTAAGTTATTTTCATAAATTTGAGTGAAAAGCTAGTGATAATAAATCTAAGATCTAAGGACATAAAATTGCATAGTATAATAATTCATAATATTTGAAAATCCATTGCGATGAAATATTCTAGTGAAATATCAATCAAAATTTGCTAGATCATATTGGTAGCAGAGCAATTTTTTTGGGGTATTTGTAGGAAGTTGCAGGATCTAGTAATTGACATAGGAAAGAATTCATAGAACCATGACCATGGGAGATGAGTCTAGTCATAACAACCCTTGAGATGTAGATAAAGAGAGATTTGTGAGGCTAAAGGTTCAAATCATTGATATCTTTTGTAACATGGCCCTCCTCATGGTAGCTCTAGTGAACAAGTTTGGATTTTTAAGTTGAATTACATGAAAAATTAAGAGATAATGAACTATTAAATGAGTCATACAAAGTGATTTAGATAGAGTTGCCATGTTCCATTACCATTACTCCTTCACAACCTCTATTTAAAATGGAAGTGAAATTAGATCAATTCTCATCAATGTGATATAAATGATATTAAGTTGAATTATTTAGTTTCCATATTATAGATGAAGAGAAACAAATTTCATTTGCTTGAAAAAAAAACTAAAGAGCCATGTTCTAAGTTGGTGGGAAAGTCATACACAAACACTTAGGTGGGAGGATTTTACAAACCTCATAAATTCATAATTTTATCCTATTGGGCATGTAGAGGACCAATGGATCCATTAGCATCACTTTACATAGAGGAAAGGGCATAGTGTACAAGAGTACACGAACAAATTTAGGTGAATGGTAATCATATTGGATATCTCTTCTAAGAACATAGATGTACTCCTCAAGTATTTGTGGGATATACATAGTCATTTGTAAAAGAAAGTGATGCTCTTCAAATGTAAGACTATTAATGAAGCCTATATACAAGCATGGGGTCTTGACTCAATGAACTTATATCATATGTCTTCATGGAATATTAAAAATACTCATAATTTTAGTAGATTGATAAATATATCTCAAAATCCTTTTGTTAAACTCCCCTCCCAATACATCTTTGTAATGATAATTTTGTTTGTTTGTTTCTTTTTTTTTCTAGATACCCTTTTTTATACCCCCAATACCTATAACCTCTTTACCTCTATGTTAGGCGGAAAGAGTCGATAGTGCGGACACAACCAACCTCCCTAGGAGCCTAAGACTCTCTAGTGACAAACAAGACAAATAAGAGCAATCCTTCTCTAAACATGCATTTACTATATAAGAAATCAAGTGTTTAGATCCTACCTGTAGTCCAACGCTGTTGTAGTAGTCCAGCCTCGCTGATCCGGATGAGCTCCTCCTTCACTTCGAAACCTGCATTCACTAACAATCAAACGATTAAATAGCACTTGATAATCTCATAAAATAAAACATATTTAACACATAGACCAAGGAGTACATGAAACAACTCATAAATAACAAGTTATTGAGAAGAATGGACTCATTTGCATTAATAGGAAACAAAAGGAACAATTACAACCTGAGCCTTGGTGTTGTGCAAGTCCCTCCCAGGGTCCATCAAGAGTTCTCCTTTACTTTGACAAAGCTCACCCACTTCCAAATAGAACAAGCAAAGATGGCAATCTCTCCTCACAAGCTTCTAAATGGGAGTCCTAATTCCAGCAGCATCTACCCTTAGAAATGTTTAGCTTCCAACCTCGTCTCCTTCTGGCCCAATGCCTGTATTTATAGTGGTCTAGAGGAAGTTATTCAGGTCCACCATCAATGGGATAATCCCCTCTTTGGATGGGATAGCTCCCTCATTGATGGGATAAGTTCCTCTTTGGTAGGGGTACATGAACCATCTGGAGGCGCTCAATACACGTCGAACAACCTTCTAGAATGCTCTAGAAATGACCACAAGTAACTTTTTAAAGATGAAACTTGCGCATTTTGACCTTTACAGGGGTACGCACCTGCCCCTTTACATACAGAGCGTACAAGTACGCAGCTTTTGTGAACATTAGGTGCGTATCCGCAGGTAAGGTTGAGAGAACCTGCGTACCCAGAGATAATTACATTTACAAAGACTTTCTCTCTTTTTGGAGTTTGACATGGAGAGCAGAGGCATAAGACTTGCCCAGGAGGATAGCATGACTGTTGATAGAGCCATACTAACTGTAAATAGTCATGGTGACATTTTTTAGTGTAACAGATTGCCCCCTAAAGTGCGAAGCCTGTAGTAGATTAGGGTTTTGTATTATCTAGGAAGGGTGAAGCGCTTTATCATTTCAAGGATTATCTCGTGGAGAGCCTGGTCAGAACCTGCAATTTTCAACACAAAATACATGTATAAGATTATATCATCACTGAGGTAGGCATTCCCATACTCAGATCAAAACTTTAACTAACAGACTAACTACTCTGATACAGGAATGATCTTGCAGTACATCATAATTATAGACTTTTGTAGACACAGTATGGGCGCAGCCATCTGTTTATGATTAGTCTACTTAGATAATGAATACAAAACTCCTCGTAGCCTGGATGGTGGAAACTAGATCCAGGGTCTTCATTTCTACTTCCCGAATTGGTACGATTCTAGCCACGCGAATAAATGAGTTGATGTCGAACATGGTAGAAACCACTTGATTACCAGTCGATGATGCAAACTGTTAACAAGTGTGAGAGAGACCACCAGTAATGTCAATGGTTCTCAAAGTACCCAGTACAATCCATGAGATGTGAATGAATGAGTTGATGTCGAACATTTCACGGAATCCTTCGATCGAAAGTCAATGATGTAAACTGACGTCAAAGGCGAGAAACCTGCCGTTGATGCATGCAGACTTCAAGGTACTGACGATTTCTAAGTCATCTCTCTAGATAATGTGTTGATGTCGATAGAAAGCGACCCGTTGCAGGCAAGCCCACAACACGAAATCATTGTTCAAGCTGAAGAAATGTTGCTGTAAGGACTGACTCAGGGATGGTCAAATGGATGACAAGTATTTTGCAGATGAAAGTTTTGCTTGCAGACCTCTTGAACACATAATGACACAATGGATGGCTTGGTGATAAACGACTCAAAGTTAATCCCTGGAACCCGGCTGAAGGCTTTCAATGTGGTTTGATCAACTGTGAGGTAAAGGATTTCCCAACCCAGGTGAATGAAAAGTGTCGTGTCCAAGAGTGGTAATAAAGTTTCTTCTGAGACAAAAGATAACAAATAAGCTCATTCTTCTCTCTTTTCCCCCACCATTTCTGGCAAGTACCTCTTTATTTTTAACAAGCTTGAGGAGGATAACATATGCTTGATTATAAGCTCATCCTTCGGATGAGTCCAACCTAGTTTTGATTTGAACCCTAGGAAGGAGTGGTTCGTTCCTGTTTGTAATTGAACAGGTCCTTTACTGTGAAATTTTAACGAGCCCAGTATAGGAGAAACTCGGCGTTTTTCAATTTTAGAGAGTCTGAAAAACTTAAGAAGACTCCAGGTTGAACTTTTTCGTAAATTTGTGTCCTCCAAGCCCGAAAAAGTATAAAATAATACCTGGGAGAACCGCTTGATCTTGCGATCAAGGAGTACTTTCATGATTAGTGTCTCTGACCTGAAAAGTAAAAAGCGATCAAGGACACGTCGTTTTATTTCCGTATCGAGTTTGAAACGACAAAAACCCGGCAATCTTTTCCTGATTTTACGGTCAGAAAAGAGCTATAAGGGGACCGTCTTTTAATTCCGTTTTAACGAGTGTAAAAGAAACGCTCGGCGATCTTTTCATATTTTAGGAGTCAGAAAAGAGCTTAAAAGATGACTCTGACGTGAAAAATGATAATTTACCCTAAAGTCCCTTTGTCCTGCACAGAAACAACACATTACTCATACCTGTTTAAGATGGGCAAAAATTCATTGAAAATGTCCTTTCATGGTGAAAAATAAACAAATCTAGCATTTATTTATCCAAAAAACCTATAAAAAGACTTCTTACCATGTCATTTTTACCATTTTACTGTTGAGGTTGAGAAAAGGGCTTTTGACAAGAAACTTCCCGTGGAGATTGCGGAGAATCCGACCGTCAGAATCGAACGCCGTTTCACCAGGTATTCTACAACACCCCTCTCTTGTTTTCCATCCATTTAGAATTCATTTTTAAGCTTTTATTTGATTTTTTGGGGGCATTGGGGTTTCAAAATGCGCCCTTCGGGGTACGCAGGTCATGCACTGCTGACCTGCGTACCCCGATATTTTCCCAATGGGAAAATTACGGGGTGTACGCACCCGGCCTTAAGGGAACCTGCGTCTGGGCGCTCTGTCCCTAAAGGCCGGGGTGCGTACCCCGCAAAACACAAATTGAAACCCTTGGCCCTCCAAAATAGACCAAAATTTTCAAATTTTATGGATTCTAACTGATGTTTTATGATGTGCAGGGAGCACACCATGCTTGATTGGCATGAAAGAGAGCACGAGGATGTTGATTTGGCCGCGATAGGTCATCAACCTTCCATTGATGCATTAAAAGCATGCGGACTGTACAAATACTGGGCCATACCTGGCATGAGGGGCCAAGTGCCTTTTCTTGAGTGGCTGGTTGAAAGGTGGAACATTCAGGAGCAATGTTTCTACATCGGAGAGCACCAGCTCGAGATAGAGCCCTCCGACATATATTTTCTCACTGGCTTGCCTAACAGGGGCGAGCAACTTTCTCTATTCGGGACTAGGCCGGGTGGCCAATCCCTTGCTAGTCTCCGGCTAGAGTGGTGCAACAACAAAAACCAGGAGAAGGGGATAGAAATCAAGTACATATCTCGACCTGAACTTATGGTGATAGCCTTTACTGTTACCAGAATTTGCGGCGCGGCCGCTTTGCACCAAGCCACCGGGTCCCAAATGCAGATGGCTATAGACTGCTTCCACGGCACCATTTTCAACTGGTGCGATGTTGTGTTGGCTAATTTGAAGGGCCAACTAACCAAGGCAAAGAGAGGACAACTGAAGACCTTTGGATATGGGCCTATAGTCGTGAGCTTTGCCCTAGAGAGAGTTCCAATGCTGGTCCTCCAGCATCTTACAGTTCCAGTTGGGGCACCTCGGGAGCCTAAGTTGATGAGATGGGTTGCGGTAATGGCCCGGCATCCTGATGAGGGCACAGCAGTTGTTCGATTTCCTGATGGTTACTTTCACTGGCTAGAGAGCCAGGTCTTTGCTATTCAGGACTTTCCTTATGCCAGAATGGATTTTCGGAATGATCCGGACATGGTTCTTCCACAGGGAGAACAATGGGACGACAGAGGTATTTCATTTTCCACGAGTTTTCAAATTATGTATATTTTTTTTTGTTTTTATATATCGCCTCAAACTGACAGCACAAATTTTCAAAATGCAGATGTAGGTCCACGGCGTCCAGCCAACCTCCGGGCTTTTGAGAGGAGGGTACCAGCTGTACTAGCGCCAGCCCCACAGGATGCGGCCGCAGAGACCTTAGCCGAGCTGGAACAGGATCTAGAGCGTCTGACGGCGGATATACCAGAGACCACCATAGATGACATTCCCATTCGACTTCAGCGCTATGTGGTCGCAGTCCCAGGACTTTTTAGGAGGTTCTTGTGTAGGGTAGCGCGGGCAGTGGTCTCGTATAGAGAGCACCACCAGTGATTGGCTAGTCACTTTTGTAGACACATATGACATTTTTGGTTTTTTTGTACTTATCATTTTTGCCGATCATAAGGTGTTTTTCAACCTATGATCGAAGACGATGTATATTTTTTGACACACTCCTATCTATATATATATCATTATTACCGGCTCATTTTGTTTAACATATGTGATGAAATGTTTTTAAATTTACTTGCATGATTATCGTAAATGTCTGTCCAACATTCGAGAAGCAATTGCATCTGCTAATGTATTTAAAGACCTTGGAATATGCTGATATTCAATGTAATCAAATTCACGTTCCAAGAGACGCACTCTCAAAAACAACCTTAATAACACAGGATTTCTAATGGCATATACTCTATTAAGCTGTAATACAACAAGTTCAGAATCTAACCTCACTATCAAACGTCGAATTCCAAATGAAATAGATTCAGATAATAATTCAACCACTGCACTGTATTCTGCAATGTTGTTCGTCGTTTGACCGAGGCTTACCCCATGCATAGAAACTAACTCGTCAGAGGGCGAATAGATAACCCAAGCTGCGGAAGAGATATTCCGTGTACTACGACAAGCACCATCAGCAAATCCAATGTATGTTTGGAGAGGCGTCGACATCTGCAATATCAAGAGTAAAACCAAGATAAGCCAGAATAACGACGAAAAACACACTTTCTAAGCTAAGCACACTATCTAAACTAACAAACATACTAGCTAGAAAGAAAACCTAACCTAACTAAAATTCTCCATACCCATCATTTAAGCATAATACCTCTTTAAGGTAAAGTCCATTTCTGGGTTTACCCAAAGAGTCCCCATCAAAATCTACCAGCTCATAGGCCCCTTTTGCTAGCTTTCGCTTTACAATGTAGGGTCCATGCCACATAGGAACGAATTTTCCAGCACCTAGCTTATCGTTAGCTTGATCATATAATAGCACTAGGTCTCCCTCCGAAAAACTTCGAGGGGTACATTTCTATCATACTGAGCTTTCATTCGCTTCGCGTGAGTCTCGATTGCCAATGCAGCGTCACGTCGAGTCTCATCTAATTGAGCTAAGTATAATAAACGTTTCTCCTCTTCGGAAGTAGCTGGGAGTAATTCGACAGCCATTTGAAGTGATGGGATTTCGCATTCAATGGGTAACACAGCTTCCAAGCCATAAACTAGCTGGAAAGGAGTGAACCCTGTTGAAGTTTTCACTGAGGTTCGGTATGCCCATAGCGCTGAAAATAACATGTTGTGCCAATTCGACCGATGAATACCAATGGTTCGTCGGATCATGATAACCAGAACTTTGTTGATAGACTCAACCAAACCGTTGGCTTGCGGATAATAAGGAGTAGAGCTATCGTGGCGCAAACCAAGCTGGCTTGTAAGCTCAGTCATCATGATGTTTCGAAAATGGCTCCCATGGTCAGTGATGATTGCTTGTGGGACACCAAACCTAGTTATAATATGATTGAATACGAAAACTGCAGCTGTTTTGCCGCTTGCGTCGAATGTAGGCATCGCCTCGGCCCATTTAGTAAAATAATCAACCGCGAGGATGATATACGCATGCCCCCCGGGCGAGTGAGGGTTACAAGTAATAAAATCGATACCCCATTTGGCGAAAGGACCAACGGCAATTATAGGATGGAGAGGAGCAGGTGGTGCGCGCATCTTGCGATCAAACACTTGACAGTTGTGGCATTTTCGGACCGCAATGATACAATCTTTAAACATGGACGGCCAGAAATAGCCAGCGCGCAACACCTTCTGAGCTGTGGCATACCCAGACATATGACCGCCACATGCTCCAGAGTGACAATCATTCAAAACCCTCTCAGCCTCTTCGTGAGTTAAACAACGTCGAAAAACTAAGTCTGCCCCCGGCGATAAAGTGTATCTCCAATAATCTTGTATTGCTGGGATTGAAACCGAATTTTTCGACGTTCCGACTTTGAAGCTTCAGGCCGAAAGGTTTGGGTTTGGAGATAGATGATTATATCCCCGTACCACGGATCTAAAGTACTGATAAGAAACAAAGATTCGTCCGCAATGGACTCCTCTGCCACAGTTTCTGTGTCAGCACGGGAAATCACACATCAATTCCGCAAAAACTAAGGATTTCTTAGACTTGGACTTCTCAAACTCCAAGTCGAACTCTTGCAGGATAACGATCCATTTAGAGTACTTGCCCCCTAGCAGTTGTTTTGTCAAAATATAAATCATAGGGTTGCAATCCGAAATAACTGTAGTTTTACGGAGAAGAATGTAGTGACGAAAACGCTGGACAGCTTGAACGGCTGCCAGGGCCAATTTCTCCACATGCGAATATTTTAGCTCAGTGGGGTTTAATGTCCTACTAAGATAATATATCACATGTTCCGCTCCGAATTCATCTTCTTGAACTAACACCATTCCAATGGTGGAATGCGAAGCTGCGAGGTATAAGAAGTAGTCCTGGTTGTAGTTGGGAGGATGCAACAACGGTGCATGGGTCAACGCGTGTTTAAGTGCATCAAAAGATTGTTGGGCAATCTCGTCCCAAAAGAATTGAGCGTTCTGTTTCAACAACCGTGTAAAACCTTTAGTGACCTCGGCGTAATTTGGAATGAATCGGCGTAAAAAGTTCGCTTTCCCTTGCAAACTTTGGAGTTGGCGCAAACTCGAAGGAGGAGGCAATTTGATGATAGCTTCGACCTTCGAGGGATCGACGCGAATGCCGGCTTTTGAAACAACAAATCCCAGCAATCGACCCGTCTCTATACAGAACACACACTTGTGGGGATTCAACCGAATTCGATAATGCCTACACCTCATAAAGATTGCTCGTAAGTGGACAAGGTGATCAGCTCGATGTAAAGAATGAGCAGGCAAATCATCGAGGTACGGTTGCACAATGTGCTTGATGTCATGAAATGCGTAAGACATCGCCCTTTGAAAAGTGGCCCCGGCATTCTTAAGTCCAAAAGGTAATAAGCAAATGTCCCCCATGGACAAATGAATGCCGTTTTTGGTTGGTCGGCAGGTAGAATATTGATTTGATTATAGCCCGAAAAACCATCCATGAAGGAAAACATTTCACTTCCGGCACAATCATCAATAATTTGATCGATATAAGGCGTAGGATAGTTGTCTTTTGGACAAGCTCGATTTATATCCCTATAGTCGATACAGATTCTTATTGTTCCTTGTTTCTTGTTGACCGGAACAATATTCGATACCCAATCCGTTAACGGGATTGGATAAATGAAACCTGCTTTCAACAGCTTCTCGACTTCTGCTTTAATCGCAGCCGCTTTCCGAGGGTGAATCTGACGCAACCGTTGCCGGACGGGTTTAGCATCCGGGTAGGTCTTTATTTCATGAACAACAATGGCAGGGTCGATTCCTGGCATTTCCTCGTAAGACCAGGCAAACACATCGCGGAATTCTTGGAATAGGGCCTTGTAAGTTTGAATTTCTTCTTCTGTACATGAGGCACCTATATGAATGTTTTCCTCAATTCCGGGCTTCACTGAAATATCAATGGGAATAGTGCGAGAAATATTCCCTAAATTCAACTCTGAATCAGAATGTTTCGTTGGATTCTGAGCGTCTTTGACATATTCAGCGGTAAAGATAGATGAAAAATCATTTTCAAAAGCATCATCCTTAGGTAAAAACGAAGATCTGTGATGGAGATCTTCCCATGGTAGATCGTCTACACTTAGGATTTCGCGAAGTTGCTCGTCAGATGACACGACTTCGGGAAACGCTATCCGTTCTAAGGTTGATGTGAAAAGTGATTCTTCACTGACCACATTCATTTGGTCGATTTGGGTTGAACGCGAGTCGGTAAAAGACATGACAGCTTCATAAGCAATTTCATATGGACTCAAAGGCATAGCATCACCGAATGAGTCTATCTCAGATTCAGATGGGACAATCCAAGGATCATCATAAATAATGTTGTCTGATGTAATCATATGAATTGATGCAAATGAAGGGTCTGCGTTGATTGGAGGGAAAGGAAAAGTTCCCAGTAAACCGGAATCTTTAACTAAACCTACGCCAACGTCCCTATAAGGGATTGTCGTCTTACCGACATGCTGGATACTCTCTGAAGAGGCTGGGTCGGATGAAAAGTATGTCAGCTGATCAATCGTCACGATCTTACCGTTATGTGGAAACTTAATTACTCTGAAGACCGATGAAACGACCGCTGTCATAGCATATGACCAACTTCGACCCAAAAGAAGGTTGTAGTCTAGAGGGGCATCAACCACCTCCACATCCAGACTAACGGTTTTACCTTCTACCCCTATAGGCAATTCCTGTAGAATACCAAACGGACGGAACCCACGGCCATCAAAGGCCTTAAGGATGGTCGGGGATTGGTTCAACGAAGGAGAACCAAGCGATCTCCAACATTGAATCGACATAATACACGTAGAAGCTCCCTCATCAATCACAGTCCGATGAATAGGCCTGTTTTTGACTATCACTGGAATTTGGAAAGCCATTTGATGGGGTAGACGCGGTGTACTATTTTCTAGATCGAAGATTATCAGATTCGGGTCCTGAACATCAACAGCTCCGATAGCCGACAAAAGTAATTTTCGTTGTGCTGGGCATGATTGCAGCACTTCTAAAGCCGACATTGCTGAGGGTGAAACAGCTAAGTCCTCAACAATGTTGTAATTCTGGGCTGCTCTCGCATGTGGATTGAAAGCAGACCTTCGAAGTACACCCTTGGCGGGCGGTTTAATTACTAAGTCCGGGTTAGGTTTTTCGATCTGTAGTGGATCGGAACCAGGAGCTGAGGTTGATGGATTAGAATGAGAAGATTCTGCTTCCTTACCATCAACAGGATTCTTACTACCATAATCTTGCGATCGAGTCGCAATCCTCACATGAGACATCATCAAAATGGGTTCTTCACTGGCAGTCGAGGAAGAACCTATCATCTTACTCTCCTGCTTTGGAAATGGATCTTTTAACACAGCAGGAGTGGGAGAACCTTTGACTATTTTCACAACCTCGGCCCGATGAGGGCAATCTCTTGTAAAATGATCCTCTTCACAAATAAGACAAGGATATCGAGGTTTGCGCTTTTCGTCATTGGTTTCTGACTTTTTCGTTTTCTCCTTCGGAGCCTTGTCTGCTTTAGCCTTCTTCTTTCCTTTCTTCTTTCCACCGTTTTTTGATTTGGCCGTAGATGACTCTACAACGTGAATATCGGCGGAAAGTTCAGGAGAAGACTCTCCTGTCGGGGAATCAGGCAAAGTGATTATAGGAGTAGTAGAAGTCTTGGAAGATTTCTTCTTGCTCTTTGTATTCACGATGCCAATCATACCATCAGCGGCATGAGATCCCGAAGGAGCAGCAGCGATTTGATTCGATTTTGGAAGATCTGGAATCTTCTCGTGTAACGTACCCGACTGAGTATAAACTAAGTCAAGGTACTGCGCCTGAGCAATGACTTGCTCCTCAGTAACTACTCCGGCCTTAGCTACATCTTCAGTAATCTTCGGTAATAATGATTTAACAAACCATTCAGCTAAGATTTGGTCCGGAATAAAAACTTTCACTAGCCTTCTTCGACGTCTCCACTCATGAATGTGATCAGAAATATACGTGGACGTTGATTGTTTTAGTGAAGTTAATAACTCCGTGCCGTTATCGTATCTGACCGCAACTGAAAGTGAGTTAAGAACGAGGTAGCTAACTGGCTAAAATTGTAAAAAGAGGCTCGTGGTAACTCAATGTACCACTTGGCCGCGAGACCAATGAGTGTACGCTGGAAAAGACGTAAGCGGATCGAATCATCCGAGATAGAATTTGAAGCACACCAGAGGTGGTAAGTCATCACATGATTGGACGGATCCTCTCCAGACTTACCTTCGAACTTGGGTATATCACTGGGAAACTTATTTGGCATTGGCGGCCAGAACGGAAGATATTGAATTGGATCGTTCGTTAGGCGCGTCAAGTCTGGTAAATCCAAAGTTGCGATAAACGGTAATTGCCGGTTAGGATCTCTAAAACTCTGGGTCACAAGACCAGTCCCAGGAGGAGGATATCCAGGATAACTAGGAACAGGAGTCGCATTAGGGATATTATATCCTCCTGGAAAACCAGGATTAACCGGACCGTACTGGGGTTGTTGAGGTTGTTGATAAGTGTACCCAGGATACGGTTGATACTGGTAAACCGGCTGTTGGACAGCTTGCCCATTTTGGTACTGTCCCTGGTACGGTTGTTGAACAAATTGAGGTTGATTAGTGACAACCGTACTTATACCAGGCTGACCTGTAGGCATCTGGACCGTGGTTTGAATCGTAGATCCAGACAACGGTAAAGATGTCTGAGGAGTGGTTGCAGAGACAGTAGAAACTGGAGCTGTCGATACTCCAGAAGTAAGTGCGGCAGATGTAGCGGTAGTTGCAGTAGCCGTTTGAGATGGAGTACTAGGTGCAATTGGCGGTTGAGTAACTACCAAAGTTACAGAAGTTTGAACATTTGACTGGATAGGTTGCGGTTGCTGGGGTGGACCAGAAACTACGGGTTGTCCAGCTTGAGGTACCAACTGTATACTTGGCTGCAACACCTGTTGACCCTGTGATGGATCCCACACTAGCATTCCGGGGTATTGACCCGTAACAGGTTGAGGATACTGAGATCCATAACCGGATTGAGGATAGGATTGATAATTGAAAGGTGCAGTTCCCATACCTTGAACATATGACTGACCTTGAGGTGGTTGATAACCTTGACTCAAGTATTGACCTTGAGGTTGATAACCTTGAGGTAAATACGGATACTGGGGTTGACCTTGACCTTGAGGTTGATACCCTTGAGGTTGATACCCTTGGGGTTGATACCCTTGGGGTTGATACCCTTGAGGTAAATATTGATACTGAGGTTGACCCTGGGGTACATATTGAGGCTGGGGTTGACCTTGAGGCATGTATTGCACCATAGGTACATACTGACCTTGAGGTTGCCCCCCAGACATAATTTGTGTACCTTGAGGTTGCCCCCCAGGGGTTAATTGAGGCTGCCCCCCAGGTGGTAATTGGCCACCTTGAGGTTGAGAAACGGGAACTGAACCTGACATCATGTAAATGTCTCCTACACCCAATGGTATATTACCATTGTTTCCAGCTAATAACCCATGATCAACGGGTTGAGGAGATGCCCCCGCAAAGGTACCAGAAAGTGATTGATACCCGGTGGGAACAGAAGGACCGCCGTGTAAGAAAGATTCAGGAGTTTGAGTAAACACGGACGACTGACCAGACATATTTACAGGAGTATAAATACCTCCAGGTGGAAAAGGAGTACGAGGTGTAGAAAAACCTACCCCTGAGTTGTCTAAATAATTGGTTAACGAAAGGTACCAAGGGGTACTTCTAGGAGGACTGTAAAAGATAGATTCACGCTCCCTGAGCTCAATAGTAAGTTGATCTTCAAGGTTAGAGATGCCTATTTCTTCCTCTGGAGCAAGTTCTTCAATAGCAATCAAACCAGTAGGAAGATTTTCGGTGATAACTCGTTCTACTCTTGGTGAATCTAGAACACTAGAAGTCGAAGTAACAGGTTCAAATATTTCAGGTTCTTCGCCTATATCACTAGTAGACGAAAAACTACCAACAAGCTCAGAAACTGTAACAGCTTCGGGATTGTAACCTGTCTCTATACTTTGGTAATCTGGATGGACTACCAAGGAAGATTCTCCTTCTTCAGGTGAAGCTACTCTACTGCCACTAGGAGGAGTTACAAGGACCTTCAAACCTTCTAGATTATTGGGGTCGTCTCGAGGAGGCTCACCCCGAAGTCTACGGGATCTCCTCAACAATTCAGCCACAGAAACAACTTCAGGAGACTGGCCCCGAAGTCTATGGGACTGTCTCGGTAATTCCGCCACAGCTAAAAACTTTTAACTACTACACACGAAAACAAAGTAAAATCTCAAATCAAACCACCTAAAGTCTCTAAAGAACCAAACAAATTTGAATCACACGCCTAAAGAATCTAGGGCATCAAACCAAGCACAAACAGTAGCCTTCCAGACCGAAAACGCTAGTTGGAGATGAAACCCAACATCGCCAGATTCAGTACAGAAGTGGCGGGTGGAACAGTTACCCCAGCAACCTGCTTAATGAATAGACCGGCACAAGTTCCTCCACTTTAACCGTCTCGAGTGAAGTGAACCCCCCGAAAAATCCAAGTGAGTCTAGCCGATGTCTGCTCCAGGTACAGTGGGATCTTCCCTCCACCGTCACCTCGGTAGAATCCTAAAGATAATGGTCACTAAGGTTACCAACCGCAACAAATGCACCTGGGGGAACAGTCTACACTCCGATAGCACGCAAGGGCAGAGTATCAAGCTCAATCCCCTTGCCGGTTCCTTGATAATAATCCAAGGTTTACCGACAAGTGACCCCTGGCTCCTCGACAATGGTTAATCCGAGGTTTACCGTTTGTAATACGTGCGTGTCTGGCGTCGTTCCCAACGAGGGAGGATTGATCCCCTCACTGGTTCGGACACGAGCTCGTGCTTCTCCTTTAAGAGGAGCTTTCCCAGAGTACAAATGAGACAATTGGATTTATTCTATCACAAGATAAGCTACTTGTTTGGTTTTGTTGTCTTGGAGAGTTAATTACTCTCCTACTCCAAGACACTAGCCTGATCTAAATTGGTGTTTCAGAGCCCTAGTAAATAAAAGTTACTACGTTGATTTTACTTTAAGCGTTAATTTTATGGTTTTTCTTAAAGACAAAAGGTAGCGGAAATGAAACCAATGGTGTGTAGACTCGACTCAAACCACTACAAAGATGCACCTAAGATGATTTACGCTACTTTTCTCTTTCAATGAAATTCCTAACTAAGAGAGTTGAGAAATGCAAATTTTATAGAAAACAACTTTCTTAGTAAAGACAATCAAAGAAACAATTCTCTTTATCTTTCCAAGCATACAAACATGACCACTCCTTACGTGCACGAAAAACTCTTTTTCTTTCAAAACCCCTCAAAGCTACTTGAAACAAAACTTTTCAAAGGAGATGTTTTTGTATTTTCTCTTATTTAATAAAGCATATAAATCTATTTTAACGAAAATCAATCTCAAAAGTTATAAAATCTATGAAAACTTGACTCACAAGCAAATCAAAAAGAAATTTACTCTAAGCAAACCTAACGAGGCAAAAGCCTACAAAGATGATTCTAGGTTGTTTTACTTGACCACAATCAAGCCAAGGACCAGCTAATGCAGAATCAAAAGACCAGTCAAAACAAAACTCAAATCTTTTTGTTCTTTTTGTAAAATGGAGTTCAATACTCAATCAACAAGCACTTCGAAATTTGCCAAAGGGACCACTCAAAGGTAAGTTGCTCTCACAGGTAGACCTTATGACAGGTCCGACTTCTAAGAAGGCTGACAAAACCAGAGAGATCTAAGGCTCGACAACTTCTACCGCCAAAGTCACTACAGGACCTACTCAAAAATCAAACCCTAGGGCTTAAACGTCTATGAAATCCACTAAAACACTCAATGCTATCGAAACAAGTTCAGGTGAAAATCTTTGACAAGAGACTAATGGATCTGGGCAGTAAAACCTAAGAAAAAGCAAAATCTAAGAGGAAAAATGTAAAAAATGGAAATTTCTTAATTTTTAGCAGGGTACGCAGGCAACCCGTTAAGACAGGTGCGGGCCCGCTCTGTGCACACAGCAACAGTGCGTACAAGTACGCATTGTGCAATACTCAGAGGGTGCGTACTACTGAAAAAGCCAAGAAAAACTAAATTCAATCTAACCCTAAGCTAACCCACCCAAATACAAAGTCACAGAGCCAAAAATTAGAAAATGAATGACTTTTCTCAAATCAAAGTGACATACAAAGGAAAAGACTTTCACATCAATGGATTCCCCAGTGGAGTCGCCATTTTGTAAGGCGGAAAGAGTCGATAGTGCGGACACAACCAACCTCCCTAGGAGCCTAAGACTCTCTAGTGACAAACAAGACAAATAAGAGCAATCCTTCTCTAAACATGCATTTACTATATAAGAAATCAAGTGTTTAGATCCTACCTGTAGTCCAACGCTGTTGTAGTAGTCCAGCCTCGCTGATCCGGATGAGCTCCTCCTTCACTTCGAAACCTGCATTCACTAACAATCAAACGATTAAATAGCACTTGATAATCTCATAAAATAAAACATATTTAACACATAGACCAAGGAGTACATGAAACAACTCATAAATAACAAGTTATTGAGAAGAATGGACTCATTTGCATTAATAGGAAATAAAAGGAACAATTACAACTTGAGCCTTGGTGTTGTGCAAGTCCCTCCCAGGGTCCATCAAGAGTTCTCCTTTACTTTGACAAAGCTCACCCACTTCCAAATAGAACAAGCAAAGATGGCAATCTCTCCTCACAAGCTTCTAAATGGGAGTCCTAATTCCAGCAACATCTACCCTTAGAAATGTTTAGCTTCCAACCTCCTCTCCTTCTGGCCCAATGCCTGTATTTATAGTGGTCTAGAGGAAGTTATTCAGGTCCACCATCAATGGGATAATCCCCTCTTTGGATGGGATAGCTCCCTCATTGATGGGATAAGTTCCTCTTTGGTAGGGGTACATGAACCATCTGGAGGCGCTCAATACACGTCGAACAACCTTCTAGAATGCTCTAGAAATGACCACAAGTAACTTTTTAAAGATGAAACTTGCGCATTTTGACCTTTACAGGGGTACGCACCTGCCCCTTTACATAAAGAGCGTACAAGTACGCAGCTTTTGTGAACATTAGGTGCGTATCCACAGGTAAGGTTGAGAGAACCTGCGTACCCAGAGATAAATACATTTACAAAGACTTTCTCTCTTTTTGGAGTTTGACATGGAGAGCAGAGGCATAAGACTTGCCCAGGAGGATAGCATGACTGTTGATAGAGCCATACTAACTGTAAATAGTCATGGTGACATTTTTTAGTGCAACACTCTATGCCCAATACCCCTAATTCTCCCCACCTCCCCAACATCTAAAATATATTGAATTTATTTTTCATAACATTAAAACCCCATTTATTAATGAACATGATAAGATATTGGTCAACAAGGTGAAGCCATTATGTTGCAAGCATGGTACTTGGAGAATATAGGCCATAAGAAAGGATAGCCAAGTGGTTTTAAATATAAAGACAAAAAGATGCTTTCAAGAAGGGAAAGAAGAAGAGGAAAGGAAAAGGAAATTAAAAAATAGCCAATACACATAAACTTAAGAATCAAAACAACCATTGCAACCATTTCAATATCAATGGTCACACCATAGATAAGCGTCGGAAGTTACATCCAGATGGATGAATAAGGATGCAGAAATTAGAGTTACTAAATAGTGTAAGGTCAAGTTTTTTATAGGTTGTAGATTCTATTAATGAAGTGGATATAGAGGTAGTACCCTTTGACATGTGTGGTGTGGTGTTTGTAAGCCTATATATGCATACGAGGGATGTGATCTTGGAGAGATAAAACTAGTTTTGGCTAATCAAGGATGGGGATTCTCACATCATTAATGCACACAAAGGTAGATTGAAGATTTCTTTGGTAAGTGCCAATCAAGCTAAAAAATTGAGCAATTCTAGTAAAATGTATGTATTCCTTTTCTTAAAAGAATCGACCAAGGGAAGAATAATTAAGAATAAAGGCATCCTTGGGAGAATGCATCAAAGAGAAGAAACATTAGCTGGAGGAGTTGTTGCAAGCATATAAAGGAGTGTTCTAGTGTAGCGAACCACGGGTCCATTTTGTAGAATAGAGGTTATAGGGCTTAATTTTTTACCTATCTTGGATTTTAATTAATAAATCTAAAACCATTCTTTCATTGATATAGCACTCCAAAGGACATATGAGGTGGAAGTCTTATCAACTTGAGAAGTCCAGACCTCACTGTGCCTCATGGAGATTCAATAATATTGAGAATTATGACCAAATCAATTTGTCAATGTTGATGAAAACATAAATATAAAAATATAATAAAAGAGGATCTCTCTCTCTCTCTCTCTCTCTCTCTCTCTAATTGTCTCATCAAGATTTGGCACAAATGTTGATGGTTAATGAGATCATACTACCAAATTATCCATTATCTCTCTCTCTCTTAATCAATGTTGATCACATCATTCAACTTTGACCCAAACTTTGAGGGTCAAGACTAAGACATCTTATAAGCACTAATGTTGGTTGATTGTCTCATCAAGATTTGGCACAAATTTTTATGGTCAATGAGATCATACTACCAAATGCTCCATTTGGCCATTTCAATGATGAGGTCTTCCCTTACATGTCAAGGGTGTAAGTAACATCCAACGACCACAGAGAGGAGTGTGTACCAAGGGTTAAACCCAAATGATTAGAGTTTTTACAAAAGGCTCAACCATGATGGAATTCATCCCATTTCAATGCAAGGAAGGGACCCTCATCCAAGGTGCCAAATGGTGAGAAAATACATGCATTAGAGGAAATTTGAACTCAAAAATAGCCACCTAAGAAAAAATTAAGAATTTAATAAAATAATGCCATGTAGACAAATTTTCAATATATCATTTTTATTATGTTACTTTTATCGAAATTACCCAAATAAATGTGACGTTTATCAAAATAAAAAAATACTTTGGTTCCAAGCACGGGGCCTTCACTCAGTGAACCTCTGACATATCATGTGCATTCGTGGCATATTAAACAGTACCCTTAATTTGACTACATTGGAAAATACCTCTGAAAGGCACATTATTTAACCCCCCACCAATATGAACCCAATACACTTTCCCATTTTTAGAAACCCCTACTTTCACTAGATATTGTAGGTATCCATTTTTTTCATTAACATTTTTTACACCCCTTTATATTTTTTCATTAACTTTGAGCTCCATTTTTATATTTTCCAATATAAAAACTCTTTACCCCCTATATATCCCAAATATATTATGTCATTTTTTCCTCAATATATATCTCCCAATATGAACCCATGTGGTATGCTATCTCTCTCCTAGTGAGGTCCCTGTGGTTCCAAGTGTTGAAGTAGTAATTCCTTTGGTATTTACTAGTAAAAACATTTTTACCATTTTGTTAATGGTGAGGATAAATTGGGATGTTAGATCCAAGGATAAGCGTGCATCCAATTTATCATTGTTTTAATTAGATATTGGCTTGAGGTGGATTTCAATGCTAATGGTGGAGAAATTTGCATTGAGGGACACTTTCGAGCATGATGAGAACTGAATCAATAAGCCAAATCCAAGGAGGTCGTGACAAGATCAAGGATGAGAGTAGGTCTTTAATTGGAGGATGAGATTCATATTTTAATTGGAAGATATGTTAGAATATAACAACAAATTAATTTAAAGAAAATGTAAAATGCAAATTTACTTAAGTAGATTTTGTTATATTTACTTTAATGGCATTGGTTTATGAAACCAAATTATCGTTATCATAAACAGCGTAACAAATTCTACTTCATTTTATGAAAATCCTAATATTGAAGAGGTTGTAAGCCTAATTGTAAAATTATTCTCCTGATAATAAAATCCTTATCTTTCCTCTGGATGTTTCCCTCACAAATTATCAAAGTTTTATGACATAAAATCTTATGTGTGTATTGTTCAATTTTTTCATTATTGCTTTGTTGCTTGTGCAGACTCTGAAAACTGACAATTGATAATAGAGCCAAGTTCTATTTGAGTCTAAACCTTGTGTAGTTGTTTCTATCCAAATATTATGTAGTGATGAGGGTCAAGGTATTCTAATTAGAGTGAGAACGTATAAAAGTGACTGAGTGGGGCTACAAGGTCGAGCACGACATTGATTAGTGAAGGGATAAAATCATTTTTCTTTTTATTTTTCTTGGTTAAGTCTTCCATCAAGAGGGAGTTGCAAACTACAAAACCAAATGGGAGCTACAAGTGACACAAGAAGTTGAACCACAACCACTATTAAAGGAGAATTGTTTTTCACCCATAGTTTTTCTGAAGGGCCATCAAGCGACCAAAATTCCAATTGTTTTTGGGAATTAGATCTTTCAACTCATGGCAAGCCACACAACAACATAGTTGGCAAAACAATATTTTTTTGTACATGTAAGTCGAAGTGTTCATTGGTGTAACCAAGTGAATGTTGTAACTTGGGTAAATGTTTATGCTAAGTGGTAATGTCTTTATCTTTCCAATTGATTATGTGAATGCCAATTACTAAAGCATCAACTGGAAAATAAATCCATTAAATATAACTACTAAACCATTAATTTTTTATCAAAATACTAATATCATATTGATAATTTCCATATAAATTAGGCTTTCAACAAAGCCAATATTTGTAAACAATATACATTATTATGAGCTAATCTTTACCCAAATTAAACATATTAAGCATCAATTCAACATCTAAAAACCTTCTTGGGTTTGACTATGCCAATCCTCTTTGGGTTAGGATCCTCAATTAAGGCCAACAATTTACCATATTTACCATCCATGGATCATGAGGAAGTACTGGAATGATTTTTTTTTATATGTTCCACAAGGAAAAAATGTTTATTATTCATCACTAAGTGAAACCCTAGTTTCAAACATCATTGAACAAAATCATATCCATGAAATAGAATCAAGGGTACGGATGACCTTAGTTGAAACCCTCTGTCTTGAATTCAATATAATTGATGGTTCCTTGAATTGAGGTCCAGTCAATATTTTATGCCTAATTGCAACTCACTTGTTGAGGCCATTCAAGGACACTTTGTGAATTTGATCTAGGGTATAGAATCCAAAATGTGCAAGATAAATGAGTTTTGTGGTTGGTGCTCATTTGATGCCACCCACAATGGCTCGAGCCATTGTTTTAAAAGATTCTCCCCCTTGTGCAAAGGTTACACTATTTCTTATTGAGAGAAAATCTAATTATGGAGATTATAGAATAAAATGATATATATGAAATGAAATCATAGGTGAGGGGTGCCCCTTGTTGGAAACTTGTGTTATGTGTAGCTGAAGAATCTATGCCTTGAGATGAAAAGTCTGAAGTAGGACAGGACGGTTCGAAAAGAGGTGCGTGAGAAGGTATGGTGCTTGAAATGCAAGAGCCAGGGGCACGACAAGGACCATTGCCCAGTCTTTGCGAACTATATTGCAGGAGGGGGACCGATGCCTTTAAGGCCAGAAGCTTAAGAAGGACCTAGCGCAGGGCCTACATTATGGTGCGCTATCTGTCAAGTAGTAGGAAAACATGCCATAGATAACTGTCATCTTCTCCGGAAGTTTGAACAAGCATCGCAATAGTTGTTCTGCAACTTTTGTAGGTCTGTGGGGCATGATGAGTGTAATTGCAGGAGTTATGAATTGATGATGGATAGAAGTCCCGCCTATAGGGTTCAGGTCGAAATATGGCCCCTTGACTAGAGCACAGGGACGACGTGGATAGGATGTTAGGGGTACGGAGGAGGCCGAGGTAGAGGAGGCCTTGGCAGAGGTCAAGGATAGTTGATTTGCTACAATTGTGGAGGACTAGGACACTATCCCCATGATTTCACTAACCCAACACGCCCGTCGTGCAAGTATTCCATGCTATTTGATCATAAAACGGAAGACTGTCCTACGTCGATAGTTAGGATACATGAAAAAGGGGCGCTACCACCTCTGCCGACTCAAAACTTGTAGATGATGAGGTCTGAGTCATGCGAAGATGATCCAAATGTAAATATAGTGCTTAGAAGTGGAATCACGATAGGAGATGACAGGAGGAAACAACTAGAAGACAATACATGGGTCCTCAAAGTTCTGATGAAGGAGGTGTAATTTGATTTGGAGCGTGCACATGAAACCTTTATGGAAGCAAAGAAGGGCTTTGCTGAAGCCTTCACCTCAAGAAGCAAGGATAATCTGGATCAGGAGCTAGACCCTTCTATGCTTACAACTTTCTTGGAAACCTGTATGAAGTTATTGCGCGATGGTAAGGTTTTGAAAGGTTTACAGGAGATCATCAATATATGCGTTGGAACCGCGTCGGGTGAGCCGTGCGTAGTACAAAATATTGGCAAGCATAAGACAAGAACGGGATGGGAGATGAGACTAACCTTGCAGATAGGAGAGTATGAGATGGATCAACTTATTTTGGACCTGGGGTTAGATGTGAATGTCGTACCTAAACAGTCTTGGGAATGGATGGGGAGATCCGCATTGCAATGGTCTCCGATTCAGCTAAGGATGGAAAATCAGTAGAAGATCATCCCCATGGGGTGATTGCAGGGGGTGACTATGGATATTGAAGGTGCGAGCGCGCTGGCTGATTTTGAAGTAATAGAGATAGTGGATGACAACAATCCCTATCCTACGCTCCTAGGAATTGACTGGGCTACTGATATGAATGGAGTAATCAACCTAAAGAAGTAGAAGATGATCTTTGAGAAGAAATCGCTGCGTGTAATAGTACCCCTTGATCTTGCTGAAGGATCATGCTATACTGAACCAGTCCGTGATTATGAGAGTGATGATGATCTAGACTATATCTATAAGATAACAACATGGGAACAAGACTGGGTGAACCCAATAGTGGATGGATGAATTACATGGGATCGCGAGAGTTCATGCACCTCAGACTCTGATGAAGAACTAGAGCACTTGGAGAATCAGTTACATGAAGTAACTACGCTGAGCTATAACATGATGACCTGGTCGTTGTGCTATGTGTCGTCGGAGGTAAGAAATCTGCTTACTTATGATGGCTTGAATGAGGTAGATATCTTTTTGGATGCATTTGAAAGGGAGCTACCAGAAAAGCACTACTTCTAGGCATTATATTGGGCACTGCGTGCTACGCCCGTAAGGTGGTGGGGTACGCACAAAGGAAGCTTTGATGATTGGTGCGAATGTAGGAGAATGATGAGAACTCATTTTGGGAAGCCAAAGATGCGAATGATAGACAAGTATGATGGACAGGATGATCCGCATGCACACTTGGCCAAATGGGCCTAGGCTTATGGAGAGAAGCCCCAACCTAAATGGGTGCACTTGTTTTGTCACACACTGGATATTGTCCTGATCAATTGGTATGTAGAAATCAAGCTATGCCATGGGACAAGTGAATGGGATATCCTGTGCAAGGGATTCATGAGGACATTCAGCTTTGAGGACAAGTTTGACAGTATTGTTGAAATGCTACAAGAGGTGAAAGCAACAATCTTTAGTATCCTTTAGACCTGATTCAACTTGAATGGGCTACCTAGCTGAGTCACATGGTAGAATGTTATAATGTAACTGCTGAAGAAGAGGATGAGGATTCGTGAAAGATTAACATTCCGGAAACAAAAGTTCACCGCAAGGTTAAAGGACCGTAGATTGAGAACCCTTATATAACCGTGCTATTGAAAACAAAACAAGTAAACATTGGTACTGAGGCAGAGCCCAAATTTGTGAAGATTGGAGATTACTGAGACGACACGACAGTGGATAAGGTCACTGAATTTCTCCACAAATACCAATATTTATTCCCTACCAATTTTACCGACCTGAAAGGGATAATCGGGGACTTAGGTATGATGAAGATCACGTTGAAACCTGACGTGAATCCAGTTAAACAAAGGCCTTACCATCTCAATCCGAAATATAAGGAGAAAGTCCGCTTAGAGCTAGAAAAGATGCTCACGGCAAGTATCATTGAGCTTGTGGAAGAATCTGACTTGGTAAGCCCAATGGTGGTACAAGAGAAAAAGCATAAGAATGAAATAAGGATATGTGTGGATATCAGAAAGTTGATTGACACTTGCATACATGATCCTTTCTCGACTCCGTTCACTGATGAAGTGTTGGACAATGTAGGTGGCCAGGAAGCATATTCCTTCACTGATGGGTTCTCGGGGTACCACCAGATCAAAATCGTGCCGGAGGACAGGAGTAAGACAACCTTTGTGACTGAGTGGGGTTGTTTTCAGTACACTGTAATGCCATTTGGGTTGAAGAATGTGCCTGCGATCTTCTCATGCGTAGTTGTGGCTGCGTTCAAGGAATTTATTCATAAGTTCTTGGAGGTATATTTTGATGATTGGACTGTGTTTGGGCTGGTAAAACACCATGTAGAAAGCTTTTGCCTAATGCTGGATACCTGTCAAAGGTACCAAATCGCACTCAATCTCAAGAAATGTTTGTTTTGTGTTCCTTTTGGAAAACTATTGGGGCATGTTGTTTGCAGATAGGGATTGATGGTAGATCCTACAAATATAGCGGTGATATTGAACTTGGAAGCACCAAGGAGTGTGAAGCAGTTGCGTGCTACCCTGGGACATATAGGATATTACAGAAAGTTTATCAAAGGATATGGCCAGGTCTCAGTGCCTATGGAGAAATTGTTGAAGAAGGATGTCACATTCTATTGGAACGATGACTGTAAGAAGAGCTTGGATATATTAAAAAAAAAGATGGTTACCGCGTCGATTCTAGTCTTCCCGGACTGGAAGAAAGAGTTTCATGTGCATCTCGAAGTGTCATGTATAGTGTTGGGAGTAGTATTGACACAGGCTGGCGGAGAAGGCTTGGACCATCCTATCACTTTCACAAGTTGAAGATTATCCAAAGCAAAGAAGAACTACTCCACTACCAACCGCGAAGGGTTAGATATGGTGTATGCGCTCCAGAAGTTTAGGCACTACTTGCTCGGAGGCCATTTTAAGATGTATACAGATCACTTTGCGCTGAAGTACCTGGTCAATAAGCATGTGTTGGGGGGGAGAATCTGTAGGTGGCTCTTATTGTTCAAGGAGTATGATTTTTAACTTATTGTGAAGTCTGGACGACTGAACGCAGGACCAGACCATCTGTCGTGCATCGAAACAGGGGAAGAGCCCACAAATTTGGAAGAGGGATTGCCTGATGCACAACTATTTGCATTGGGCATTGTGGATGGTCATTTTGAGGATATAATATACTTCCTAACAACATGAACTACTCCAGAAGGATACACTGTCCAACAAAAGAAGGAATTAGTGGTACACGTGATAGATTTCTCTGTCATTGTTGGGCATCTGTACAAGATGGGATCTGATGAGATATTGCAACGATATGTACCTGAGTTCAAAAGAAGCAGCATCCTCACAGACACTCATGGGGTTGCCTCTGGAGGAAATTATACAGGAAGAGCAACCGTGTAGAAGATTCTATGCACAGGGTTGTGGTGGCCAACCCTCCATCAGGACTCAGAAGCATATTGCAAGGCGTCTGATGTGTGTCAAAGGACTGGTAGGCCATCGCGAAGGGACGAGAAGCCTTTGAATCCACAGATGACGTTACAACCCTTTGAGAAGTGGGCGATAGATTTTATGGGACCCATTCAGCCCCAACGAAAGACAGGAGCAAGGTACATTATCACTAAGATGGAGTATTTGACTCGTTGGGCAGAGTCAAAACCTGTGAAGGATTGCATAGGTGCGACCGCTCCAAAGTTCCTCTTTGAGCATGTATTGACGTGATTTGGTTGTACAAAGATCTTTATGAGTGATCATGGTACGCACTTCCTCAATGAGACGATCAACGCGCTAACGAAGGAATTTCAAGTATATCACCAAAAGAGCACGCCTTGTCACCTGCAGGCTAATGGGACAGTGGAAGCGTTCAACAAAGTGCTCAAAAATGCATTGACCAAGGTTTGTAATGCCTAGCGAAGTGATTGGGACCTATGCATACCTAAAGTATTGTGGGCTTATCGAACGACATGCAAGAAGTTGACTGGACAAACCCCTTTTAGGCTCGTCTATGGTTTTGAAGCGATGATGCCCATGGAATATATTATGCCTAGTTTGTACATAATAGCGCTCACAGGTATGATGGATCACGAAGCCCTAGAGGAGAGGCTTGCACAGCTGGATGAGCTCAAGGAAGAGATATTTTTGGCTGGATTTCACCAATAGGTCCAAAAGCAATGCGAAAAGGCATGGCATAATCAACACATCAAGCTGCGCTCATTCAAGTTAGATGACCTGGTTTTGCTATATGATAGTAAGTTTGATAAATTTCCAAGGAAATTCAAGATGCACTAGTTAGGGCCCTATGTCATTAAGGAAATTACCAATGGAGGGGTGGTACAACTGGTCAAATTAAATGGAGAACCCTTCCTAGGAAAGGTGAATTGCAGTCACATAAAGCCATACACCGGAAGTCCGACCATGTGACTAAATGAAGGTAGCACAGTCTTAGCGCTCTAGGTAGCTGAAAGGAGGCGCGAGACTATAAGCTACACTACTCGGGTTGGGGAGCTACGTGATTGGAGGATGGTGCGAAGCAAGGAAGTGTCACTGGGTCTGCGGTAGCATGGAGGGAGCTGCGCTACCTAGGGAGAAATCGTGCAGGTCAGCCAGAAAGTGACCGTTAAAGTCACTGTTCATGATTTGACGACAGAAGTGAGGCCAAATGGAGTGGGTGGCTGACATTTAAGACAAAATTTATGGCTTAGATCCTTGAAAATCTTCTGCCAATCTAGCATTAATGAACCAATTTTGGGGGGAACGGTCGGATTTGAATTCAAAATTCCCTATAAATTACAAGTGGTTGTCCAGCAAGAAACACTTGGAATTTTGAGAATTGAGTTGTTGAGCTCTCAGGCACCCATGAACTGAGAATTCTTCGAGACTTTCAAGGAGACTCCTGAATTTGGGAACTTGCTAGAGACAACGCGAGTACTATTAGAAAGTGTTAGGTCAGCACCCCCATAAATTATACATACCGAACAATTAGTAGAGGAGTCGGCACAGGAAATGGAGGGAGAGGAAAAAGTAGCTACTCTGGATGTGGCCAAAGTATTGGCAAGGTCCCTAAATTGCCGAGAATGTCGAGACCAAAGCCAACCCCAACCAAGGAAACCGTGAAGGACAAAAAGGGAAATCATCCTTCCATACCAGTGTGCGCATAGCTAAGGAGAAACCCACCAAAGCCCACTGCACACGAGAAAGGCAAGGCTATAAACCTAGAACCAAAGGAGGAAGATATTGAAGACTTCCCGATGGACAATGAGGATGTGGGAACAAAAGTGGAGGAGGTTGAAGCTCAGGGTGCGAACTCTATTACACGGTTGTCAGAGTATGTCCCTCCATGCAAGCTTAAGTCCAAGGTCCCAAAGGACATTGATTAGAGTAAGACTCCCCTGCAAACCCCTCTGTTGCCAGACGAAATTATTTTCGATGTTCTGCGCTTGGCATGAGTGCCGATACTGAATCTAGAAGACTGGGACTTGGCGGACCACGAGAAGTTCCCGCCCCTGGCGACTGAGTAGTTGATGCACCGCATCATAGAGATGAATATGATAATGACTATATTGGAGCTGTGGAGGTGTCTCAAGGGTGTAGAGAAGGCAGGGTTTCTCAACCTGCTCCGGGTGCCGCATTATAACCGCACCCCGGTGATAGTGTTGGTCATCAAGTAGTTGTTGTGCTTCGTGCATGATGGGTATATGTGGCTGGAGGAGCTGATACCCATCACAAATAGGTTGATTCACTGAATAATGTGCCTACCGTATACAGGTGAGAATCCAGCGATGATATTTGGCAGAAAGGGTGGCGAGCAGGCTCTCGCAAAGTTAATGAAGGAAAATTCAAGATGGTGAAGAAGCCGCATGAGTACGCTATCTCCAGCATCTGTGACCCCACTGTGAAGGTAGCCACGTAGATCCTTGCAGGGAAGGTGATTAATAAGTGTCGCATCGATGAGGTGTCGGTTCTTATCATCACGCTTGCACAACAGTGCGCTGAAGGAGTCCAGTTCAATTGGTCGGACTACCTTCACGAAGAGTTCCTGGCGAACTGTCGTGAAGCACAAGAGCTCAACAAGACATTCCACTATGCGTGGCTATTGCTGTCGATTTTTCTGGTAGCATGGGAGCTACCAGAGGACATTCAATTCCTTTCGGTTGCGCCAGACCTCACTGAAGCAGCGAAGTACGCTTCGCTGTGGGTGACCAAGGATGCACAATTAGTTTGGAACATCAAGATCTTTTGGATCTTGATGGAGATGAATATCAAGATGGCTATCAATCGCAAGCCATGATTGTCACCCATGGTGTATTCCAACCTACAAGGCTGGGTCAAGTTTAAAGCCACTTTCTATCGAGTATCAATTAGGGCGCGGAAGAACCCTACACAGAAGTGGTACGACTTACCGTATCTAGCCATAGATGACGCCATTAATGTGGTGCTTGATCAATGGCTGGCAGAGTGGTGCACTACCACAGATTGGCAGTGGGAGGAAGCAAGTTCGCGGTGTAGAAGAAGGAGGAGGCAAATCTGAAGATGGCGTAGCTGGTCGAGAAGAGGAAAAAGGAGGCCACTGAAAGGCCCAGGTGGAGCAGGCAGGAAAGAAAACAGGTGGAACAAAGCATGGCTCTAACAAAGGTGCACAGTTTCCTTCGATTGAGACAGAAGAGGAAGAAACAGAGAAACACGACGCAGACCCGTAGGATATGTCCACTCACATTAAGCACCTAATAAAGCTGAAAAATGGAGGGTCCAGGAAGAAATCAAAGGCGATAAAGACCTCGCTAGACCCTATCACACTGACAGAGGTAAACTTACATGATATCGGTGACACAGTCAGGGATGTAACCACGGAGGCCCTGCAACAATTTGAACAACAACAGTAGATCATCCTAGGGGCCATCCAGATCGGGTTGCAGGAGTTGTAGACCCATGCATCATAGGCTGGTATGATGTCTACCATCTTGGCTATCGGCACTTCAGAGGCTGTCGATATGCTATGCACGAAGGCTTCCAATTTAATAGTGTTGCTTGATGGAGCATTGACAACAGAAAATGAGGCTGAAGGGCCCACTGTCAGTGGCCTAAAGGGAGTTGGGCTGAACCTGGTAGCGCTTTCACGCGAAACACTCCACCTCTTGTAGGATGGAGTCATTGCAGAGTTGAGGGCTCGTGAGCACCGCGCCCTCCAGGTAATCAGCGAATAGCGAATGAACAACGAACATATGGCCCTACATAGAAATGCTGCCATTCTCGCCAAGACCAAGGTGACCAATCAAAGCAAGAAGATTATGTAGGTCATTGAGGAGGCATGCAGAATGGTCCCAGAGTTGGCCGTTCCGGAGGAAGAGCCAGTCAAGGTACGCATCCGCAAGTTGGCCACATGGGTGCACGATACTTAGAATGAGATGGCATGGGTTTAGTTGGAGTTGAACCTGCAAATTATAGAGCTACAATTGAAGGCCCAACCTTCAACACCACTAGAAGTAAAGGAACAGTGGGCGACTGCTATGACAGAGGCAGTAGCGGCGGTGGAGAGTGCAGTAGTATCTGCACGTAGTTGTTCGAGCAATCATTTGAGGTCCTGAAAAGCTTGCAGGAGGACCCAAATATACAGAGGCTAGAGATGGAAGCACATGAGCTACAACAATGTTATGATGAGGTCAAGGGCACAGCATGAACTGTCGCACTAACACAGAGGTTAGCCAAGCTACATGAGGGCAAGCAACTTAAGGAACAAGTGGACGAAGCACTGCACAAGGAAGCAGTGTTGAAGGCAAGACTAAAGCCTTGGCTGGAGGAAGCTTACGTTGTCACTGGAAATATTGAAGGAAAGCTTGTGACTCTGCAAGTGATGCAACAAAAGCTTCAATCTGATAGCACATGGGCAGTGACTGAGAAGACAATGGAAGATGCGAAGCAAGTGGCATCTCAGTGCACGACAAAGGTAGTGGTCATATGGGTCAAGCTGGATGGGCTTCGTGCAAAGATCTCCGTGCCTATCGAGTGACTTGAGGGCGAGTCACAATGTTTGTGTTGGGGGCTTGTTGGGAGCAGGATCCCCCAAGGGTAGTTTTGGGGCTAAAAGGCGATGTTTGAGTCAAATTTTGTAATAGAATTGTAAAGATTCCACATTTTTGGGTCGCGGAGTGCGAAGGGGTTGTGTGTCATAAAGGGTAGTACGCCCCTAGTTTTGTAAAGTAAAGTTGGCTGTAAGAGATCTACCCATGGTCCACAGACCATGGGATTGTATAAAAAGAGCTAAGATCTAAGTAGTTTTAGAGACACACAATGATGAATTATGTAAGAGAGTCGTAGCTCTGAACTAAGAAGTCTAATTCTTGGATCGTAGCGTAGGTAGAGGCTCTGCAGCTAAGTGCACAGAGGCCTAGGGTAGGAATTCTACAGTTGAGTGTGTGGACTGCTACAGTTGAGAGCACAGGGCAGACAAAGTTTGTAAACACTTGGAAGATATTAATAAAGAAAGATATTCTGCAATTTCTATGTCTTTTTTCTGTTGATGCATCTGGATATGTTATGAATGAATTTCCTTTATTATGCTTATATGATGTGCGAATGAATGCAATTACATTGAATAACTGAACGCATTTATGAATATCTATTTACGTGGTGTTAACTATAATTGTTTGATAAGATAAGCAAGTCACTTAGACTAAGTGGGGAATTTGCATAGCATGCTGCCTTAGCACTGCGAAAGTACCTGAGTAGCAGGTTAGGGTTGTGCAAAGGTCGATCGTACCCTTTCGTGAAGGTATTGAAGGCTGGAATAGAGAGCTAGTCTTGCACGCCCTAGAGCGAAGCAACCTGTGTGAAGGCAAGGATAGTGGGAATAGAACGACGTCAAAACCATCTCATGTTGTGGAAACTTCGTTCCAGCATCCCCCCATACTGCTTCAGGTGAGACTTCAGTCCACGCTCCGTGGGCTAATGCCAAAAGGGCCAGTAGTGTAGGGATTTGTTTGGCTAATTAACGTTGAACCTGGGTCTAGTCCCCTCAAGCCAACACCCTTGTTGGAACCTTGTGTCTTGAATTCAATGCAATTATAGTTTGTCAAACTAAATCTCAATCAGGTTTTTATGCCTAGTTGTAACTCACTTTCTTAAACCATTGAAGGACATTTTGTGAATTTTCTTTGGGGGCATAAAATCCAAACCATGCAACATAATTGGGTTATGTAAGCTATAATAGGTGTGTTTTGTTAGGGTCCACATCACCATGGCACCCATAGTGGCCTAAGCCATTATTTTAAGATAAATAAGAATAAACTTGATGACTGGGAATCTAGGCAAGGCAAGGGAATACATAATTGAGTTAGAAAATAAGGAGCTAGGGATTATTATTTTTTTCTTCACTCAATGTCATATTTTCTTAATTATAGGGAAATTATCATCTTTTACTCATCAAAATATTTCTGGTGATATAAAATTATTATCATTATGATTTCTAGCCACAAAGATATGGCCCTTATAATTTGTATACTATGTTATGTCTTAATGATGTGGTGGATGACGTACCCCCTAGATCTATGTGGATAATGATGTGGCAAGTTGAGAGGGATGTTGATGTGGCTTGACGACTAGCAAGGTCATTGCATATAGATCCAAGAAATAGTTTATTGGAGTGTTCAATGAAATGTCACGTGCCCAGATGGCAAATGGACCTAGATATATTTAGATTTGGATGTCTCTATCAAATGGACCTATATAGACCAAGATATTTGGATCTAGATGTATCTACCAAATGGAAACGGATACATATGGATTGAGATGTCTCTTGGGTTGACTTAATCCTTGGAATATCCCGATTTGGATGTCTTTTGAGTATCTTGAATCTTGGATATATTTGGATCCACATATTCATGGATGGTTCTGAATTCTAGATATCTAGAATTTTTTGAGGTCCTAAATACTTGGTCAATATGGGTTGCATTTTGTTATTTTGTTTTATTTGTTTTTATTTAAATTTTTTTATTTCATTTTTCTATTTTTAATTAATTTATTTATGTATCAAGATAGTGAGGCATTTGGGTTTCACACTCATGATATTTTTTTTGTAAGCTAACCATTTTCATTGACAAGTCAAAAAAAATTACATCCTCGTGTGTTTGTTGCTTTTCATTAGTGTTGAGCATGTTGGCAATTGTTTTCATTAATGTCAAGTCCAACCATTGATGTCAAGTTCAATGAGAGCTTGTTAATATTTTTGATGTTTTCATGCAAGAATATTATGTTGTTGTTGATGTCCTAGTTGTTTTCATTAACAATGATCCAAGTGACTCTAGAAAGGCTCAAAAATCAAAATATTCAGATTTCACTGAACCCGGGACCAGAACGTAGAGCTCATCATCTTGATTCCAACGCTGCAAATGAAATTCAAATCCAATTTCGTATGCTCCAGATATTTGCAGTCAAAGTTTTGGTCAACTTGGCCCCACTAGCTAATTTAATTTAGCACAATGCAAACTAAATTTGGAAGACAACTAAACCTGGAGGTTCGAATAAATTTGGTGGAACCCACTAAATTTGGGGTCCACTAAAGGAGTGACCATTTGGCACTGCACGATGGCCAAAACTGAAAAATTTATCACCTACTTAATTTGTCCAGTGACCCTAAAAATTTAGTCGATAGTTTTTTACTGTATTATTTAAAAAAAATAAAAAGTATATATTTTATTGGGTTGGTGGGACACCAACCCCGCCAATCCCCAACAACCCAACATAAAATATATTATAAATATATATATAGGGTGTCGCGCCGACACTCCCACCACCTAAATCCGACATATATGATATATGGACAATGGCCATACAATGACTGCATACCACAAGGGAGTCGGAATTGAACACATGTTGGTAGGGTAGCCGGCTCGCCCAATGCAGTGGCTCCATTAATACACACCATCCATATATATAAAACACAACAAACCACCAATCAAAAAATCAAAACTATGCCCAATCACACATTATAAAATGGTGTGGGTGTGGTTGGAAACCAACCCACCCGTGGGTCCAATGACTTATTTTGAGACTGCCAACCAAATGGCCAAATGACCTAAGTTATATAAATTCCATTGAAATATAATATAGAAACTTTGGTCATTCGAGCAGCAGAATAGACCAATGAAGTGAAGAATAGAGGAACCCGTATAGACTGACCAGAACCATGACATAGTTCTAGGGAGCGGAACCCTGACTTGGGTTATCTTGGAGGAACCTTGGAGATACCTTATGAGCCAATTTTTGAAGGTGTTAGAATTATGCCAAGTTTAGACTCATTTGAAAAAAAAATTCACTAAGAGTCTGATGGCATGATCAATTTCATGATCCAAGCAATGTATTTTCTAGAAGCAAAATTTTGAGGGTGGAACCATGAAGGTGGAACCTTGACACGGGAATTTGCATCGAATCTTAAATATTCCCTAGAGGCCGAAAATTGACTGTTTCAAAAGTAGATCAACTCTATACTCACTTGACTCAGTTTTTGCAAGGAACACGATGGTGTGATCAATTTCTTCATCTAAGTCACTGAATTTCATTCAACCCGCAAAAGAGAATCTTTGAGATTCCTGAGGAGCCTATATTTGATCAAGATAGAAAGGGGTTGATTTTATACTCATATTTCATGGTTTTTCACAAGGAACGTGATGGTGCATTTTGTTTCTTCATCCAAGTAGCTAAATTTTAGGTCATCCCCAGACTTGGAGGTATTAGGTGCCTTGTTTCCTTGTGTTCATTTGTTTTTGTTGAGATGATGTTTTGATTCTAAGATCCATGTATACCATGATGCGAGAGGATATTTGTATGCCACTTTATGTGAGAGATTATTTTTTATCATGTTAGAGGAGACATTTTTATGAGTGAGAGTTCTTGTAGAAGAACATCTCCTAGGAAAGACAAACCACTCTAGTTAAGGGGGTTCATCATTTTATTGGAAAAAATTGCATCATGTACTCATCATCTTCTTGCAGACACTAATGAAGCAGCCTCCCCACTCTTTACACCAGGCCTGAAGACATAACCCATATTGGGTGAACTCTGTTATAATATTGTGTGTTCATGGTTGTTCATGATTATTGCTTCTTTTTTCATGATTGATGGTTTGTTGAAGTTGTTTAGAATATGAATTGTTCATGATATCACAAAGAAAATGTCAGTTTTAGTAAAAGGTATTGTATGATGGGGATTTTTGTTTGAAACCATTCACAAAAATTTCCTGGACCAAGTGGTATCAGATCGGTCTAACCTTTTCTCCAGGGATTGTGAATTGAGTGTGCAATAAGAAGGGAAATGGAGAATAACCAAGATATCTACAAGGCCTTCTACAAGATGACAAACATGGTATATATATTATTTGAAAATTATGAGGAGAAAATGGCAAATTAGGAATAGGAGAAAGAGAGAGGAGAGGACGATGCTCCTTATCCTTCTTTGGGAGAATATTCTTCTTCTTCATCTTCTTCTCATCATTCAAACGAAGATATCAATGAAATCCTTCAATAAGAGAATGTTAAATTGAGGTGACTTCTACAAGAAGAAGGAGAAGAGGAGAAGTGAAGATTGCAACTTCAGTTACGAGCCATGAAAGAGGCCTTGGAAAAGTTGAAGTGTAACAAAGGCTTAACAAAACCATCATCACCCACTTCAGAATCAACATTTTAGGTAAACATTTCTTCAGTTTACCCTTCCCCACATTAGGGAAGGAGGAAGGTTAGGAAGTTATGGAGGAAGAATAATTCTTGTAGCCATTGAAACATGCATGGACATCAAAGAGCCACATGTTGAGAGATCCATCCAAAGTAGCGACAGAAGGCCCAAAAAGAACCTAAAAGGGAACCTATCAGTGAAGAAAATCAACGAGAAAACTAGCTATAGGAAGAGAACCCATCAACTTGGTTAGATGATAGATGGATAGCTTTTTTAAGCAGTTGATAATGGCCACATTTTGTAAATGACATGTTGCGAGATGTTTGTAAAAGTGATGACGTGCTTTCCATAACTTATGAATACAACATAGTGATATTTTTGGCCTTTTTGTTGATAGCTTGGGTATGGTTTATGTTATCATCATGATGTAAATTTGACCAAAGAGTGTGTTATAAACTCTTGGCAAGTATTGGTTTTGCTTGCTTCATGTTTTGTCTTGGAAAAAGAACATGTATTTTGCAATATTGTACTACATGATTACATAGGATGCAGGTGTTGTTTCATTAATTATGGATCCAAAGTACAAAGGTGAATGAGAAGGAAGTGTGGCATGTTAGGGAACTTGTTGTGCAGAAGAGGGAATACAACATATTTCAAACTATGTTCGTGATTTTAGAGAACCAAAGGCTCCTCAGTGGGGAGGAATGATCTAGGTGGCTCTAGAAAGGCTCAAAAATAAAATTCTTTGTATTTTATTGAAACCAAGACCAGAATGTAGATTTCATCATCCTAATTCCAACGATGCAAAGATCACTAAAATCCGAGTTCGTATGCTCCAGATATTCGCAGTCAAAGTTTTAGTCAACTTGGCCATACTAGCGAAATTTAGTAGGGCGCCAACTAAATTTGGAGGTCCAACTAAATTTGGTTGAAGCCACCAAATTTAGCAGCCACTAAAGGAGTGACAATTTAGCACCGCACAGTGGCCAAAACTGACGAATTTGTCACTTAATTAATTTATCCAATGACATTAAAAATTATGTCAACCGTTTTTTACTGTATTGTTTTTTAAAACTAAAAAACAATATATTCTATTGGATTGGTGGGAAACTAACCCCGCCAACCCTTGATGACCCAACATAAAATATATTAAAAATATATATATGGGGTGGTGGGTCATCACTCCTACCACCCAACTCCAGCATATATGATATATGGCCAATGACCATAGAATGAATATATACCACAAGGGAGCCGACAGCAATTGAACCCGTGTTGGTTGGGTAGTTGGTCCACTCAATGCGACAACCCCATTAATAAACACCACCCATATATATAACACACGATAAACCACCAACCAAAAAATTAAAACAATGTATAATCATATGTTATAAAATGGTGTGGGTGTGGTTGGAACCCAATTAACTCGCGAGTTAAACAACTTATTTTGAGATTGCCAACCAAATGGCCAAATGACCTATACTTTGAAACACCTGCCGAAATATAATATATAAACTTTGTTCATTCGAGCAACATAAAAGACCAATGGAGTGAAGAGTAGAGGAACCCTGACAGACTGACCAGAGCCATGTGTGGAGGAACCATGATTCAGTTCCATGGGGTGGAACCCCGACATAGGGTATCTTGGTGGAATCCTAGAGATTCCCTATGAGCCAATTTTTGAAGGTGTTAGAATTATGCCAAGTTTAGACTCATTTGAACGATAATTTCGTCAGAAGTCTGATGGTCTGATCAGTTTTATGATCCCAACAATAGATTTTCCAGAAGCATAATGTTGAGGGCAGAAGCATGAAGGTGGAACATTGACACAAGAATCTGCATGGCATCTGAAAGATTCCCTAGAGGCCTGAAATTGACAGTTTTAGAACTAGGCTAACTTCATTTGACTTAGATTTTTGTAGGGAACATGATGGTGTGATCAGTTTCTTCATCTGAGTAGCCTAGTTTTAGTCAACCCATAAAAGAGAATCTTTGAGATTCCCAGGGAGCCCATATTTGACCAAGATAGAAAGGGGTCGAGTTTATACTCATATTTCATAGTTTTTCATAAGGAACGCAATGGTGCATGTTGTTTCTTCATTAAAGTATTTGATTTTTAGGCCATCCCCATACTTGGAGGTATAAGGTTCCTTGTTGCCATGTGTTCATTTGTTTTTGTTGAGATGATGTTTTGATTCTAAGATCCATGTATGCCACAATGTGAGAGGATCCTTGTATGTAACCTTATGTGAGAGATTGTTATTTGTGATGCTAGAGTATAACTTTTTATGGGTGAGAGTTCTTATAGAAGGACACCTCTTGGGAGAGACAAGACACTCTAGTTAAGGGGGTTCATCCTTTTATTGGAAAATATTGCATCATGTACTCATCATCTTCTTGCAACAATTAATGAAGTGGCCTCCCTAGTCTTGACACTATGCCTAGAGATGTAGCCCACACTAGATGAACTCTGTTATCATATCATGTGTCTATGGTTGTTCAAGATTATTTCTTCTTGTTTCATGATTGATGGTTTGCTGAAGTTTTTTATAATATGCATTACTCATGATTTCACAAAGAAAATGTAAGTGTCAGTAAAAGGTATTGTATGAAGAGTATTTTTGTTTAAAACCATTCACAAAAATTTCCTGGATCAAACAATGTGCTAAGAATATGATGCCTTGGCTATTGTTCACTAACCTATCTTTGAAGGCATTTTTTTTTTTTTTTTTTTTTTGCAGATGACTTGTTCAAAGGAACATGAAAGGTATTTGGTTGGATAGCCCTCTCTAAGACCTTTCTAATGGTATATAGCACTTAATATAAGTCCTAAGGAATGAAGAGAACACCAAGGTTGAAGGTTTGTTGTTCAAGTAAGGTTCCAACTGATTATGGCTCCAAGTGGGCACATACAACAAATATTGAACCCCCCCGAACTCCTTGTTGAACTTTAGAAAAGTAGAGAGGTGTTGATGGTGCTAGACCCACCAACATTTAGGGGATCTCCCCGGTATGAATTCCCAACTAGACCTCACACCATTTGGTGTAGGAGTCCCATCCGGTATGATGGCCCGGTTGCCATTATCTTAAGATAAGCCTTAGATCTTTCTTGTCAGCACATGAGAATGGTATAATTAGTTTTAAAACAACGAGGTTCGTGTGCCTGGTGAGTGCTTAGTGTAACTTGTGTCTAAGTTATTTCACTGTAGAGGGAGAGGGTGAGAGTGAGAGTGAGTCTCAAGTCGAAAGGGAATAGTCCCAACTCTATTAGAGACACACAACACATCAGGACATGTCCAACTTCCGTGGAGTAGTCCACACGGATGCAACAGTCACAAACATAAAGAGAATAGATAGCACATACAACACCCAACGGAATAGTCCACACGAGTGTGACAATTGTTATAACAAGTTTACAAGAATGAATATGTCAAGTGTTCGACAGAATAGTCCACATAGGTGAGACAAAATTAACAACTGATACAACACATTTCCAACAACATATGCACTATAAAAACCAAAATAGTTCAATTATACTAGTATAGGTTAAAGAAACATGCATTACAAGCATCCAAAGAATAGTCTTACAAATGAATACAATACATGTGTGAAAACGTGCTAGGCTGTCAACAGGCTTCTGAATTAAGTGAAAGTTTCAAGACACATCCGTACACCATACATCACTAACCTTGATAGCGGGGCATTGGAGCCACTAATCGCTCCTTAAAGAAAAGACTACAGACTATCAAGGCTATGTGGGGGGATCCAAGGTGAAAAGACCTTTGCATGTACAAATGAGGGATATATATAGCCAAGGGTGAAACTGACCCTTGTGATTGTTCGACTTCCCTCATGACTATTCGACTTACATGAATCTTCGACTTACATGACTCTTTAACTTCATCCATGGTCTCTTGGACTTCCAAGTTATGTTACATTGATTACACAAGTATGACCCAAAGTAGTGATGTGGTCGAGGTGACTCATGACACAACTCGACATGACATTGCTGGTATGCACATGTTGGTTGTGTTGTTCGTGTCGAGTTGTTGTGTTGTTGAGTGATGAGTGTGCTCTTGGTGTACCATAGATTTAGATCCACATGGCAGAGTGTGTGGAGTCTGCAATGGCCTTAGTGTTTGCCTGATGGTTCATGCATGCACATGTGTCTCCTTCGCTTGCTACTTGGTGTGCTTTATGTGTTCATTCAACCGTGAGCAATTCGTCTAGCATGTGCTCCTTATTCATCCCATTCATCACCGCATCATGTATCATACATGTACCTGTTTCTATAATCACTCATGACAAGACAACATCAAATCTAGAAATCCCCTAGTCTACCATGATGCATTGTCTTTCGTTTCCAGGTGCAGGTGACTGGGAGAGAGGACAAGGCTCTCAAATAACGCGGATCACATGTCAAGTCCTGATGCGAGGCTATGAGAAACTATCGGGAAAAACTACAAAAAGGTCACTAAGAGGCTGGGTTGAGCAGTTCGTGACATCAGTGACATTTGCAGGATCTGGCTCAAATGGGAGGTAGAATTGCATAGTTTTTCTACGGAAGGCAATGCGGGCAGTGGGAGGCACTGGTAGTGAAAACTACACAGATTTCCAGAGTGGGTTGGGATCGAGCTATGGGAGCCTGCTCGCTAGAACTACGCAAATTTGTTAGGCAGTCATGCAGGACATGTCTGTGCAGTTTCTGGGCTGAGCGAGCCGGGTAGTAGGTGGAAAGTTGATGAAAACTGTGCAATTTTCAAGAGGAGTAGAAAGCAGGTCGACAAAGGGACTAACTAACAGAATTGTGCAATTTCTAGAGACAGTGTAGTGACAGGTAGCAGGTGCCTGTCCCTCTTGTCTACAAAATTTCTACAAGTAGTGCAAGGAGGTAGCCTGACATCTTCTGCACAATTTTTGGGATGATTGTAGCTGTGGCTCACTGCCCAAGTCAACTTCTTTGGTTGAATAGTGAAAGGCTTGATGGATAGGCTTTTGGGAAGTGCAGACTAAGATAGCTTCTTGGGAAACTTATGCATTGTTCAGGGTGACAGTCTGCTAGATTGATTCTAGAATTGTGAAGTGAAGATTGCTTGGAGGACAAACTCAAGCACTACGTAGTTTTGGGCAACAATGCTTGGTAATTTAGGGTTGAGACTGCGTAGTGCAACTCAATGGAGGTCCGGCTAATGGAGGGTGGTCCAGTTGACAAAATTTCAGAAAAATGGCTAAGTGTGTGAGCGAGTGAACTCGTGTATACGTGACCTTGTGAACACACACTCAACATGATTCAATGACAAGACACCTCAAAACAACAAGACAACATATGATCAATGTGGCTGATTGTGGGACTGTCTAATGGTGAAAACGACAAGTGCGACACTTCGGATAGACAATCGGATGACCGTGACAACACTCACGTGATAGTGCTTACAAAATTGTGTGTGAGTGTGACATGTGTTTACATAGTGAACACAACTCATACACAAACCTTCAACATCACAGAACAAGGTCGCAAGCATGAGATAGCAATCAACATGTTAAAGACGATAGTTGGCCAAACAAGCAAAAAGGAAGTAAGACATGTAGAGGAAACACATGAAATGTCCTTTGGTGTTTGCACACAAGCATGTTACTGAAGACATAATGACAAGAAGTCTTGCAAACTCAACTAAGAGATTTACTTTGAAAGGTTTTCTTTACTTACCATACTACCCTCAAGATGGTCATGCATCCAACAAATTTTGCATGTGGTCCTGACCTTTACCATCACTTAGTCTCTTGGTTCTTCTCCTCAACTCCTTGGGGGTGATCTTAGAATGTCATCTTTTCCTATACTCAATGAGAGATATATCAACACAGTTTCTGCAGTTTTTGAATGAAAGACAAATAGGGTAGCTTGGAAAACACTGCACAATTTTGAGGCACATGACACTGCTGTGGGATGGGGTCCTAGGAGGAAACCTCTACACAATTTCTGAGTGCAGTACAACCTCGGCAACTGGGAGGAAATACTGCGCAGTTTCTGATGACAGTGGATTCTGGTTGGGGAAGGACAATGGGGGAAACCAATGAAAGTTTTTGATGCCGAGGGATGTTGGTGTCTCTGCACACTTCGGATTTTCAACAGGCAAGGGAGGAAGCTTGATGGTTGCAGAAGAAAAGTGCACAATTTTGGGAAGCTAGATGAGGCTAGGTTGCTCGAGAAAATGGCCAAGTGTGAGATCAGTGAAACAAATGTAAGAAGTGCTAGGAATCGACCATGATCACAAACGAACACTTAGTGATACAAAATAGACCATCAAGAATGTATAAAACATACTATGCTTGATGCAAAAACCTTCATGACAAGGGTGCATGAAGTGAGTGTGGAACATGTGTATGTGATGGTGACATTTCATGTGCCCATGCTTTCCCTTGAAGAAAAACAACATTCCCTTTGACCAAATATTACACATGCTACATAAAGATGAGAACATGAACAACACTTAAGATCAAGGAGGGGAAGCTTGAGATTATCAACTTACCAACAAGTGACCAAGGAATGAACGATCGCAAGATCCAAGGTAAGCTCTGAAATTTGCATGTAAGACAAAATTTTGGAGGGTGGTTGTAGACACTACAACATTGGTGACACACTGGTAGAATTCCAGCTCTATGTATGGACCTTGTTTCATTAAAAGTGAGTCTAACCCTTCTAGAAGTATTTTTCAATTCTTTGATCATGATGGCTTCTGCACCGGCTTGTGTGAAATATGTAGTCCATACCATTCTCTTAATCAGTCAACACACATTCCAAGCCTTGTTTCAATTGGGGATTAGGGGTATATTGATGCACAAGTAATATAATTGTCAGAGTTTAAGTTTCATCTCTGGTTTTGCTCCGCTACGAGCAAGCCTGGACTGTACTCCAACAGAGTCAAGCAAGACTAAAAGCATCACTTCACTACTAGTGAGCCCGGTCAGTACTCCAACAGATTTACTTGTATCACCTCTCTGTGCAGGAAGCCTTCTCTTCTTTCACCTTATTCATTTTTCATTTTTCATAAAAAAAAAATCAAAAAACTGTGCATAGGCACTTATTTAGTTTAGATACAGAAGAGGGATCCAAACTAATTGAGTGTAGAACAGGTTGTTCCTTCATAGAATTATGTTATATATACCTCGAATATACTTTCTCAGGTTTTCCCCTCACCTTACTCTACTTGACTGAGTTGATAAGGGTTAAGCCAAATAAACCGATTAGAGTAGGTGGTACTAGTTAATAGTGAAAGCGTTGTGTTTTCACAAAGGCTCACTCTGTATAGAACATATCTTCCATCAAGGAATCATCAACTGAAGACAACAAGCTCTTCATAAAGAGAGAGGACAATAGATAACCATATGTTGATAGATGTACAATTCCCCTTATATTTTCTTGGCTTTTCTTGAGAGCCAACATGACTTCATGGGAGGCTAACATATAGGTACAAGCAACAAAAGAAAGAAAAAGCCAAAAGAAGAAGTAAAGTGAAAGAAAAAAAGTGAGCAAAAAAAGCAAGAAAACAAACCAAAATAAGTAAGCAAGCAAAGCAAACATGCAAACCAGGAAGCAAAGCAAAGCAAGAAAGCAAACATTGCTCCTACTCCTACGCTAAACAATGCATGGGCCTAATCACGTGAAGTGATATTTCCAGTAATATTTTCAGGAAATCGGTTCGTAAGATTACAAAAGCATGTGTGAAATTTCTCAATGGATTCATCAGGTGCTTGTTGTAATTCCATAATTTCTTTATTGAGTGATTTATGGTCAAAATGATGGAAAGCACAGTCTATCTCTACAATCAATTGAGCGAGAGAGTGAATAGAGTTCTCGGGCATCATGGCACATGATACAAGTGGATGCCCTTGAAGCGTGTATACGAACAACGAGTAGGTCATGTAATCTTCATGGATTTTATACTTGTGACATGTAATTTTAATGACCATTATGTGTTCAAGCCAGGCCATTCTGCCTTCATCTTCATATGTGCATTGTGATAAGGAATTCCAGAGCTCCTCCGAGATTTCAAAATCATTTCCATAAGACATACACTTTGGAGGAAGAATTTTGTGTGTAGTCATGATAAGTATGTGAAGATCCAAAATAGATTGTGAGGAATTAGCTTGTCATTTGGCCCTTCTTCCAGTGCCAAAACTGTTGACGGTGCTGGACTCGCCAACACTCAGGGGATCTCCCTGGTATGAAGTCCCAAATAGACCTCACGTCATTTGGTGTAGGAGTCCCATCCGGTATGATGGCTCGGTTGCAATTATATTAAAGATACACCTTAGCTCTTGCTTGTCAGCACATGAGAGTGGTATACTTAGTCTTCAAATAGTGAGGTTCGTGTGCTTGGTGAGTTCTTAGTGTAACTTGTGTCTAAGTTCTTTCAATGTAGAGGGAGAGGGTGAGGGTGAGTATCAAGTCGAAAGGGAATAGTCCCAACTCTGTTAGAGACACACAACAAAAAAGGACATGCGTAACTTCCGGCGAAGTAGTCCACACGGATGCGGTAGTCACAAATACAAAGTGAACAAATAGCATGTACAACACCTAGAGGAATAGTCCACATAAGTGTGACGGTCGTTATAACAACTTTACAAGAATGAATCTATCAAGTGTCCAGTAGAATAGTCCACATGGGCAAGACAATATTAACAACTGATACAACACATTTCCAACAACATATGCACTAAAACAAGCGAAATAGTTCAACTATCTTAGTACAAGTTAAAGCAACATGCATTACAAGCGTCCAAAGAACAATATTACAAACGAATACAATACATGTGTGAAAACATGTTGGCCTGTCAACAAGCTTCTAAATTAAGCAAAAGTTCCAAGACACATCCATACACCATACATCACTAACCCCGATAGCGGGGCATCAGAGCCACTGCTCGCTCCTCAAAGAAAAGAATACAAACTCTCAAGGCTATGTGGGAGGAGCCAAGGTGAAAAGTCCTTTGCATGTACAAATGAGGGGTATATATAGCCAAGGGTGGAATTGACCCTTGTGACTGTTTGACTTCCCTCGTGATTGTTTGACTTACATGACACTTCGAACTACATGTCTCTTTAACTTCATCTGTCAGTCTCTTGGACTTCCATGTTATATTATATTGATTACACAAGTATGACCCAAAGTAGTGATGTGGTTGAGGTGACTCATGACACAACTCAACATGACACTGTTGGTATGCACATGTTGTTTGTGTTGTTCATGTTGAGATGTTGTACTACTGAGTGATGAGTGTGTTCGTGGTGTACCATAGGTTCACCTCCACATGGCAGAGTGCGCAGAGTCTTCAATGATATTAGTGTTCACTTGATGGTTCATGCATGCACATGTGTCTCCTCCGCTTGCTACTTGGTATTATTTGTGTGTTCGTCCAACCACAAGCAAGTATTCTAGCATGTGCTCCATGTTCATCTTGTCCATCGTCACACCATGTCTCATCCATGTACATGTTTCTGAAATCACTCATGATGAGACGACATAAAATCAAAAAATCCCCTAATCTACCATGATGCATTGTCTTTCATTTCCAGGTGCAGGTGACTGGGAGAGAGGAAAAGGCTATGAAACAATGCAGAGGACATGTCAGGCATGGATGCGAGGCTCTGGGAAACTTATGGGAAAAACTGTATAAAGGTCACTAAGAGGCTAGGTTGAGCAGTCCAAGATAGCAGTGACGTCTGTGGGATTTGGCTCAGTGGGAGGCAAAATTGAGTAGTTTTTTCAAGGAAGGTAATGCGGGCAGCAAGAGGCACTGGAAATGAAACTTCACAAATTTCCAAAGGAGGCCAGGATCGAGCTACGGGAGTTTGCTGGCAAGAACTGCGCAAAACTGGGAGGTAGTAATGCGGGACATATCTAAGTAGTTTCTGGGTTGAGCACAGAGCCAGGCAACAGGTGGAATGTCCATGAAAACTGCGAAATTTTCAGGAGGAGTAGCAAGCAGGCCGGTAAGGGGATTAACTGATACAAATTCACAATTTCTAGAGACAATAAAGTGATAGGCAATGAGTGCTTGTCCTTCTGGTTTGTGATAATTCTACATGAAGTGAAAGAAAGTAGGCTGACATCTTCTACGCAATTTTTCGGAGGAGTATAGCCCTAGGTCACTGCCCAAGTCAACTTCTATGGTTGACTAGTGGGAGGCTTGATGGATAGGCTTTTGGCAAGAGCGAACTGAGATAGCTTCTTGGGAAAATTCTGCGTTGTTCTGGTGACAGTCATCCAAGTTGATTCTAGAATTGTGTAGTGTAGACTGCCTGGAGGGTAGCTTCAAGCTCTACACAGTTCTAGGAAATAGTGCTTGGTCACTGAAGGCTGAGACTATGCAGTGCAGCTGAGTTCAAGTCCAGCTGATGGACAGTGGTTTGGTCGAAATACTTTTTGAAAAAATGGCTGAGTGTGTGAGAGAGTGAACTCATGTTTATGTGACCTTCTAAACACACACTCAACATGACTCGACGACAAGACACCTAAGGCCAACAAGAAAACATATGCTCATTGTTCCTAACTGCAATAATGTGTAATGGTGAAAGTGAAAAGTGTGACACTTTGCATAGACCTTCGGAGGACAGTGCTTATAACATTGGGTGTGAGTCCTAATAACATTATGTGTGAGTGTGACAGGTGTTTACATAGTGAACAAAACTCATATACAAACCTTCAACATCACTAGAACAAGGTCGCAAGCATGACATATCAATCAACATGTTGAAGACGACAGTTGGTCAAATAAGTGAAAAGGAAGAAGGACATGTAGTGGAAACACATGAAATGACATTTTGGTGTTTGCATTCAAGCATGCTACTGAAGACATAATGACAAGAAGTCTTTCAAACTCAACTAAGAGATGTACTTTGAAAAGTTTTCTTTACTTACCATACTTACCTTCAATATGATCATGCATCCGACAGAGTTTGCATGTGGTCCTGACCTTTACCATCACTTATTATCTTGGTCCTTATTCTCAGCTTCTTGGGAGTGATATTAGCATGTCACCTTTTTGTGTATTCACTAAGAGATATATTAGCATAGTTTTAGCAGTTAGTGGCTACTATCGGGATGAAACCCTGTGAGGCCTAACTGTGCAGTTTCTGAATGCAAGACAGATAGGGAAACTTGGACAACATTGTGCAATTTTGAGGCATAGGACACTACTGTGGGATGGGGTTGTGAGAGGACACCTCTGCGCAATTTTTTATTGTAGTGCAGCCTGGGCAGCTAGGAGGAAATACTGCACAGTTTATGATAGTAGTGGATTCTGGCTAGGGAAGGACATTGGGGAAACCACTACATAGTTTTAGATGACAAGAGATCTTGGGGTCTCTACGCTCTATAGAGTTTCAGCAGGCAAGGGAGGAATCTTGATGGTTGCAGAGGAAAAGTGCACAGTTTCAGGAAGCTGGATGAGGTTAGATTTCTCGGGAAAATTTCTAAGTGTGAGATTGTGAAACATATGTAAACAGTGATAGGACTCGACTATGATCACACACGAACACTTAGTGATACAACGAAGACCATCCATAATGTATAAAACATAATCTACTTGATGAAACAACCTTTGAGACAAGGATGCATGAACTGAGTGTGAAACATGTCTATGTGATGGTGACAACTCATGCATGCATTCTGTCCCTTGAAGTAAAAAAACATTCCCTTTGACCAATATGACACATGCTGCATAAAGATGATAACATGAACAAAACTTAAGATGAAGGATGGGAATATTGATATTATCAACTTACCAACAAGTGACCAAGGAATGAACAATCGCAGGATCCAAGGTAGGCTCCAAAATTTGCATTTGAGCTAAAATTTTGGAGGGTGGTTGTATCTGCTACAACATTGGAAACACACTAGTAGAATTCCAACTCTTTGTATGGACCTTGCTTTGTTAAAAGAGAGTGTAAAGCTTCTGGAAGGTTTGTTCGATTCTTTACTTGTGATTCCTTCCACACTAGCTTGTGTGAAAGATGAAGTCCCTACCATTCTCTTAATCGGTCAGCACACATTCCAAGCCAAGTCAACTTAGTTGTTTCGATCGGGGATGAGGGGTATATTGATGAACAGGTAATATAACTGTCAGAGTTTAAGTTTCATCTCTTGAGTTTATCTACTGCCGGTAGGCCTGGACAATATCCTGACGGAGTCATGGAGGAATACAAGTATCGCTCCACTACTGGTGAGCTTGGTCAGTACCTTGTTGGACTTACTTGTATCACCTCTCTGCACAGGAAGCCTTTCTCTTCTTTCACCTTATTCATTTTTCATTTTTCAACATTTTCTTTTTTTCAAAGAACTGTGCATAGGCACTTATTTAATTTAGAGGCAGAAGAGGGATCCTGACTTATTGAGAGCAGAAGAGGTTTTTCCTTTATAGAAGTATTTTATATATACTTTGAAATACTTGTTAAGGTTTTCCCCCTCACATTACTCTACTTGACTAAGCTGACAAGGGTTAACACAAAAGAATCGATTAGAGTAGTCGATACTAGTTAACAATGCAAGCGTTGTGTTTTCACCAAGACTAACTCTGAACATAACATATCTTCGATCAAGGCATCATCACCTGAAGACAACAAGCTCTTCATAAAGAGAGAGGACAATAAATAACTAGATGTTGATAACTGTACAGGTCTTGTTAGATTTTCCTGGCTTGTCTCGAGAGCCAACACGACTTGATGGGAGGCTAACCTACGGGTACAAGAAACCAAAGAATGGAAAATAAAAAAGCAGAAGTAAAGTGAAAGAAAAAAAGTTAGCAAAGAAAGCAAGCAAGCAAACCAAACTAAGTAATAAATCTAAGCAAACATGCAAACAAGGAAGCAAATAAAAGCATGAAATCAAACAATACTCCTACTCCTATACTAAATAGTGCATGGGCCTACTCACGTGAAGTGATATTTGCAGTGCAACCACCAACACATTGGTTGGCCCATGCTAGTGAAGGCATGTAAAATATTCATGTAAACCAGTGAATAAGAAAGATTTATCAGCAAAGACCAACACTCTCCAAGTTCTAAAACATCCATAGAAAAAAAAGAGTGAATGCACAAGATATAAATTATGCGGACTTAACATGGTGTTGTGACACACTGCATGTAGATGATAATCATGCACACTCTCTTGACTATGACAAGCAAGAAAAAATGAGAAAGAGAGACAAATTATGCCTTGAAACTATGCTTGTTGTGTACGATTCCTCCAATGCATGAGCGATGGGATCATGTGATTCAAGTGGAGGAAGTGAAATCTATGTATTGGATTGATATTCAATGCATATAGATGAGTGATGAGGAGTCTTGGGTGTTTCAAAATTTTTCTGATTAGATGTGGAACTAACCTCTGGATAGTGAGGGCCTGACATAACCATCATCTCAAGCTAAAGTGCCTTGACAGCCTGTGGGGTTTCCACTTCGTTAATAGATAGATCGTCAGAGACTAGTGGCTTAGGAAGATTAACATTGAGTGAATCAACATTGTGATCCAATGAAGAAGTACATAGATCACGACAACCACGACCAAAAATTTTGGGATGTTCATCGGAATCCTCGTGATTTGATGAATCATGTAGAGGGGTTTATGAGAAACAAGGAAGTTCACTCTCTGTGTTTACAAAAAGGACAGATGATAGATGGGATGGATTTTCAGAGGAAGTTGTGTCCTCTCCATGATGTAATGATAGACTGACATCTGGTGTGTCCTATGAATGTTCAGAAGTAGAAACATCCAGAGATGAGTTTTCACAGGGAAAATCAAAAGTAGAAGAATCACAAGAGATGTTAGGATAGAGCGGATGAGGCACAGATGGAAGGGATTCATCCTTCACTACAGGTTCTTCTTCAGATTCCCGCACACATTCATCATGAATGGATGCGCAGGTTGGCGGCACAACACCAACTCTGTCGACAAATTGATCCTCATTGACAATAAGTGTGGAGTCTGGAGCAAAAGAACATAAGACTATACAATCTAGAGGATCAATGGAATGCAGGGACAGAGGTTGATTGAACGAATCCACTTGAAAACCAGCAAGATTGCAAGCCAAATTTGCGCAATCATTGAGAGCAGGTGGGGTGGGAGGATGTGATAGTTCAACAGATGTGCGCACACTTTCTCCCACCTTGCACTATGGAGCTAGAGTTATTTGATGAGAAGAGGATGGACAATCACTTGTGATAGTGACCTCGTCTGTCTTAGATTTGGTAGCTCTAGCACCAAGGTATGCTTGGAGGGGTTTGAATGATTCCAAGAATTGAGGATTTTCAGAGATGTAAAGAAGATAGAAATATTCCATCGAGGAATTCCTGATCAATTTCATATTTAGGAAATCGTTACACAAGATTACAAAAGCATGTGTGAAATTGCTCAATGGATTCATCAAGTTCTTTGAGTAATTCCAAAAAAAATTATTGAGTGCTTTACGATTAAAATGATTGAAAGCACAGTCTATCTCTACAATAAACTGAGTGAGAGAGTGAATAGAATTATCGGGTAGCGTGGCACACCATAATAGTGGGTGCCCTCTAAGCATGTATACAAACAGCGAGCAAGTCAAGTAATCTTCATGTATTTTACACTTGTGACATGTAACTATAATGGCCATTCTGTGTTCAATCCAAGCCATTCCGCCTTTACCTTCATATGTGTGTTGTGACAAGGAATTCCAGAGCTCCTCCGAGATTTCAAAGTCGTTTCCATAAGACATACACTTTAGAGGAAGAATTTTGTGGGTAGTCATGATATGTATGCGAAGATTCAAAACATATTGTGAGGAATCAGCTTGTCATCTGGCCCTCCTTCTAGTGCCAAAAATGTTGATGGTGCTAGACCCACTAAAATTTAGGGGATCTCCCTAGTGTGAAGTCTCAACTAGACCTCACATCATTTAGTGTAGGAGTCCCATCTGGTATGATGGCCTGGTTGCCATTATCTTAAAGATATGCCTTAGCTCTTGCTTGTCAGCACATGAGAGTGGTATACTTAGTCTTCAAACAACGAGGTTTGTATGCTTGGTGAGTGCTTAGTGTAACTTGTGTCTAAGTTCTTTCACTACAGAGGGAGAGGGTGAGAGCGAGTCTCAATTCAAAAGGGAATAGTTCCAAATTTGTTAGAGACACACAACACTACACGACATGCACAACTTCTGATGGAGCAGTCCACATGGATGTGGCAATCACAAACATAAAGTGAATAGATAGCATGTAAAACACCCAGCGGAATAGTCCAAACGAGTGTGACATAACAAGTTTACAAGAATGAATGTGTCGAGTGTCCGGCGGAATAGTACATATGGGTGAGACAAAGTTAACAACAGATACAACACATTTCCAACAACATATGCACTAAAACAACCAAAATAGTTCAACTATCTTAGTACAGGTTAAAGCAACATTTATTACAAGTGTCCAAAGAATAGTCTTACAAAAGAATACAATACATTGTTGGCCTGTCAAAAGGCTTATGAATTAAGCGAAAATTCCAAGACACATACGTACACTATACATCACTAACCCCAATAATAGGGCATTGGAGCCACTACTCACTCCTCAAAGAAAATACTACAGACTCTTAAGCCTATGTGGGAGGAACCAAGGTGAAAAGTCCTTTGCATGTATAAATGATGGGTATATATAGCCAAGGGTGAAACTAACCCTTGTGACTGTTTGACTTCCCTTATGACTGTTCGACTTACATGACTCTCTAACTTCATCAACCAGTCTCTTGGACTTCCACGTTACATTACATTGATTACACAAATATGATCCAAAGTGGTGATGTGGCCGAGGCGACCCATGACACAACTCGACATGACATTGCTAGTATGCACATGCTGGTTGTGATGTTCGTGTCAAGATTTTGTGCTTCTGAGTGATGAGTGTGCTCGTGGTGTACCATAACTTCACCTCTGCATGGCAAAGTGTGTAGAGTCTTCAATGGTCTTAGTGTTTTCTTGATGGTTCATGCATGCACATGTGTCTACTTCACTTGATACTTGGTATGCTTCATGTGTTCATCCAACCACAAGCAAGTCTTCTAACATGTTCTCCTTGTTCATCTCATTCGTCTTCGTGCCATGTCTCATCCATGTTCCTATTTCTGCAATCATTCATGACAAGACGACATCAAATCCATAAATACCCTAGTCTACCATGATGCATTGTCTTTTGTTTCCATGTACAAGTGACTGGGAGAGAGGACAAGGCTCTAAAACATCGTAGATCACATGTCAGACCAGGATGTGAGACTCCGAGACATTATCGGGAAAAATTGCACAAAGGTCACTGAGAGGCTGGGTTGAGTAGTCCAGGACAACAGTGACATCTGTAGGATCTTTCTCAGTTGGGAGGCATAATTGTGTGGTTTTTCTGGGGAAGGCAGTGCAGGCAGCAGGAGGCACTGGTAGTGAAAACTACACAAAATTCTAGAGGAGACCAGGATCGGGCTGCGAGATCCTGCTGGCCAAAACTACGCAAATCTGGGAGGCAGTGATGTAGGACATGTCTGTGCAATTTCTAAGCTGAGCGAAGAGTCAGGTAGTAGGTGGTCTGTCCATGAAAAATGCGTAATTTTCAGGAGTAGTAGCAAGAAGGCTAGTAGCGGTTTGACTAACAGAACTGCGCAATTTCCAAAGACAGTGCAGTAAAAGGCAGCGGGTGTCTGTCCCTCTTGTTTGTGCAATTTCTAGAGGGAATGCAAGCAGGTAGTATGACATATTTAGCACAATTTTTGGGAGGAATGTAGCCCTGGATCACTACCCAAGTCAACTTCTTTGGTAGACCAACAAGAGGATTGGTGGACAGGCTTGCGGGAAACACAGATTGAGATAACTTCTTGATCAACTTTTGTGCCATTCTAGGTGACAATCAGCCGGGTTGATTCCATAATTATGTAGCGTATACTTCCTGGAGGGTAGCCTCAAGCTCTGCGTAGTTCTAGGCAACAATGCTTGGTCATTGAGGGGTGATACTACGTAGTGTAGCTCAGTGGAGGTCCGGCCGATGGAGGGTGGTCTAGTCGACATACTTTCGAAAAAAATGGCTAAGTGTGTGAGAGAGTGAACTCATGTATATGTGACCTTTTGAAAAAACACTCAACATGACTTGATGACAATACACTTCAACCAATAAGACAACATATTCTCAGTGTGACTGACTATGGGACTGTCTAATGGTGAAAGCGACAAGTGCGACACTTCAGACAGACGTTCGGACGACTGTGGTGACACTCACACGACAGTGCTTACAACATTGTGTGTGAGTGCGATGGGTGTTTACATATGGAACACAACTCATACACAAAACTTCAACATCACTAGAAGAAGGTTGCAAGCAAGACATAGCAATCAACATGTTGAAGACGACAGTTGGTCAAATAAGCGAAAAGGAAGGAAGAAATATCGATGAAACACATGAAATGAACTTTTGGTGTTTGCACACAAGAATTTTACTGAAGACATAATGACAAGCAGTCTTGTAAACTCAACTAAGAGATGTACTTTGAAAGGTTTTCTTTACTTACCATACTTACCCTCAATATGATCATGCATCCAACGGAGTTGCATGTGGTCCTGAAATTTACCATCACTTAGTCTCTTGGTCCTTCTCCTCAACTCCTTGGGGGTGATCTTAGCATGTCACCTTTTCCCTTAGTCATTGAGATATATATCAACACAGTTTCAGTGGGCAATGGTTACTACCAGTGAGGAAGCCTTAGGAGGCCCAACTGCACAGTTTCTGAATGCAAGACAGACAAGGTAGCTTAGAAAACACTGCAATTTTGAGGCACAGGACACTGCTATGAAATGGGGTGCTGGGAGGACACATCTGTGCAATTTCTAAGTGCAATGAAGCCTGGGAAGCTTGGATGAAATAATGCGCACTTTTTGATGACAGTGGATTCTGGCTGGGGAAGGACACTAGGGGAAACCACTACGCAATTTTGGATGCCAAGGGACCTGGGGTCTCTGTACACTACAGATTTTCAGTAGGAAAGGGAGGAATCTTGATGGTTGTAGAAGAAAATTGCACAGTTTCAGGAAGGTGGATGAGGCTAGGTTGCGCAGGAAAATGGCTAAGTTTGAGATCAGTGAAACAGATGTAAACCTTGATATGACTCAACTATGATCACACACGAACACCTTGTTATACAACGTAGACCATCCAAAATGTATAAAACATATTGTTCTTGATGCAACAACCTTTGTGACAAGGGTGCGTGAAGTGAGTGTGAAACATGTCTATGTGATGGTGACAACTCATGTGCACATGCTTTCCCTTGAAGAAAAACAACATTTCCTTTGACCAAAGATGACACATGCTACATAAAGATGAGAACATGAACAACACTTAAGATCAAGGAGGGGAAGCTTGATATTATCAGGTTACAAACAAGTGACTAAGGACCAAATGATCACAGGATCCAAGGTAGTCTATGAAATTTGCATGCGAGCCAAAATTTGGAGGGTGGTCGTAGCTATTACAACATTGGCAACACACTGGTAGAATTCTAGCTCTCTGTATGGACCTTTTTTCGTGAAAAGCGAGTCTAACCCTTCTGGAAGTATTGTTCAATTATTTGATTATGATGGCTTCCACACTAGCTTGTGCGAAAGATGTAGTCCCTAACATTCTCTTAATCGGTCAGCACACATTCTAAGCTAAGTCAACTTGGTTGTTTCGATTGGGGATGAGGGGTATATTGATGCACAAGTAATATAACTGTTAGAGTTTAAGTTTCATCTCTAGTATTTCTCCGCTACCAATAGTCCTTGACAATACCCTGACGAAGTCATGAAGGAACACAAGTATCACTCCGCTTCCAGTGATCTTGGTTAGTACCCTGACAGAGTTATTTGTATCACCTCTTTGTGCAGGTAGCCTTTCTCTTCTTTCACCTTATTCATTTTTCATGATTTATTTTCAAATAACTTTGCATAGTCACTTATTTACTTTATAGGCAAAAGAGGGATCCCGACTTATTGAGAGTAGAAGAGGTTTTTCCTTCAGAGAAGTATGTTATATATACCTTTGACATACTTGTTAAGGTTATCCCCCTCATCTTACTCTAATTGACTGAGCTGACAAGGGTTAACCCAAAAGAACTGATTAGAGTAGGTGGTACTAGTTAACAGTGCAAGCGTTGTGTTTTCACCAAGACTCACTCTGAACAAAACGTATCTTCCATAAAGGCATTATCAACTGAGGACAACAAACTCTTCATAAAGAGAGAGGACAATAGATAAATAGATGTTGATAGTTGTACAAGTCCTCTTAGATTTCCCTAGCTTGTCTCGAGATCCAACATGACTTCATGGGAGGCTAACCTACAGGTGCAAGCAACCAAAGAAAGAAAAATACAAAAGTAGAAGTAAAGTGAAAGCAAAACAAGTGAGAAAATAAAGAAGGCAAGAGAACCAAACCAACAAAGCAAGCAAAGGAAACATGAAAACCATGAAGAAAACCAAAGCAAGAAAGCAAACACTATTCCTACTCTTACGCTAAACAGTGCATGGGCCTACACACATAAAGGGATATTTCTAGTGCAACCACTAGCGCATTGGCAGGCCCATGCTGGCGAAGTCATGAAAAATATGCATGTAAACCAGTGAACAAGAAATATTTATCAACTAATACCAACATGCTCCGAGTTCTAAAACATCCACAGAAAATAACAGAGTGAATTCACAAGTAAAAATTCTGCAGACCTAACATGGTGTTGTGACACACTACATGCAAATGATAAGGATGAAGACTCTCTTGACTATGACATACAAGAAAACATGATAAAGAGAGACAACTTACACCTTGCAAGTGTGCTTGCTGTGTACGATTCCTCCAATGCATGAGTGATGGGATCATGTGATTCAGGTGGAGGAAGTGAAATTTGTGTATTGGATTGATCTTCAATGCATACATATGAGTGATGAGGAGTCTTGGGTGTTTCAATTTTTTTTTATTCAAAGTGGAACTAACCTCATGATAGCGAGGGCTTGACATAACTATCAGCTCAGGTTGAAGTCCCTCGACATCCTACGGGGTTTCCACTTTGTTAATAGATAGATCGTCGGGGACCAATGGCTTAGGAAGATTAATAGTGAGTGAATCAACATCATGTTTCAATGAAGAAGTACATAGATCAATATTTAGTGGAGATGTGACACTCTATTCAATTTTTAAAGATGCACAATTGAGGTTACCCTTACTTTGTTGACTCTAGATGTCGAGAGGATTTCAATAATTCTAAACATAAACATGTTTATCACTTGAAAAGAAAAAGAGGGGGGACACCAAATTTTAGTATATGTTGAAATTTTGGGGTTGTTGTAGCAACTACAATAGAACCTAGGTCAATTTTCACTTACATAACTTTACATACCAAGGGAGTTCCAATTGAGCTACCCTAGGGGAGCTTCTCAACATATTTGTGTTGTCGAAATTTGAGCTTACCAATTTTTTTTTCTTTGTGTACATCAATGCAAAAGATTTGTTTTTCTACTCCTAGATCTTCCATGTCAAAGATACTATCCATTTGAGCCTTCAACCTATTGATCTCATCCATGATTTTACTCGCAACAATAATATTGTCAACATATAAGACTAAGATAATGAATATACCATTCAAACTTTTGAAGTAAACACAATGGTCATACTCAATTTTAGTATAACTCTAGCTCATCATGAAGGATTCAAAATTCTTGTACCATTTCCTAAGAGATTTCTTTAGGACATACAGTGACTTCTTGAGCTTGAATACTAACCTTTTTTTACGATATTGAACATAAATTTTTTGTTTTTCCATGTATATATCTTTATCCAAATATCCATGTAAAAATGTTGTTTTAACATCTAGTTTTCCAACTCCAAATCAACTAAAACAACTAGTGGAAACACAATAAAAAAATGTACAACGTAACAACTATTGAAAATATTTCATGGTGTTAGGTAGACTAATCCCTCTTGTAGACAAGATAGATCTCCCTAGACCTCAGAGAAATCTAGTAACAAACAAGAAGGATCGGTTACCTTTCCCTAGCTTACGATTGACTGAAACAAACAATATGAGAGAGGTCACTTACCATTTAATAGAAATGCCTAATGAAGTCCCTTTTAGTGCCTTCAACCATTAACTTCTCCTTGATGCTTTAGAGATCATTCTATCACTTCCCACAACTTCTCCATGATGTCTTGAAGGAGATCTGTATAGACATAAACACACACAGGAAAAAAGCATCTACTAGATAGAATGAAATATAAATGAACTAATTAACTCAACATATATCATAAATTGAATAAATGAGAAATCATAACCTATGTGAGTAATCAAGGAATCCCACAAATAATATCAAAGAAGACATAATTGGGAAAGAACAATTGCTTTTATATGAATAAAATGGAGAACAAACTTGCAACCTGAAAGCCTTAATGTTACCAGCCTCTTCTCACAATATCCAACCCTCTCCTTGAATGAATAACCTCTAAGCTTTATTTCTGCAGCATAATCCTACCTTCAATGTTCCTCCCCAATCCTCATGCATGTGTTAGCTTTATAGGCCAAAATGAGGAAGTCTGAGATCCATTTCCCAAGGGATGAGATCCACAATTTGCGGGATAGGGGTTCCACAAAGAGAGAGAAGTAGCTCCATGATGGGAGGGATCATGGCTGAATAAGCATCCATTCGAATCTTGTTAGTTGGGAAATATTTGACTAACAAGGCTTCTATACTTTACTTTTTATTTTTACTTGCATTAAGTCATGTGTGTAGGCCATAGTGTCAGACAGAGCACACTTCTGTGCAATTTCTAATGGAATCTTCTACGTATGCACAGAAATGGACTAGGGAACTATGCACAAAGCCAAAAATAGGTTTTTAAGCATTGGGATCCATAAATTTCTTTCTCTTTGGGATAGTTTAGGTTCTAAATTTGTATAGGGATTCCTTGGAACACATTGATGGATAGCGAAAGATCCAAATCTATGGTCATTTATCTAATGTGACAAAATGACCTGTAACAGATTGCCCCCTAAAGTGCAAAGTCACAAAATATGTTTGATTACTGTAGCGCTTTATCATGCCAAGGTTGTTATAGACATTTTTGTGCCTGACAGCTATAAGCATGAAATGTCCATAAATCAAGGGATCCTAAGTCCCTAAAAGTGTTGTTCCAACTCCTAAAGAAACAAGGTCAACAAATTACAGCTTCTCCCAGAAGTTCTCCACCCAAAACTGCTCAGAACTAGTCAAATCAGGATCATTTCAGCTGCTCCACTAGCTAGCTGCGTTGCAAAGCACCCAAATACACTGGCTAGGTGCATTGCAACGCACTTGAATGCACTACCAGGGTGTGTTGAGCGGGAAATTACAAGTGGCAGAGTCATTCCACGAGGTGGAGAGACAATGGAAGCTTCCAGAATATTCTCCAATGACACTTACCTCACTGAATTCGACCAGTGATGAGTAAGAGGCTCTCAGTCTCCAAGTGGAAGCAAGAACTGACAAAGAGAGGCCACTAATCAATTCATGATCGTACTCATCGTCTTTGCATACATCTATATATGGATCCCTCACCAAGAGATCCAGGAGGCTGGAATTTTGTACATTGCAGAGAATTGCTATTGGTTTTGAGATAGATATCATAGTATTGGGTGATTTATGCTTTGTTGGAGGTGAAGAGGGGATTCTATGCTGGGAGGTTGATGCTGGATCAGGAATCATCGGTTGTAACTCCTCCTGGATCTTCTTGTTTTATCAATAAAACTATTTGAGTTTCTCCTACATGCTTGTATATCATTGATGTTTGTTATATTTGTATGTTTAGCTTAAATCTGATCCTAAGCATTTTATGAACATAAATCCATGTCTTTGTGTAGTTTCCTTCTTCTGTGATCTTGCAGGAACTTGGTGACGCTGGGCAAGTAAGGGAGCAGGTAGCTGGAAGCTGTCAAAGAGGAGAGAGATTGGATCAAAGGACTAGCGCAAGACACAGGTTGGTTCATCCTATTCCTCTTCGTTTATAGTTCATAAAGGAGAATACAAGAGTAGTTTTCCTTGTTTGTTTCTGAGGTCACTGTCACACCTCAGTGGGATAGGGCCGTTCTGAATAGACACTTTTCCCGATAACAAAATGGCGACTCCACTAGGGATCGTGTCTAGTTAGTTTGTTTGTGTTTCTGTTGTTGTTTGTTTCATAAACTTAGAAGTAGCGAATCGAACTGCATTTGCCATTAACAAATGCAAAGTAGACATCTGCTACTTCAATCCATTCACTGGATCTGTTTATGATCTGAACATCTGATTCACAAATGATTTGATTACCCTTTGTGATAGCTCTTAAACCTCTTTTAAATCAACCCTCTGATTGTGCATTACTGATTGCTTTTACCCGGCCAAAAACCATAGATTAAACTGCAAACTGTGACCCAGAACCCGGATAGAATTCTCGTTTCTGCCCCAGCGCAAGTGCTGTGAAGAGTTCCTGCATTTCAGTGCAGTTCCCGAGAGGGCAACCTGCGTTGCAATCCAGTTTCTCTGTGTACCAGGTGCGTTGATCAGCTTAGCCCTGTGCAACTGAGGTTCTTTGCTCATTTTTTCCAGTTTTGCCTATGATTTTTGCAGCCTGTGATCAGTGTGTGTGTCTGTTTAAAAGCCCCTTTTCTTTGCCTTAATTCCGCCTCAATTGTATAAAAGAAACTGTATTTGTTTTTTGTGTGTTTGTTACGTCATTTACAGTTTCCCATTGCAAAAGTAGAATAGTCATACCGTCGTCCTTTGATTTAGATCTGTCATAAGTGTCGATTTTGATCTTAGGAGAAAGTTTATTTGCTGTTGACAGTTGATTATGCTTTTACTTTTGCCTTTGGCTTGAATTTGTGAATTTCTAGTGTCGAAACAAGTGTTTACTTCAAAATCATAAAGTGTCGTAATCGTCTCTACCTTTTGATTTTGAAAAGAAGCTTGTTTGTGTTTTTCACTTGAAAGCGAATTCAAATTTGTACAACAACTTTCTTTTTAGGCATCAATATTAAGAAAGTGAAAAACAAATACATGCACATGTGCATTTTCATATTGACAGTCTGTTTGGCTTGATTTAGGAAAAGTGCATTTACAGTGTGCTCTTCGCTCTTTGAGAAAAGATTGTGTCTTTCTTTTCCCCTTGTAACTAGGATTTTCATTGCTGAAAAGAGATAAAAGCTTGCTTATCATCTTTAGATTTCATTTTAGGAATTACATCTACATCTCGTGGTGAACCCAAAAGGCAAACTTCATAAGAAAGATCAACCTAAAATAAATTCAATGAACTTAACAACGCTTTGTAACTTAACGCACAACATTTAGAGGTCTAGGCTAGAGACGTATTCCGGCGTCATAAAGCCTGGTAACTGTTGTCCTCACTGATGGTTGGGTGATTCCTCCACTTTGAGACGATAAGTGCCAATACGGACTTGTGCTCCCACGTACCGTCGAGTATATATTGGGAGACCCCTATAGGCATAAAACCTTTATCCATAGGAAGCCGTGTTGGCCGCCCTACTGATCGCAATGCACCGAACACAGCATTCGGGAAGATTGACTGCCGTACCGTAAAAAGTATTCTGCAGTTTTGCGATTGGTTTGGTACTCCCTCTACCTAGACCTCCAGAGCAGTCCCTTTCGTTCCTTTTCAGACTCCTTAACGGAAAAGGTCCATCTGAGCACTTGTCACTTCAGGCTCATTAAAAATCGAAGGAGACTAGAGTCATATTTTGTTTTTTCTCGACTCTTAAAAACTGAAAAAACAAGTTGTGTCAAAGCGTGTTAAAATTTATTTTAAACGGAATATTCATACCCTCTTCCTACGTTGATCTTTGGGTTGAGAAAATGGAGCCTACCAACCAAGGAATTCCCCTTAGTGGAAATCCTAGTCCCTTCTCCTCTTGGGGAGATGTTGGTGCGCCCCATATGGCCACATTGTCGCTTCCAGGACTGACAATTGGCTTGCCAGTATGGCTCTTCTCAACCAATGTCGTTCAGAACACCACTATTCCTGAACAATCAAATCAGCAATTAGACAAGTCCAGAGTTACCCACCAGCCTTCTACTTCCTCTAATTCTTCCTCTCCTCCTTCCTCTTCGCTTGACGGGACTGGTAAAGCTAAAAGCCAAGTTCCTAAGGAGAAGAAGGAAAAGAAGAAGAAAGAGAAAAAGAAGAAGGAGCCAAAGGCGAATGGGGGAAAACGAGTGTCGTCCAATGAAAATCCACACACAGCACCGACCAGGCCTAAATCGCCATGTGTCATTTGCAGAGGAGACCACTTTCACAGAGATTGTCCTTGCATCCCCTGGATACTAAGGGACTGGTCTCCTTGTTTGCACAATCCGGTGTCATCAACCTTTGGAGATCATGTTGAAAGCACACTATCAACTAGTGAAAGTGAAGCCCCAGGACAAAAAGGGAAAGCTAGATTTCCTTGTAAACTGTGCGAAGGTGACCATGCCCTCCACCGTTGTCCCTTCTTAGGCGAAGCTAAAAGAGTTTTGGATGATCGTCCGGTTTCACCATTACGACTTCCTCCTGGATATAAAAAACTCTTGCCGAGTCTGTCACTAGTTGAGAACCTAGCTGGCCCGCTCAAGTGGTCGGCTGAAGCGTCTATCATTGAAGATAAACCAACTGAATCCATACCAGACGAAAGTCAAAAGGTCGAGGTGGCAGTTGACCCGGTCTTGCCTTCAGAGGTTTTATCTTCGGATGATACAGTCACTGAAGAGAACAAGGATGACACCATCCAAATTCTCTTCATCAACACAGACTCCGACGAACATGGGGGCAATCCACCCATTCCTTTACCGCAGGAAGGAAGTTCGTCAGAGCCATACCCGGCCGTCTACTCGGTCCCACCTCCAAGCAACCTAGTTGTCTCCTTCGATTGGAATCAACTAGGCAGACCCCGCCTACCAGCAAGTGTACCATTCCGAATTATCATTCAAATATATAGAATGGTCATGGCTGGTACCATCATAGATGAGGGGGCTTCTGTGAGTATCCTTTCCTCTATTGCTTGGAAAGCGCTTGGTTCGCCATCGCTGTTGCCTGAAATGAGAAATCTGACGGGCTTTGATAAAGGAACCAGTCGACCTTTAGGGATCCTTCCCGATGTGCCCATAACATTGAGAGGGAAGACAGTTCGCATGAACGTCATGGTCGTTCAAGGACCCTTGGATTATAACCTACTCCTTGGACGAGACTATATTTATTGCATGGGAGCCATTGTCTCCTCACTCTTTAGAGTAATGTGTTTTCCGCACGAAGGAAGAGTGGTCAAGCTCGTGGACCAGCTTTCATTTCCCGGATCACGCATAGCAAATAGTCATATACCATCCCTGAATGGTCTCTTCACGCAAGAAATGTCTCAATCCCCAGTCCGTCCTCCCGATGAGTGCGAGTAATTCGGAGGGATATGACTGAAACCCAGGGGGCATGCATCCTAGTCTGCTTAGGCAGGAAAACTTCGGGTATAGAGTAGGTTTCCGCGGGAGAATATGACTAGTCTGTACCCCGTCCGTGATTGGAAGAGGGGTTATTCTAGAATAAGATTCTCGTGTCAAAGTTATGTGAGTTGACAGAACTGAGTCAGTCGCCTTTGTTTATCTCGGTAGACATCGCCGAAGAAGTGTTTTGTTCGCACCACGAATAGAACAATCTTTGGGTAACCTGTAAGAGGTAGGCCTCTCCCGATAGAACAAATGTTTTGTCTGCAAATTGAGGGGTAACCTTGAAACCATATTTTATACCTGGGGGCATGCAAACCTTTTGGCATGCAAGAGAAAGAGCGATTATTTATCTGTTTTTTGGATTAGTCATTTCCTAACTTGCATAAAGAAAGGATGTGGGGCAAAAATATAAAAGTTGCCATTTTTATATGAGACATTCTTATCATATGACTGGATTAATCGAGCAGTTTTAGCGCATAGTTCAAGCTCCTTAAAAAATAAACATAAGTCCGAGCAAGTGTTTCCACCCGCGTTTAAGCTCGTTAAAAAATGAACTATCCCCCCGGTAAATAACCACCGTGAATGAAGCATTTCCAGCCATTAAAGCCTTGGTCGTGTTTGCATCGTCACCTCCACTTTTCCATTGGCCGATCATTCACCTCCATTTGATTGTTTACCCATTTTGAGGAACAGCTGCGAAGAGTGATTTCACTAGCCATCCTTGTGACATTGCCATGATTGGAAAATTTCAAACCTTACTTGGAATCAGCTGCTACCCATTTTATCACTCGTTCCTCAAAAGACGAGTCTTCTTTAAGCTCTTTTCATCTGACTCGTAAAATATGAAAAGATTGCCAAGTTTTGGCCTTCCAGCTCATTAAAGCGACCAGAAGTGCTATCCCTCCTCTAGATTTTAATATTTTTGGACCTGAGGGATTATTGCACAAAAAGATCGAGCACTTGTTTTGTTCGGCTCGTTAAAACTATCGAAAACTCATCCCTTCTGTATTGTTTTATACTTTTTCGGACTTAAGGGATTAGATGACGAAAAAGGAACTTTGGAGTTACCTTTACGTACCTTTTTAGACTCTCTAAAAATGAAAAGGACCGAGTTATCTTTGTCGTTAGACTCGTTAAAAAGATCAATAGCGACAAACTTGTCTTTAGGCGAGAACGAGTTTCACTATCGCTAGGCTCGTTAAAACATAGCGATGGGTTTGCCCGAAGGGAAAATTATAGAACAAGCATATGTTATCCTCCTCAAGCTTGACAAAAATAAAGAGGTACTGGTCAGCAATGACTGGGGAAAATTGGGAAGAAAACTCAAAGAAACTTTATTGGTAGCAAGTCGCTCTCGAACATGACACTTCCACTCCGTGCCTGAGTCGGGTTGGGTTGTTTCATTCACCGGTCACATCACCATGGTCACGCCATACCATCCACATTTGGGGTAAATGCTACCAATCCATCACATAAGTGTCGCCGACATGTTCAAGAGAAGTCATCTAGAGAAGTCACCCGTGTCCCATCCACTACCATACATTATACTTCATTCTTTCATGACCGCCACCCTGAACCATATATCATCAGATCGTTTTCACCTCCATCAAAATCATTTGCTCCGTTCCGTGTCATTGATGTGGGATTCATTAAGGCCCTCCTTTGATGGATTGCTTCTTGTCGACATCAGCTCATTATCCAAGAAGTTGATCTAGGAACACCCCATTCAGTACTTTGAAGCTTGCATGCCTCAATGGCAAGTTTCTCACTTCCGGCGACAGGTATACATCAATGACCTTCGACCGAAAGATTTTGCGTGGTGTTCGACGCCAAGTCCTTTATTCACACCACGTGAATTGTACTGCAGTACCTTGAGGGTCATTATCATTATTGGTGATTCCTCTCGCGCTTGTTAACAGTTTACATCATTGACTGGTAATCAAGCAATGTCTTTCCTTGTTCGACATCAAAACATTTCTCACATGGATCGACTTGTACTTCGAGTGAAGATCGGACGAGATTGAAGACCCCGGATCTAGTTTCATCCATCCGGGCTGTGATATATATTCAGGAAAAATAAAGACATTGAAATGTACATCATTGCAGCACAGATAATCATCCTACCAAAAGGATGATGACTTCGTCAGAATCATCAGTCTACCATCAGACGATTGTCTGTCCTATGTACATGAAAATGAATTTATAAAGCTGAGCATGGGAATGCCCGCCTCATCTAGATCATGAAAACAGTATGAAGATAATGTATTGTATTGTATCTTATTACAGGTCTCCTCCCAGCATTGAAAGAACTTCGGATCCTCCTAATAAAGCATTTCACCCGATAAACGACCTCATACTTTAGGGGGCAACTGTTATAGACATTTTTGTGCCTGACAGCTATAAGCATGAAATGTCCATAAACCAAGGGATCCTAAGTCCCTAAAAGTGTTGTTCCAGCTCCTAAAGAAACAAGGTCAACAAATTACAACTTCTCCCAGAAGTTCTCCACCAGAAACTACTCAGAACTAGTCAAATCAGAATCATTTCAGCTGCTCCACTAGCTAGCTGCGTTGCAAAGCACCCAAATACACTGGCTAGGTGCATTGCAACGCACTTGAATGCACTACCAGGGTGCGTTGAGTGGGAAATGACAAGTGGCAGAGTCTTTCCACGAGGTGGAGAGACAATGGAAGCTTCCAGAATCTTCTCCAATGACACTTGCCTCACTAAATTCGACCAGTGATGAGTAAGAGGCTCTCAGTCTCCAAGTGGAAGCAAGAACTGACAGAGAGAGGCCACTAATCAATTCATGAGCTGACTCATCCTCTTTGCATACATCTATATATGGATCGCTCACCAAGAGATCCAGGAGGCTGGAATTTTGTACATTGCAGAGAATTGCTGTTGGTTTTGAGATAGATATCATAGTATTGGGTGATTTATGCTTTGTTGGAGGTGAAGAGGGGATTCTATGCTGGGAGGTTGATGCTGGATCAGGAATCATCGGTTGTAACTCCTCCTGGATCTTCTTGTTTTATCAATAAAACTATTTGAGTTTCTCCTACATGCTTGTATATCATTGATGTTTGTTATATTTGTATGTTTAGCTTAAATCTGATCCTAATCTTTTTATGAACATAAATCCATGTCTTTGTGTAGTTTCCTTCTTCTGTGATCTTGCAGGAACTTGGTGACGCTGGGCAAGTAAGGGAGCAGGTAGCTGGAAGCTGTCAAAGAGGAGAGAGATTGGATCAAAGGACTAGCGCAAGACACAGGTTGGTTCATCCTATTCCTCTTCGTTTATAGTTCATAAAGGAGAATACAAGAGTAGTTTTCCTTGTTTGTTTCTGAGGTCACTGTCACACCTCAGTGGGATAGGGTCGTTCTGAATAGACACTTTTCCCGATAACAAAGGTTCGGGTTAGAGACTAGAGTCGGAGACATGAAACAATAAATCAAATATTACAATGCACTATATATAATCATCACTGAGGTAGGCATTCCTATACTCATAAGATAAATGTCTCAAAGAGCAAGTACACAAATACATATGAATATCCATGCCAATAGACGACATAGTATGGATGCAACCATCAACGAATCTATGTTTACAATGATGAATATTTAAAACCTCCATGTAGCTTGGATGGATGAAACTATATCTAAGGTCTTGATCTCTATCTCTCGATCCGTAGTACAAATCCATATATATAACTCTAACATATCATATATGTAACAATAGCATCTCATATATATAACTCTAACATCTCATATATATAATAAAATACCAAATAAGATTGCAGAAAATAAGAAAAGCCAAGGATCTTGCTAGTTGAGACTCCAAGATAAATATCACACTATGTGGCACTCACAATACTAAGACCATAGAATGAGACTCCAAGATAAGCATAGACTGCTCCCATAGTGGTAAGATTCCAAGATAAGCATAGAATGACCCCACAGTGCTAAGATTCCAAGATAAGCATAGAATGACCCATATTGGATCTTTGAACTTGTTAGAAAAGGCCATCAAACCATTCAATCTTGAAATGTGCACATTGAAGCCTAAACGTTAAAGGTTTGATTTTGAGAGTTTTCACATGTTTTCTTTAGTGTTGATATGATGGTTATGTAGGTTTTAACCCCGTACAGAAATTAACTGCAAACGAATTCTTAAAACAAAAAAATAAGCAATGGTGAGAACATAAAACAAATATACACAGATATTTTCCACTGGATCCCAAAACCAAGACTACTAGATTGATTTTTCATTATATTCCTTTCAACGTTACAATACATATATATACATGATGAAGCATTCATAAACCCTAATCCATAACCCTGGATTAGAACATAATCGTAGTTCCATTTATCGAATCTATATAATACCATGGGAAAAAAACCCATGGGTAGGTCTTCCCAGCTGTTGTAGTGTTTTCTTCTCAAAGATGAACGAAAAGAACCCACTTAAGACTGTGGATGACAAACAGTCTCAACAATATAAATGGTTGCTAAACATTGTAGATCTGTAGGAACTGATAGCAACAAAACCTGCCAAAGTCCTGATCTATGCCACAATCATAGTTAAACAGCAAAAAGAAATAGTAATAACTCCAATCATCCAATGGAAACCAAATATACAAAAAATAGATTTTATTATAATACATGTGAATGGAACAAATACATGGTACCAGTCCCCCTCTATGGGATGAGTTCTTGGCTATCCTCAAACATCTTAAACTTTTTGATAGAGTCTCTCTCCTCTATAATGTGTGAACCCAAGAAATGGAATGTTTGAGCTCAATGGGAACTCAAATGGAAGAAAAATGGTGGTGGACAATGAAAATAATCAATGTTATAGCAGTGAGCGCAACAATGAGAATAATCAAAAGTGAATAATGAATGGAAAACCCTTCTATTTATAACAAAATATTGAGTTATCCTCGGATAATGAGCAATAATAAAATATTATTAACCCCATTCTTGGAATAACCACTTGGAATATTTTATTATATTTGGTTAGGAGGGAAAAAGTATTTAAACTTTTATTTAGAAATAATAAATAAATAAATGATTTATTTATCATCTCAAGGAATTAGTTAAGGAATAATAAACAAATAATGATTTATTTAATTATTCCTAAGGGATTTAGTCAAATTTGACAAGAAATAATAATTAATTATTCCTAGAGAAAAATAAGATAATTAATATATCTGTTGATTTTTCATAATTGGGTCAAATAGGACAAGGAATAATAACTGAACAATGGTTTAATTAATTATTCCTAGAAGAAAATCAAATAAATAATGATTTATTTAATTATTCTTCATGGGTTTAATTATAAATTACTTAACAAAGGTGGTTTATTAAGTAATTTCTCATAGTGAAAGCAATTTTACTATGGAAAAATTGGCTTTACACGGTGTACTTCGAGCCATCTAGTAAATTAGGATAGATGATCAATTTTTTGGTGATAACAGATTACCCCCCAACATACAAGTGTTAGGATCAAAACATATGACGGAAGTATGTTGTAAGTACACAATTACTAGACAACACAGTGGAGTTAGAGAGAGAGAGAGAGGACAATAAAGCTGAAGTGAAAAAGGATAGGGACAGAGAGGGCGAAACTAATGCAAGTCTTCTTTTATGTTGTGGTATCGGGCCTCAATGAGGTGGGGGAGGCATACCCATACCCTTCGAGATAACTTAGTACAAAAATAATGGTGCGCCCATAAACATAAAACTGAGGAATGAAGTACATGATGAATGGTACATGACATGCTGGCATAATAGAGCCAAAAATTAATACAATGTATCCCATATACATAATGCAGCTGGAAAAACATAAGCCAGGAATTAATACTATAATATCTAAGTACATGATATATAATGGTCCTTCCCTAAAAAAATGGGTGGGAGGGAGGGTAGAACAACCAGAGAAGCCTTATTGAATAGGGAAGGGCTCTGCAAAACTGAATGGATCATCTGAAGGAGATGTGTATTCTATGAACACTACGATCGGTAGGAACCAAACCCATCAACTCTGTGGAACTGCATTTGAGGCTGTAGCATAATAGGAATGCATTCGGGCATGTGGGGGGATACCTAAAGGGCCACCCCCTCATGAGGTCTGAAACATCTCACACACACCTAGGTATCACTAGTACAATCTGCGACATCACTCGACCATCAAGTGTATGAATCACGAACATGAAATGACCTAGTAAAAGGGCAATAATGAGTCCCTCTACTTGATCTCAGGCACCGAACAAGAATGGAAGCTGGAACCAAGATACACCACCCTCTATGTCGTTCTTTTGGAATAAATGAGTTGATGTCGACAGAATAGGGCCCACGATAGATGAGGCAATGAGGATCCTCAACTAAGGCATGAGAGAAAATATTAATGTGATTGATGGACTGACACCAGGGACAATAGAAAATGTGGGACTGAGGGACAAACATACGACTTCCCTTTTCAGAGCATAAAGTGCAATATTGACCTGGCAGCAATTGACTCAACTCTAGAGGGGATGGGGGATAGTATGACTGGAGGCCAAAATGGGCAACACTTGATGAACGATATGCAAAAATGGATGGAATATTGTGACATGATATAATGGGATACGCCATAGACTCCATGGATGCAAGGGTGACTCATCGTGGATGCTTTGAACAAGGGTGACTTGATGACGTTGCCGCACAGAATAGGCCCAGTGGGGACCATCAAAACATGAGTAAATGATGGTTACTCATGATAAAAATCGACACATGGTATGACAAGTATTAAGAGAAGGTGGACCTCAAAGTACAAGTGTCTCTTTATGAAAAAATTCAATTTTGAGAGGCGACGAAGTGACCCTTCTTGGAAAAATGACTTCCTAGTGAAGTGTCAAATAATAAAAAATGATGAACACCCATTATATTACTTGATGAGATATTTCCAACGGTGTTGATGGTTCGTCGAACTGAGCTACGGTCTGGTCGTAATGGGCGACAGAAAAATTGTGGATTTTTCTATGAAAGGACATTTTCCCTCCAATTTGAATTCATTTTCTAAGTGAGTTTTGGTGAATTTGGATAGGAGGAAGAGGCCCTAAATCTTGTGGAGATCATAGTAGACAATTGACTGTGAGAATCAAGATCTACGACTTTCAGGTAAGTGGCCTTACTTATCTCTTCAATTTCAGTGGTTTATTTCCTGATTTTTCGCACACATCATCTCCCTCGTAGACCCCTGCTCCTATTTATGGTCGCATCACAGTTTTTGGGCCGAGAAGTGTGATCTGGCTCACAGGAAACATGTGAAAACCTTTGAGCTCGCAGTTTCTGGTCAGAAAACTGTGATTTGGGGCTAAAAAGACGGGTGGTATGCTGGCCTAGTGGGGGTTGTAGGTTGATCAGTGAAGACCAGTGTTTTCTTCTCTGAACTAACAATACATGTGGTGTTTTGCAAGCATGGTAGAGCTAAAAATAAACTGGTGTGAACAAGACTTGGATACCCTTCGATCCAAGATTCAGAGGGATCAAGGGGTTCGAGGGGCATTGGCTCATTATGGGGTTCTCAAGTTGGTAGAGAACCCATTGATGAGGGCAGGTGAGCCCTTGCTATCGAGAATTGTGAGCTATTGGGATCTAGACCAGGAGGTATTCATAGTGCAAGGGCACAAGATTGAGCTCACATTACAAGATATTTATTTCTTGACTGGATTGCCTCCCCTCGGAGTAGTGGGGGATATTCATCTGGTGTTGCCTTGTGGGAGGAACATTACTGATTTTGTGGGGTGCCATTGTCCATAGGATGTTCATGTCAAGGGCATGACTATCCTGATTGGTGATCTAGACCGGCTAGAGACACGGGCTGTTGCCACAGCTGTGCTACAGGTCTTGGGTAGCCAGGCATTCCACCACATTACTGGTGGGTAGATGATGTTGGTTGAGAGTGTTTTGGTCGAGACCTATTATGGGTGGGACTAGATGATGTTGTCGTTGGTGAAACGAAAGTTAAGTCTATGTAGGAGGCAGGTGAACCGTGACTTTGTTGTGTGCATTCTTCTTTGAGAAGATACCCACCATCTGTCCTCATGTACAGAACTGAGATGGGGGCCCACAGGAGCCTAGGATGTGTCATTGGGGGAAGCTATTGCAGAGAGGAGGAGGAGGGGGAGTCGAATGGGTGTTTTGACCCGATTTGTTTTGCACATTGGGATCATATGCCCTTCTACATTGACGATTACCCTTATAGCGGGATGAACTATCAGGGAGATCCTGACTTGCCGCTTCCGCCTGAGTGAGCGTGGGGACCAAATGGTAAGTGTTAAGTTAATATTTTTATGGTGAATTTCATATTTTTATCACAAGTATATGGGGTTGAGTGTAAAATATGTGGTATGTAGACATAGCACTGGTCAAATAGGAAGGATATGTAGGACGAGCCGCAACACCTGGGGTTGCAGATCAGGGAACATCGTCATCACGTCAGGGTCCAGAAGAGAGTGTGCTACTCGCTGATCTACATCGTAGATGTGAGGTACTATTGACCGAAGTTTCAGAGTGCATATGGCATGAGTTAGACAATCGATACACAAATGAGTGTACTGGTCTTCCCTCAGAGTGGCAAGGTATCATGTGGTGCATGACGATGGTTGGTTAAGCAGTATGCGATCTATGTGCAGGTGGAGTAGAGCCTTTAGTGCGGGATCTGCTAGACAATGACTAGATGTAGGGATATTTGGGTCCCTTTAATTTTGATTTTTGTAAAATGCTATGTCTGATGTATTTAGAGCTATTGGCTCCAAACACTTATATGATGCATAATGTGATTATGAATTTTTATATGACAATGATGGTTCACCATGTTTTATTTTTATGGTTGTCTTCTGTGGTATACATGTGATAAATGCCAATCTAGAATGTTATTTGCAATGGTATCTACATAGTTATTTTGGGCACTAGGAACATGAATGAAAGTAATGGTTTCAAATTCACGTACGAACAACTTAAATCATAGGTATTTTCTAAATAGGACTTGGTTATGTACATGATATACACAATTCAATTGCATGACAAGTAGCAAGGAATCTAAACAAACATGAAGATGAAGGATGCGATGAGCGAGGGCATCGATTAACAAACCTATCACTGCATCATATTTGGCTTGGTTATTGGTGGCAGATCCAATGCACACGCCATTTGAAAGGAAAAAAATATGCAAGGGGGTAAAAATGCCCTAGGCTACTGAGGCTAGATTCCTGGAGAATTGATTCGCATTGTCAGCATGATAGATATATGGTGTGGATGATGTATCCATCTGAGAGGTGTAAAAGACAACAGATGAGATGATGCAACCTACCTAACTTCATGACAGAAATAATGACACGCAAATCAAAGGGATATGCTATGAGTGACATTTCTTGAGGTAAAGTGCATTGGGAGAATTAGGAAGGAGATGGCCTTCAAAATCTTCCAAAATCTATGGCCCCTTACCTAAGTGCAAGGGTAATTGGGGGTAAACATAACTTCTATGATGTCCTCATCAGAATGGAAGATGGGTGGCTAGGAGGAAGACTGACTACATGATGTGGCAACGATATCTAGTGTATAAACCTAAGAAATAAGGTTCACATACACATCATCTGGAATGGTAGACAACGAGCTAGTAGATGGAGGATCTATGGATTTTGAGACCTGAGATTATGTTGAAAGGGGTTTGATAGAAGCACGTGTAAAATCCTCAGAAATTTTTTCCTACGAGGAACTCAAGGATGACGACAAGTAAAGGATATGGCATGTGGCATCCATCATCTCGATCTCGAGGGGAGGGATCATGATGGTGGGACCAGAGTTCCGTTGTTATGGTTTATTAGTGGTACCATAATCCATAGGTAGAGGAGTAGGCATTCCACTGCGAGTGGCCTCTTATTTGTGAAGAACTTCAATGAAATCATGAAATTCATTGAGACGAGGGCATCAATGGTAATAGTGACCATGATGATCACACAAGGCACAAGGGTGATTTGTGCGTAACGTTCTGAGTTTCTTGGGTGGACCCGGCAAGGTAACATGAACTTCAAGGATATTTGACTCAAGGAACATTTCATGAACCAAAGGTTTAAGATGAGGAAGCTTAGGACAATTATTGGTGGCGTGCCCAACAACTTTACACGAAGGTGACGACTTTGGAGCCTTAGGGGTTGGAGGATGTTGGGGAGCCTTGTCCTTTGGTTTTTTCCTTTTAGCTTTGCCCCCCTATCTGGATTCTTGCACAGCAAGAGTGGGTTCATGTTGAGGTTGTGATGGAACTGAAGCAGTGCTAGGGGCCGTAGGGACTAGTTGAACGAGCTCAAAGCATGATAAGTTATTAGATGACCAGGAAAAATTATTGGAGGGGGATCGATGTACCCTATTGGGATCCCCAAAGTCATGTTAGGAAGGACCAATGAAGCCATGATAGGGACATCAAATAATCCCAGAGGGGGGAATAACAAAGGTATATGGCCTATAGGGTAATGTCCCCATAGAATAGCTCCTGGATGGTTGAGACCTGGAGGAACAGTTCTTGTTCGAAACATAGGAGAGGCACCCACAAACGAAGGAGTTCCTAGGGGGGTGGATCCAAAGGGCTTAGCTGGGATAGCAATAGTAGGGTTTTGAGGAGCTAGCTATTGATCATATGTACTAGACTGCTTGATAGCATCCCGTGACGCTTGTAACGTATAAACACTCATAGAGTTAGGCTCTGAGATGAGAGGGGGAGGACTAGGGAAATCACCCAACAATGAGGAATATTTGTAGGCTCTAGGTTGAACACTGGTGAGAGGAGTTGAAGACTGCTTATCTGACATGGATGAGATAATGGACTCGAGGGAGGTCATGGATGGCAGCTCGTAGTAGGTCAACTGATCGATGGTAACGATCTTTCCTTAATGGGGGAAGCACATCTTGTGGAAAATTGTAGATGCAATGATTGACATGGAATATGTGCAACTAAAACCTAAAATAATGTTGTAATCCAAAGGGGCATCAATAACCTCAATGCCGACATGGACAGTCTTTCCCACAAGGGTCACTGGATAGTTGCGGTACATGCCAAGAGGCTGGGAGGAGTGTCTGTCCCAAGCACGCAAAGTGATGGTGGAGGGGGACAACTTAGGTGACTTAAGTTTTTTCCAAATGGTAGTGGACATCACACAGGTGGATGCACCTTCATCAATAATGCATCGAGAGATGATGGCATTACAGACTCAGACTGGTATCTGGAAAGAAATGGATGAAGGTAATGGGGGATGTTCTAATCTATCAACTGGGAAGACAATCAAATGGCCATCAGGAGGATCTAGTATGCCCAAAGCAATTAGTAGATATTTATTTTGAGATGGGCATGACTAGAGTACTTCCAGCGTCGACATGGCGGCAGGTGGTTGTGCCAAGTCATCTACTATACTGTATGTATGGGTATCTCGGTTAGAAGTCGCATTACGACGTAATGGTCCCATGGGGATCTGAGGAATGGCCTCAACTTTAGGTTGAGGGATATGTAGTAGACCATTTGGGGTTGTAATATACTCAACAGGTGCTTTGGTTTTGGACTCAGTGGTGGATGAAGTTGATGGCTTGTCATATTGACACAACCGATTTTACAGGTTGATATCGAATAGATTAACCTCATTAGAATTCATCATAAGGATCTGGTAGTCACCAGGACCAGAATGTTGGGGGGGATAGGCTACTTGACCTATCTGAGTTTGAGCAGCAACAAATCCTTGCTAAGGGAAAGGATTTGTAAGCATTACCGGTTGAGATGGCGCGGGATTCTGAGTCAATTGCTGGATGGGCGGTTAACTTCTAGAAGTTGTTTGAGCTTCCATCATCTAGCGCATCTGGGGTAAGAGAGGACACTCATGTGTATAATGGCCATGTACAACACAACATTCACAAGGCTTGTTCATATGAATAGCCTCGTTTTTCTTGGGCTGACTGCCCTGTTGCTGGTTGTTAGTGTTAGGCTTGTTCCCCCGGGGTTCACTAGGTTGATTACCTTGATTACCCGGGTTACCCTTGTTACCCTTATCCTTATTATTTTTCTTCAAATTTTGGGAATTGGTCATACTCTACTGCACAAACACTTGACCCTGAGAAGGTGGTGGCTACTGGGGCCGAGGATGCATGGGAGGGTGTGACGCTAATTCTTGAGGGGTTAGAGCGCTCGTGTAGGTTTTAACCTCGTACAAAAATTACTTGCATAAGAATTCTAAGAATAGAAAATAAACAATGCAAGAGCATAACACATAAAACACATATACATAGATATTTTCCCCTGGATCCCAAAACTGGGACAACCAGCTTGATTTTTCATTATTGTTATAGACATTTTTGTGCCTCGCAGCATGGAGCATGAAATGTCAATAATTACAGGGATCCTCAGTCCCTAAACATGTTGTTCTTACCCCTAAAAGAACAAGGTCATCAAACCGCAGCACTTCCAATCAGTTCTCCACCTGAAAACACTTCAAAACATGCTAATTTTGGATCATGTCAGCTGCTCCACTGAGCATCTGCGCTGGAATGCAACTGCTCCTCCTTGTACCTGCGCTGGAAGTCAAATCTAATGAAGGCTACCTGCGCTGGGCGAGATTTGCCAAGTGGCACAGTCATTCTGCAAGGTGTCAATTGCCCAGGAAGCTTCCAAACTGACACTTGGTTCATGAGATTCGCCCTGTGATGAGTAAGAGGTACTTGATCACCATGTGTAAGCAAGGATCTCCAAGTGGACTCAAGAACTGAAGATTAACTGAAGAGGGAGAGGACACTAGTCAGCTCTATGCCAGCCTCAAGCTGACTCATCCTCTCTTCTTCTCTCCTATATATAGGGCTCTTCTATGAGGTCTAGGGAGGCTGGAATTTTGTGTAAAGTAAGGAGGTGCTGTTGGTTTACAGTTAGAGCTATTGGGTGATTGTTTTACTAGAGGTGAAGAGGAGAGTTCTTGCTACTGGGGAGGTGCTGCTGGATTGGAGCCATCATTGGTTGTAACCTTCTCAGAACCCTGTTACTTCTATCAATAAAGTTTTGCATGTTCTCCTATATACTTGTATTGCATTGATGTATTGTATTTACATGTATATTTGATTCACTCTAATCCATGCATCAGTTATGAGTACATGTATCTTGTAGTTTCCTCTCTTGTTCTGTGCAGGATCTGTGTGTAGCTGGACCGGCAAAGAGAGCAAGGAGCTGGGAACAAGAGACAAAGAGAGAGGATAAGGATCGACTAAGCGAAAGACACCAGGTTGGTTAATCTTTTCTTCCTTCTCTCTGTACTTTCATAAACGAAAATATCAAAGCTTTACTTTCAGTTGTTGCTAAAGACTGTCACCTTTAGAGTAGGGATAGGGTCATCCGAGTCGGATACTTTTCCCCACAACAAACTGGCGACTCCGCTGGGGATCCTAGTATCTTGTTGGTGTTTGTAGTATTTTTCTATTCATTTCTTGAAGAAAAGAGTACCAAATCGAAAAGCTTTTGACTATATCAAAAGCGAAGTAGAGGGACTGTTACTCTTGCTCATTTGCTGAGCAAATTCAAGATTTGAAGAGCTTATCTACAAAAGACTCTTTACTCTTTGTGATAGATCTTCATCCTCTTGATCATCCCTTAGCCTGTACTTGACCTATAGCTTTTTATTTCAGCAAAAACAGTGCATTTTTGAGCTTTTTATGACCCGGAAAACTTTGTAGACGCAACTCTCGTGTCCCAGAGCAGGCTGTCCACAGGCAGTCTGCATTACAGCGCAGGTGCTCCCTTCGGGAACTACGCTGAGAGTCAAACTGACAGACCAGAGCCTGCGCTGGTCCAGTTAGCCATTGTCTTGCTCAGTTTTCCCATTATGTCTTGGCCCTGTTTTCACTGATTTTTTGCTGATTGCTTGCTGGTCATTGTATTTGCTGTAAACTCTTCTCCTTGACATTATTCCGCCTCAGTTGTGTGATGAAACTGTGAATGTTCTTTCAGTATTTCTTGTTTCAGTTACAGTTTCCCATTGTGAAAAGCGAACCAGTATAGTTGTGACCTCTTAGATCCTGAACTGTAAAAGTGTCTTTGTGGTCTTAAGAGCTAGTTTTATTACTGTTCATGGCTGTTTGAGTTTGTTTGTTTTTCACTTTATGGTTTGAATCTATACATTTCCAGTGTTTAAACAAGTCGATCATAAGGTGTCGTTTTGATTTTGGACAAGCTTGTTTATTTCTACTTGAAATTAGACTCAAAATCATACAACAGTTTCCTTTCTGTCTTACATCAACATTAAGGGAAAAGAAAAGAAATACATGCATCTTGCATTTGCATTTTTTGATAAGTTTGCGTGATTGATCTAGGAGAAAGTGCATTAGTTTGTGCTTTATGCTCTGTGTGGAAAGATTATGTTTTTCTCTCCCCTCAGTAGTTAGGATTTTCAAAGCTAAAAAGATTGTAAAGCTTGCTTATCATTTTAGCTGCATTTAGGAATTTGTACCAATACATCTCGTGGTGATCCTGAAAGACAAACTGCTAAACAAGATCAACTTAAAATATATTGAATGAATCTAAAAATGCTTTGTAACATAACGCTCACAATAGAGGTCTAGGTAGAGACGTGTTCCGGCGTCGTTAAACGTAGTGACTGTCGATCTCTACGAAGGTGGGTGATTCCTCCTGAGGGACGATAGCACTAATACGGACTTGTGCTCCCGCGTACCGTCGCGTATATTGGGAGACCCCTATAGGCATTTATCCTTTATCCTTAGGAAGCCGTGTCGGCCGCCCTACTGATCGCGATGCATTGAACACAGCATTCACGAAGATCGACCACCCGTACCGTAAAACGTATTCTGTGGTTTCGCGAAAGGTTTGGCACACCCTCTACCTAGATCTCCAGAGCAGTTTCTTTTGGCCTTTTTCAAACTCTATAACTGAAAAAGTCCAATCGAGCATTTGTCACTTCGGGCTCGTTAATAAATCGAAGGCGACTAGAGTCATCTTTAGCTTTTTCTCGACTCTTTAAAACTGAAAAAGCAAGTTGTGTCTAAAGCGTCGTTATAAAATTTATTTTAAGCGGAATAATCATCACCCTTCCCTCGTTGATCTTCGAAGTTAGTCCACCACAAGTGGAAGTTCCTGTAGAATCGCTAAGAAATCTTTTGGATAGACTAGATATGTCTGAACAACCGTCGACATCTAGGACTGTGTCGTCCGACACAGCTGCAGCAGAGCCTCCTGCTGCTACTCCAACGATGTTCGCTGGTATACCATCTATCCCGGCAAATTGTCAACAACAAGCCGGAGTCCAATCAGGGACAACGACATGGTTAGTTCCTATTTCTTCATCCGGATTATCATCTGGTATTTCTTATGTTGAAACTCGCCAAATTGATCCATTTGGAGGTCAATCTGGGCAATCGATCCCCTTGAGTTCCGGATTGATACCATATGGGGGACAGTATGCCCTTTCATTACCTCCTCCGGGAGGATGCCCATCCATGAGTTCACAACAAAGTTCAGGTCAAACTGGAATTACATCCAGCGGTTGGGTACCAATACTGCCTCAACAACCAGGAGTTGTATATTCTATGCAACCAGTCCGCCCTGAGTCGAATGTTGCCACTATACCTGCTATGGTGATTGCGTCGCAAGTACAAACGCTGCCTACTGTATGTCAGCCCCAAGTTTCTCAGGTTTCCATACAACAGCCTCTTGTCTCGACATCTCAATCGCAACCTCAGGTCAGTGCCTCCTTATCTGGAGCGACTCAGGATCAAACAAGTACTGTGACTCCTCATCTTGGTCAATCATCTAGTATTGGGCATCAGCAAATGGTCCAACAACTAGAGCTGGTTAGAACTCAACAACTGCAATTCCGGCAATCATATCAAGGACCTGAGCAACAAGTCTTTGTAAGTAATGGGCAACCATACTATAATGGTTATACCCATCAACCTTGTCAAAGTTGCCAACATTATGCTGGTATGCAAAGACCCACTGCTCAGGCGATTCCATCTTATCCTGGATATGCTTCGCCTAACCTGAATCAACAGTTGCCCTTTGTAGCAACTCTAGAATTACCAGATCTAAACCGGTTGACGAATGATCCAATTGCTTATGCCCTTTGGTGGCCAGCGATTCCACACAAACTTCCGTCAGACATTCCTAAATTTAATGGAAATCCAGGTGAAGACCCGTCGAATCACGTGATGACATTCCATCTATGGTGTTCATCAAACACCCTGAATGATGATTCGATAAGACTTCGCCTTTTTCAGAGGACGTTAACGGGTCCAGCGGCAAAATGGTATATTGAATTACCTAGAGCTTCGTTCGACAACTTCAGTACCTTAGATACAACCTTTTTAACCCATTTTCAATTACCGATAAGGTATGAAACGGGAACAGAACTCCTTACCAACTTCAAACAGACAACGGCCACTCATATATCTGATCATATACATGAATGGCGACGTCGTCGTAGGATGGTAAAAACATATGTTCCCGATCAGCTATTAGCTGAATGGTTTATAAAGTCATTACTTCCGACCATAACGGAAGATGTGGCCAAGGGGGGAGTCGTAACAGAAGAGCAAGTTATAGCTCGTGCGCAATATCTAGACTTGGTTTATACTCAGTCTGGCACGCTCTACGACAAAATACCTGACGCCCCTAGACCGGAATTCTCAATTCCTCCTCCTCCTAAATCAAACAATGACTCTCACGCCGGCGATGACGTGATTGGCAAGCACAAAATTTACAGTCAAAATGCAAATGAAAAACTTCTTGCCTCAGAAGTAAATGCCATGCCGACCGACAAGGGCAAAAAACTGAAGCAACCAGGGGGCAAGAAGAAAAAGACAGGGAGAAAAAGGAAACCCCCAGCAGGGTGTCATATATGCGATGAGGATCATTGGACGAAAGATTGTCCACATATAGCTGAAGTTAAGAAACTCTTCAAGAGTTCAAAAACCCCAGCAGTATTGACTGATCCGTTTCCTAATCCAGGTCAAAATCTGGTTGCTAATCAAAATGCTTCCGGATCCCAAGTGCTTATGTTGTCTACCTCAAAGCAACAGAATAATGCTTTGACAAGGAATAAAGATTACGAGAATCCAAAACTGTCGAACAACAAGGTTAATGAACGACCTAGTAGTTCAACAACAACTTTGACCGAAGTTGTGCCACCCATCGTTCCTGAGCCAATGATAAAGTTGCCAAAGGGAGTAGTACATAAATCGACATTTAATCCCCGTGCCAAAGGAGCACAGGATTATAATATAGTAAAGGACCTGGCCCAATCGCCGTCCACTATGTCGACACTTGAAGTACCACAAAATTTCCCCTCCCAAGAGCAAGCTTTATTATCAGCAATAGATGGAATTGGCCAAATGGATTCCAATCTTGTGGCCTTTGATCATAAAGGATATGACCCTCAGTTACCAGCTCAACTAGCTTTCCTTATTCAAGTGAAAGCCCTCAACAAAACTGTTCATCGAACAATTATTGATGAGGGGGCATCTACATGTCTTATGTCGATGAGTTGCTGGAAAGATTTAGGCTCACCACCCTTGTTGAAATCGTCAACGACGTTAAAAGCATTTGATGGACGATCATACACTCCGTACGAGATTTTAAGTAACTTGCAAGTTGAACTGGGGGGCAAAACAGTAGGAATTGATGTTGAAGTAATTGATGGAAACCTCGATTACAACATCCTACTTGGAAGACCATGGATCTATGCCATGGCCACAGTTGTGTCGACCTACTTCAGGAAGATTGCATTCCCCTTCCAAGGGGGAATTACAATCGTTGACCAACAAACTTTTCTCCACGACAGTTCACAAGTTACAGGAAGCATTCCAATGATCCATGGAAGGAATCATTTGCTCCAAAATATCGGAGTAGGTCTCCTAAAAGACCCTGCCTTAATGGGTACTTTCGCCCTACCGCCTCCAAGTAATCTGGCGGGAGTGGCCACAGTGGAAACCTACAAAATGAAATCTAATCCAATCTTCTGGTTGGATTCGGAAGATTCCTAGATATTTTGTCGGTTCCGAGGACGGTTCTTATCTCGTGTCAACCTCGTTAAAAAATGAAACAAGGAGTCATGAGGATAGTTCTTTTACTGTGTCAACCTCATTAAAAAATGAAACAAATCCCCTTTTCAAAATTCAAAGGTAAACCTTCATTCCAACCACCAAGTTGAATGCAATGAAGCTTGGGGGGCACCCTCCTTTGACATGCGTCATTATGATGCTGGGGGCATGCATAAAAATCGAGTAGTTTTAGCACATAGTTCATGCTCGTTAAAAAATAAACGCAAGATCCGAGCAGTTTTAGCACATAGTTCATGCTCGTTAAAAAATAAACATAAGTTTATGAGCAGGCTTTCCTTCAGAGTTCAAGCTCATTCAGAAAAAACGAACCGGTAAATAACCTTTTGAGATCGTAAATTCATCAGCCATAAAAGCCTTGGTCGTGTTTGTGCACCGTCACCTCCACTGTTCATTTGGCCGATCATTCACCTCCATTTGTGTGTTTACCTCTTTTGAGAAACAGCTGCGAAGAGTGATTTCACCTAGCCATCCTTGTGACACTGCCGTGATTGGAAAATTCCAACCTGTACCTGGAATCTGCTGCTATCCCTGTTTATCACTCGTTCCTCAAAAGACGAGTCTTCTTTGAGCTCTTTTCACTGACTCGTAAAATATGAAAAGTTTGCCGAGTTTTGGCCTTCCAGCTCGTTAAATGACCGGAACGCTATCCCTCCTCTAAATTTTAATCTTTTGGACCTGAGGGATTATTGCACAAAAGGATCGAGCGCTTGTCTTGTTCGGCTCGTTAAAAGTACCGAACAACCATCCCTTCTGTATCGTTTTATACTTTTTCGGACTTAAGGGATTAGCTGACGAAAAAGGAATTATGGAGTTAACTTTCTGTACCTTTTCAGACTCTCTAAAAATGAAAAGGACCGAGTTTTCCTTGTCGTTAGACTCGTTAAAATGATTAAATAGCGACAAACTTGTCTTTAGACGAGAACGAGTTTCCCTATCGCTAGGCTCGTTAAATCATAGCGATGGGCTTGCCCGAAGGGCAGGTTATAGAACAAGCATATGTTATCCTCCTCAAGCTTGACAAAAATAAAGAGGTACTGGTCAGAAATGACTGGGGAAAAATTGGGAGAACATCAAAATTTAATGGTAGCAAGTCACTCTTGAACATGACACTTTTCTTCCGTACCACATCGGGTTGGGTTGTTTCATTCACCGGTCTCATCACCATGGTCCTCGCCAAACCATCCACATTTGGGGTAATGCTACCGATCCATCGCATCAGTGTCGTTATATGTTCAAGAGGGGTCATTCTGAAAGTGTCAACCGTGTCCCATCCACTACCATACATTATCCTTCATCCATTCATGATCGCCACCCTGAATCATATGTCACAGTTTGTTTTCACCTCCACTAAAATCATTAGCTCCGTTCCGTGTCATTGATGTGGGATTCATTAAGGCCCTCCTTTGACGGATCGCTTCTTGTCGACTTCAGCTCATTATCCAAGAAGTTGATCTAGGAACAACCCCATCAGTACTTTGAAGCTTGCATGCCTCAATGGCAAGTTTCTCACTTCCGGCGATAGGTATACATCAATGACCTTCGACCAGAAGATTTTGCGTGGCGTTCGACGCCAAGTCCTTTATTCACGCCACGTGAATTGTACTGCAGTACCTTGAGGGTCATCGTCATTATTGGTGATTCCTCTCGCACTTGTTAACGGTTTTCATTATTGACCGGTAATCAAGCGATGTCTTTCCATGTTCGACTTCAACAAAATTATCACATGGATCGACTTGTACTTAGAGTGAATATCGAACGAGTTTGAAGACCTCGGATCTAGTTTCATCCATCCGGGCTGCGATATATATTCAGGAAATATAAAAGCATTTTCCATGTACATCATTGCAGCAGATGATCATCCTATTCAAAGGATGATAATTTCAGCAGAAAATTATCAGTCTACCTTCAGACGATCGTCTGTCATATGTACCAAAATGTATTTATAAAAGCTGAGCATGGGAATGCCCGCCTCAGCTAGATCATGAAAATAGAATGAAAAATAATGTATTGTATTGTATTGTATTACAGGGCGCCTCCTCAGCACTGGAATGAACTTCGGACCCTCTAGATAAAGCATTTCACCCGATAAACGGCCTCATACTTTAGGGGGCAACTGTTATAGACATTTTTGTGCCTCGCAGCATGGAGCATGAAATGTCAATAATTACAGGGATCCTCAGTCCCTAAACATGTTGTTCTTACCCCTAAAAGAACAAGGTCATCAAACCGCAGCACTTCCAATCAGTTCTCCACCTGAAAACACTTCAAAACAGGCTAATTTTGGATCATGTCAGCTGCTCCACTGAGCATCTGCGCTGGAATGCAACTGCTCCTCCTTGTACCTGCGCTGGAAGTCAAATCTAATGAAGGCTACCTGCGCTGGGCGAGATTGGCCAAGTGGCACAGTCATTCTGCAAAGTGTCAACTGCCCAGGAAGCTTCCAAACTGACACTTGGTTCATGAGATTCGCCCTATGATGAGTAAGAGGTACTTGATCACCATGTGTAAGCAAGGATCTCCAAGTGGACTCAAGAACTGAAGATTAACTGAAGAGGGAGAGGACACTAGTCAGCTCTATGCCAGCCTCAAGCTGACTCATCCTCTCTTCTTCTCTCCTATATATAGGGCTCTTCTATGAGGTCTAGGGAGGCTGGAATTTTGTGTAAAGTAAGGAGGTGCTGTTGGTTTACAGTTAGAGCTATTGGGTGATTGTTTTACTAGAGGTGAAGAGGAGAGTTCTTGCTGCTGGGGAGGTGCTGCTGGATTGGAGCCATCATTGGTTATAACCTTCTCAGAACCCTGTTACTTCTATCAATAAAGTTTTGCATGTTCTCCTATATACTTGTATTGCATTGATGTATTGTATTTACATGTATATTTGATTCACTCTAATCCATGCATCAATTATGAGTACATGTATCTTGTAGTTTCCTCTCTTGTTCTGTGCAGGATCTGTGTGTAGCTGGACCGGCAAAGAGAGCAAGGAGCTGGGAACAAGAGACAAAGAGAGAGGATAAGGATTGACTAAGCGAAAGACACCAGGTTGGTTAATCTTTTCTTCCTTCTCTCTGTACTTTCATAAAGGAAAATATCAAAGCTTTACTTTCAGTTGTTGCTAAAGACTGTCACCTTTAGAGTAGGGATAGGGTCATCCGAGTCGGATACTTTTCCCCACAACAATTATGTTCCTTTCAATGTTACAATACATATTTATACATGCTAAATCATACAATACCATGGACCAAAAACCATCATGCCCAAAACCATGTGTGAAAACCATGCACAAAACCATAGGTAGATCCGCGCAATGAAGTGGGGGCTCCGCCACCCCTCTAACCCCCTAATTAACTAGGGGAGCTAGTCGTGGAAAGAATATAACACAACCCAACATTATCCCACTTGTTGTTTTCTTTCTACAAGGGGCCATAAGAGAGCTTAGTCATTTATCCATCCCTGCAATGCCCATTGTTTCTATACACTAAGAGAACTTCTCAGAGCTCACATAGTTTTTCAATGCATCTACAGCATTCTTAAAAGTGTCCACCTTCACCAACAACACCTTTTTTTCTTCTGTCATATCCCTCACAAAGTGATACTGAACATCAATGTGCTTTAACTTTGAATGATAAGTAGGGTTCTTTGCCAAGAAAATGGCACTTTGGCTGTCACAGTCTATCCTTATAGCTCCCTTTACTAACCCCATACTTGAACACAATCTCTACAACCAAATTTATTCCTTGCTTGCATGAGTGGCTTCCATGTATTATGCCTCTGTAGTTGATAGTGCCACTACCAATTGTTTCTTACTCATCCAAATGACTGCACCTCCAAATAGGTTAAACACATACCCACTTGTAGATCTTCTTTGATCCAGATCTCCAGCCCAGTCTTCATCAACAAAGCCATGAATATCTAAAACTCTATCCAATCTTGGTCATCCTTGGTAGCACAAACCATAATCACTAGTGCCACGTAAATACCTAAAAACCTGCTTCGCTGTTGTCCAATGCTCCTTCCTTGGTTTTGACATAAACCTGCTCAATACTCCCACTGCATGTGTAATGTCTAGTCTAGTACAAACCATGGCATACATACACAGGCTACCGAATTCACTTGCATATGGAACATGGGACATTTCCTCGTCCTCTTCTTGTGTCTTGGGACACTGTTAAACAAATAACTTTAAACCTAGGAATAGGAACCTTCATCGGTTTACTATCCTGCATATTAAACCTCTGTAATATTGTCTCAACACACTTCCTCTAGTTTAATGAGAGCTTTCTCTTTGCTCAATCTCTTTTAATTTCCATGCCAAAATTATAGTTTGCAGCACCAAGATCTTTCATGTCGAATTTGGAGGACAATTGAGTCTTCAAATCCTGGATAATTTCTTTGCCATTTTCAACCAACAACATATCATCCACATACAAGACTAGATAAATAACACGGTCACCAATTAATTTAAAATACACATAGTGATTCTCTTTGCTTCTGGTGAAGCCAAGTCCTCATATAAATGTATCAAATTTCTGATACCACATCCTTGGTGACTGTTTTAACCCATACAAAGACTTTCTTAACTTGCATACCAGTTATTTCTTACCCTTCACCGCAAAACCTTCAGGTTGCTTCACGTAGATCTCTTCTTCTAGATCCTCGTGAAGAAATGTTGTCTTCACATCTATCCATTCTACCTCAAAATCAAAAGCAGCAACAATAGATAACAATAATCTAATAGAAGCTATGTTGGCAACAGGAGAAAAAAATATCACCAAAATAAATTCCTGATACTTGAGAATAACCTTTTACTACCAACCAAGCTTTGTATTTCTCCACCTTTCCTTCTGCATTTTTCTTCTTCTTGAACACCCATTTGCTACCAATGGGTTTCCTTCCATCCAAAAACTCCACCAGATCCCAAGCCTCATTTTTGTGAAAAGATGCCATTTCATCAACCATGGCCTCTTTCTAGAGTTTTCCATCCTCTGAATCTACTGCTTCCTTCACAGTTCAGGGATCATCATAAGTAATAGATAAAGAAAAATTTGAACGGAAAGGAGATGGACTATAACTTTCTGGTTTCCTTCTTTCTCAAACTGATCTTCTCACAACCATAGTTTGTGGCTCTTCATCTTCTGATTCCTCTTCTGCTATAGAGTCTGATTCTTCCTCCTTTAGCTCAAACTCTATCTTCGTAGGTTCCTTTGATGGGACTTCATTTTTAATAACATTTTTCACCTCTCTGAACACCACATATCGGTTGTACAAAACCTTCCTTGTTACTGGGTTCCAAAGCTTATAACCCTTTAAACCATCCTTATACCCAATAACGCTGTGCTTTTTAGATTTACTATCCAACTTTGTTCTTTTCTTATTTGGAACATGTACATATGCATCACATCTAAATACCATCATATGTGAAAGAGAGGGTTTATTACCAATCCATACCTCTTGTGGATTCTTATCCTCCAACACTGATGAAGGTGATCTGTTGACCAGGTAACATGTTGTCTCCACCGCCTCTGCCTAGAATTCTTTTCCTAACCTGACACCACTGGGCATGCTTCTTGCCCTTTCAATCAACATCTTGTTCATTCTTTCTGCAACTCCATTTTCCTAAGGTGTGTATGGAGTAGTCTTTTGTCATTCTATACCACACTTCTTACAGAATTCTTCAAACTCCTTGCTGCAAAACTATCCACCGTTATCTATCCTCAACACCTTTATCTTCTTCTCTATTTGGTTTTCCACCAGAGCCTTAAATTCTTTAAACCTTTTAAAGAATTCAGATTTCTTAGTAAGGAAATATATCCATGTATTCCTTGAGAAGTCATCTATAAATGATACATAGTACACAGACTTACCCAACAATGGAACCTTCACAGGTCCAAACACATCACTGTGTAGAAGCTCTAATATATGTTTCGCCCTCTTACCACCAAAAGGGAAACTCACCCAATTCACAATTTTCATAGAAATAAAAATCCAGAGAGCTATTAGTCATACCTTCTACCATACCTTTATCATGAAGTATTCGAAGGCCCTTCTCTCCAATATGTCCAAGCCTTTGATGCCATAGCATGGTATTTTCTCCAGAGACCATTAGATTTTCTGCTCCACTTTCAAGAACCATAGAACTACTGCACCCATCAACAACAATGCTACATTGCAGCTTGTATAGAGTTCCAATCCAAGCTCCCCGCATCAATACCAGTGCTCCCCAAACCATCTTGTAGGTATCTTTCTCGAACACTATTTTTACACCTGTATCATCCAACTTGCTTACAAAAATCAGATTTCTGGCCAATGCAGGAATATGCAGAACACCTAGAAGTGTTCTAACCCTTCAACCTTGCAACTTCAACTTTACTTTTCCCCGACCAACGTTTCTAGCCTTCTTATCATCCCCTAAAAAGACATCACCTGATCCGGATTTAAACAAGAATGCAACAAATTACAGAGATAACCATAAACACAAAGATGCACTGGAAATAATACTTCATTTCATTAACGCAAAATACTGAAATATGCTTACAAACAATAATGGAAATAAACTAGCTAGGGCGATGGTAGCTTATCTCTGAGAAGAGATGTGGCGGCTACATGCCTCTGAACTATCTTACAATGAGGCTCGTAGGCCTATTTATTGTTGAGAAATAATGGAAAACCCTAAACATCCAAAAACCTAACCCTAGAAGATGAAACATCAAACTATGGGCCCCATTTGGGTAAATTGGTACACCAACTTCCCAGGGTCGCAACTTTGGCATACGATCTCCATTTGACGCGCACAGTATCTCATTAGAAATATATATCTGAGAACTACAACTTTGGATATAGAAACATCAGTCCATGGACCCATGTTGCCCCTAGTTTTCCCAAAAAACGTCGTTTAGGGCCTCAAAACGGCTCTAGAAGTTCAGGACCCGAAAAACTGCTAAAAATAATAAATTGTGCTACAATTAAGGAAACTAAAAAGCTGAAAGAAATAATGGTGGGGTTCCAAGTGCACTTGGTAGGTGGCCACCAATATCCACTTGGATCATTCCTCCCCCCTTAGGAAGCAATGGTCCCCATTATGTTGAGTTCCTCCATGAGATGAGGAAACTTCTGCTGAACTTGGTCCATGGTGAGCCACTTGCCTTGGTGAAGGAGTTGGCCTGCTTTGACAACTCGATACAATTGGATATTCTGCTGGCGAGTGTGCTTGATTTGTGTATCCATGATTCGATCAGTTGTGGCTTGTTCCATGCAATCTGGATTTAACTCTATGGGTGTGAGTTGTTCAACAATGTCGGATGTGTCTAGTAATGGTGGGAAGTATGGCCAAAGGCAGTCCACATTGAACACTGGGTGCAGGCCAAGGAATGTGGGAATGCCGAGCTCAAATACATTATCTCCCATAACCTTGGTAATGGTGTAAGGACCATATCAGAGTGGTATTAGTTTTCAATAGGCTCCAATAAGGCGTTCCTTTTACAAATGAAACTAGACTTTGTCAACCACCTGAAACTTGTGTGGCACCCAATGTTGATCATGTCGCTGCTTGTACTTGGCATTTGATTTCTCCAAAATGTCATGGACCTGCTGGTGAATATCTTGGATGTGCTCAATGAAGCTGTTTCCCTTATCTGTTTCTAACTGGACATGAGCCAGATCTGCATGAGTAGCTGCAAATGGCATGGCCACTTCAATGGGACATAGTGGTTGGAATCCCAAGCCCACCTTAAAAGGGTTGTGGCTAGTCAAGCTGTGGAGAGCCCAGTTGTAGCTGTATTGAACATAGGGTAGGATATCGTCCCATGTACGTGGATGCTTTGAGTTGTACATGCGCAAAATGTGTACAATCATCATATTGACAACCTCTGTTTAGCCATCAGTTTGAGGATGGAAGGCTATGGACTTAGTGAGTTTGGTGTCGAGCATCGACCAGAGATTGGACCAAAATGTATCGAGGAACCTGCTATCCCGATCTGAGATGATAGACTATGGGATCCCAAAGTGTACTCACACTCATTCAAAGAAGAGTTTGGCAATGGCTTCTGCTGTGATATTCTTCTTGCAGGCAACCATAATGGCCATCTTCGAGAACCTGTCGATGACCACAAAAACACAGTCATTTCCATGCTTAGTGGAAGGAAGGCCTGACATGTAATCCATGGAGATGGATTCCCAAGGTCGACTAGGGGTAGGAAGCGAGGTATAGAGGCCTTGATTATTGAAGGTTGGTTTGGCAATGGTGTAGGCAGTGCATGTTCTGATGTACTTCCTGACATCCTATCAAAGATTCAACCAATAGAAATACTTATGTTGTACTGCCACCATTTTCTCGACCCCGAAATGTCCAGTAGCCCGACTATAGTGTGCTTCCCAAATCATCTTGGAAAGCTCGCTTGAAGGAACATAAAGGTGACCTAGGTGGCATAACAGGGCATCTTGGAGGTGAAATCTGGAACATGTTGACCCTCCAATAGTGTATGGTATGTGTGGCCAAATTCTAGGTCACTTTTGTAGAGAAGTGACCAATCAGAAGTCTCGTGCCCATAAGAGTTGAGCACAGTGGTTAATACCATGATCAGTGGTTGATTGAGGCAATCTGCAACATTATTAGTGCTACCCTTCTTATACTTGATATTCAAATGGCACTGTTTTAGGTATGTGGACCACTTCTGATGGTAATCATTTTGTAATTTCCCTTGGGTCTATATGAACTGCAGGGGTCGGTGGTCTGTGTGGATGACCGTTTCCTTCCCCAAAATGTAATGCTTCCATTGTCAGCAGACCTGCACAATGGAATACATCTCTTTGTCATAAGTGGGATACTTTTGGACTATGTCTAAAAGTGTCCCTCTATGATATGCCATTGGATGCCCGTGTTGAGTAAGGACTGCCCCAATAGCATAGTCAGAGGCATCTATCTCGACCTCAAATGGTTATTGCAAGTCTGTTGATGCAAGCACCAGTGCTGTGCAGAGGAAATATTTCAACTCTGTGAATGCCTTCTATTGAGATTTAGACCAAAAGAATTTTTCTTTTGCTCCTCCCTTGGTGACTTGACTCAAGGGCCAAGTGATATCATAAAATCCCAACACGAACCTGCGGTAGAAGTTGGCAAGACCTAGAAAGCTACGGAGCTTTATCAGAGTGGTTGGAGATGGCCAATCTCAAATGACTTGGATCTTGGCTAGATCCACATGCACCCCCTGTTCATCAATAATGTATCCTAGATACTGAACCTGAGTCATGCCAAAAGTGCATTTCTCCAAATTGGCACATAACTTGTGTTGTTGCAGTGTTTGGAGAACCTATCGGATGTGGTGGAGGTTCTCTTCCCAACTCTGGCTGAAGATTAGGATGTCATCCAAGTATACCACTAAAAATGAGTTGGTTAAGGGCCGCAAGATGTCATCCATTAGCCTCATTAAGGTTCCAGGAGCATTCGTCAATCTAAAAGGCATAACCAACCATTTGAAAAGTCCCTCCTTGGCTTTGAAGGAAGTCTTCCACACATCGAAGGGTTCGATTGGTACCTCGTGATATCCTGACTTCAAATCGATGTTGCTGAAATATTTTTCCCCCTTCAGTTGGTCCAAGAGGTCATCAATCTATGGGATCGGGTACCTATTATGGACAGTGATCTTGTTCAGCACCCGATAGTCAATACAGAGTCTCCAAGTACCATCCTTCTTCTGTACCAACACGATCGAGCTCCCACAGGGTGATGAACTCAGATGGATGTGACCTTTCTATAGCAGCTCCTGAATCTGCCTCTTGATTTCATCATTCTCCAAAATGGAGTGCCGATAGATTGGTCCATTGGGCAGCGACACACCTGGGGTCAAACCGATGGAGTGCTTGACCTGATAGTGCAGAGGAACCCCTATGGGGGAGGTGAAGGTGTCCTCATATTCCTCTATGACCTTGTCCATCTGTAGTTGTCGTGCGGAGGGGCCCTATCTGTTGGCTTGTTGAGGCCTGACCCAGGTTCAGAAGTGATTTAGCCAAACAAATCTCGAAACTACCAGCCCTTTCAGCAACAGTCCATGTTGAGCGGACTGAAGTCTCACCCGAGGTAGTATGGGAGCGTGTTGGAACCAGGTTTCCACACCTTAGGGATGTATTGATGAAATCTAGGAAGTTCGCGGACTGAACCTGTGTGCTTGCACTTCTCTGCGCAGTCGTCTGTCCTTCGCAACTTGTGCAACTGCTTCCGCGCAGCTCTGTAAAGAGTGTGAAGAGGTGTTGTCTAGATCCTTTATCCTTATTGTGCTATTATTATAGATATTAACTTAATTGTGAGGGCCCAATATTCTTATTAACCATTCAACATTCATAACAAGTGCGCGCAATCATAAAACTGTGAAGAGATGCATAAATATAACAGAAGCATAGACACACAATATTTCAGAATCAACTTATCTTTTATTAATTCTTCGTCCAAGTACAATCCCAACTCTGCCTTGTGCACTCAGCTGCAAGGGTTTGCGCACTCAGCTACGGACTTTACTAAGCCTCTGCGCACTCAGCTGCAGAGCCTCTTCCTACTACTACAACCCAAGACTCAGAGCTAATTCATCATCCCAAAAACATGTATCTTTTACATCTTAGAGCCATGCACTATTTATACAATCCCATGGTCCGTGGACCATGGGTAGGCTAACATAATTTACATTAAATTACATTATCTTAGGGTGGAAAACCCTAGATTCTTGCGCTCTGCACCCGCATTTCGCAGGGTATTTACATTACACTTGACCAAACTTCAAGCTTCAAGCCCTGAAAACCTTCTATGGGGGATCCGCTGCCCAATAGCCCCCCAACACAATCATCCTGACTCGTCCCAAGTCACTCCGCTAGTGTGGCAATCTTTGCACGAAGTCCATGCAGTAGGTCTCGTGCAGCTTGGGTGTCGGCAGCACACTATTCCACCACTTGTTGTACTTATTGCACACGTATCTCTGAACTTTCATGAGCAGGGTCACATTCCTGTCCAACTGTGTATAGTTCCTACATCTGTGCTAGCTTCCCTTCAATAGTAGTTGTGATTGTGAGTGCTTCATCGATCCACGGCTAGATGCGCTTTAAGTAGGGATTCCTTTTGTGCACAACATCTTATCAGTCCTTCAATGCCCTTCACTACTGTAGTCTAGCGAGTCGTTGAGTAAGGGCAACCATCTGTATGGTGCCCTGGACACTTTCATACTCCTGCTGCAACTCACGTGCCTTTGTGTCTAGGCGCTGTAGGTTAGAGTCTTCTTGCAAGTGTGTAAGTATGGTTAGCACTTGCTTCAACATCCCGGTGCACCCCTGTGTCACCTGGCCAATTTGTTCCAACCCCATCTGGATAGCGCGGGTGCGCTGCTCTCTGTACTTGCTCAATTCTCAAACAACAAAGTGTTGCCTTGGAGCTGGTCCTGGGGGTTTTATAGCATCCTTTGAATTTGAATTCGACCCTTCCCTCTACTTCTGCATCATTAATTTCTTCTTGGCGGCAAATCGTCCCAAATCTCGTTCTTAATTTGTGTCTTAATTACCTGCCGCCCGCTCCTTTTTTCCTTAAATTGGACCTCTTGTCATGAACAGTGACACCAACAGTCACCTCCCAGCCTACCCGTGCAGCAGCGCAGCCCCCTATGCGTGGTTGCGACCCTTGTGTCATCCCGATCCTATGCACAACCTCCGTCTTGCACATTTCCCTAACAGACTCTTTTATAGTCTCGCACTCTCTTTCAACTACTTGGGGCGCTGAGACTGTGCTCCTTATGGATAGTCAGGTGGTCACACCACTGGTGCGAGGCTTCAATTCACCTTCCTTAGTTACCCTCGTGCCATTCAGTGCCTCGCGTTCCTCCTTTTGCGGTGCACTCCCCTATTTACTTTGTCTAGTAGGGTGTGGTCGCACCCATGGTAGCAGGGTCATAAACCCTTCTACTGCAGTAGTATGGCTGGCTATTCCTTGTCCCATCGTGCTTAGTTTCTCAGTGCAGCATGCACGCGCAACTTTGCTTTCCAGTTTGTTGATTTCTTCATCCAATATCATGCTTTTCTTTCTCGGTCGTAACCAATCGTCATTGAGTTTGCGAAGTTTCAAGTTCCCTCGCTGAATGGCTTCCTGTAACTGCATAATTTCTTTACCCGAGTCCTCACGTACTGTCCCAACTATGGGCATTTTTTAGGGGGATTCTTCTCTGCTCGTTAGTGTTGGGTTCACTTCCGTGCTTCAGTTTTTGCTTATGGCCCTATAAGCCCATCGAACCATTGGTACGCGTAGGTCCCAGTCAGTTTGTCTCGCTTGGTGAAATTTGTTCATGATTGTGCATAGCTTTTTGAATGCTCTGACATGGAATATTTTTGGTGTGCGTCGCTTTTCCTGCTGCCACGTCTAGTTCTAATTTTCGATCCTTAGTCTGGGATTTTCTTGCACAGCACATGTCTGCATCCATCGACACAGGTGGGCGTGCAAGCTACTTTGTCCTAGCTGCCCGTATCATGCCCCCAAGCCTGCAGTAGTCTTTCAACCGCTCTTAGCGAGGTGTGGCACCACTGAACACTTTCTTTTCACGAATACTTATGTTCGTGGACTACGCCTAACCACTTACTCCTAATTAGTTTTTGTTTCACAACTAAGTATTATTATGTTATCCTTTATACCAATGAACAACCATACACATTCATTATCAACAACAATTATAAACAAGAACACAATTGCACAGTATAAAGGGAGGGGCAACTCCCTAAACAATGAGTATGCCCGATAATATATTATACAACTTTACAAAGTTACAATGCTTTACAAGTATACTTGGAAACCAAATTTTCATACTTAGCCAAATTTACAATCTTCGGCAAACTCGGTTGCCCAGCTCGTCGGCACCTCTGCATTGTCGCCGCACAACTCACCAATGCTTTGTTCACTTTGTCACATGATCGTGTTGTTTTCCCAACTTGGGCATGCCTCCAAGTCACCACACACGGGTGCCTCTACCCGAGACACACCTTTGTTCACAATCTCAACACTTCACCAAGTCACCGTGCACACTTGCACGCCGGGCGGGCGCTCACCTGAGTCGCTAAGACACCTGCGCCAAGTCGTCGCACAAACCAGGCGCCACACACCTGTGCACGCCTCAACCATCCATCGGGTGCCACACACTCGTGCATGTCCTCACCCAACAGCCGGGCGCTCCTGCCCGCACCTTCACCCACAATGCAGCCCTGCCCAAGAATGGGCGCATTACTAAACCTGCACCTCTTCCTTAGAACTACGGCTAGACCTACGCCTTTACCTTATAGAGTGAAGATGTTTGAGCGAATGAGTTGCTTGCCAAATGAGAGTCAACGCTCCACAATATATACCAAGTTTAGGGCGAAGTCTGGCTGCCCAGCCGATTGGCCCAAAGCCCCTACTCCATCGCAAACTTGCCAAACTTCAAGTCGGCTTTGCCCATGTTCATAGGTCGGCCTCCATAAGTCTACCATGCATATATATGCTCGCCCACTCCTTATATCATGCACATAATACCATCGCACACTCAAGAGAGAGCTCGCACTTCAACCATTTGTTCAAGTTTCCTTCGTCGCACTTCATGCTGGAGCGTTTAAGGATCGCAGGTCCTTACATCCTCCTCCACCTGAAGTTGTTGTCGTCCTCGACAACATACCATCCTGGTAGCCATCCACCAAGATCATCATCCATGTCTGACTCATCCTTGGTCCATGATGTCATCTCCTCCACATACTGCAAACATCCCTGCAACATATGTAGAACTCCATCTCTACCATGTGTCGTCCTCATCCTGTGAACTGTTCTCCTCGTCTGCCTGATGCCAACATATCTCCATGCACTTCCGGACCCCATGTCTAAACTAGTTGGGTAGCTAATCCAACTGTCACACTCAAGCCATGAGAGTGAACATCCTTATGCCTTCACTAGTCTACCTCGAATTCTGCCACATCTTGAACTCCCCAAGAATCTTACCACCATGTTCAGGTCCATGGAAACTCCATCCCATCTGCAACATGTCATGATGCTTTATGCCAAGCCATCCCTACACCATCTGTCATACCTGCTCAACCTGTTTTAAGGACTCACTGCCACGAGCAGCTAATAATGAGCCCCATCTTCTCGTCATCTAAGAAGATGTGGAGGGAGTAGAGCCTGAAGGCTCACCCTCACTAATCATCTCAATCCATCTGTCAAGATTTCTATCTCCATCCTTTGTAGATAAGTGACCCGATCCTCCTCCCGGACATTCGGCCTCACATATGCCTCATCATCATCATCATCATCCTCAACCACTTCTAGCCTTCTTGACAAATCCAAGATACTATCTGAAAGTGTCCTGATGACCAATGACTACTCGGTAAGCTTTGTCTCAACCATAGACAACCGCTTACTCATGTCTTCCATCTGCTTCTCATCCTCCATTTGCATCACTGCCAACTTACAATCAGGCCTTGTCACTCCAATGGTTGGTACACCAATGGGTACATCTTCCCTTCCATCGTAAATGTACATCTTCCTCAAATGTGGAACAATCATAGCATCAAACTGTTTCATGAATTCCATTCCCAGCACAACCTCGTAGTCATCAATTCGCACTATATTGAAGTCGACCTTCCCTGTCCATTCACCAAGTGTTGTGTCCACTTTCTCAGCTATACCAAGAAGATTATTAGGAGGAGAATTGACTGTATTCATCTGTGCCTTCACCGGTACAAATTTCAGCCCAATTCTTCTCGCAGTATCTTCTCCCATGAAGTTGTGAGAAGCCCCACTATCCACCATAGTGATTATATCAGCACCTCCAACCTTCATCCGAACATACTCCAAACTGTTCCTCTCAGGATCCCTTCGAGAGACCACCTCTGTAGCGGCAGCAACACCAAGTATCTGCATCATCCCCACAAAAGCTTCTTCATTCTTCGTATTAGATTGTGCGATCGCAACCACTTTCGGTTTAGAAGGAAAATTATTCACCGTATGTGGTCCAGCACATATCCAACACTTCAAGGCTTTCTTCGTCTTCGAATTATCATCCGATTTCGAAGCATCATACTTCTTCTTATCTTTCGGCTTATCGGACTTCTTCTTCCTATCATCAGAAGTCTCATCGTAATGCTCCACCAACCTGTCAACAGCAGCAAAAGCTTCCTCAAGTGTTCTAATCCTCTACCTCTTCACTTCATTGCATGCCCAAGGCTTCAACCCAATAATTAAATTGAACACCTTGTCCCTCTCCGCCATGTCAGGAAGTTCCAGAACCGTACTTGTAAACTCCCGTTGATATGTCTGAAGGTTCCCGATCTACTTTATGAACTTAATTTTCATCCTTGCTTCCCACGTTTCATCCTGAGTACTGAAATGGGTCTGCAAAGCTTTCTTCCTGTCATCCCACGAAGTAATGTCACCAGCACTGCCATTGGCAATCTGATCCATCCTCCTTCGCCACCATATCTTAGCATCCTTTGTCAAGAACTGACCAGCTACCTTGACCTTTGTCTCATCATTAGATAGACCCAAGCGTTCCAAGTATTGCTCCATGTCCCATAGAAAGTTGCCAAGAGTCTTTGCACTCCTTGTACCATCGTAAGATTCTGGTTCCTTGACTTTCACATGAGGCACTCCTCCACCTGAGTTATGCCTCACAGCCTTCTTCAACACCGTGATCTCATCTCTAGCTTCATCAAGAGATTTTTGCAAGCCCACGATCTCTACAAGACCTTGGTCCCTTGCCTCTTCAACCTCCTTGACCCTTACTTCAAGTTGTGTACACATAAGATCAATGTACTCGTGTTGAGTCCGGAGTTCATCGAGCTCTTCCTTCATCTTCAAATTGGCCTCTTGCTCCTTATCAAACAATTCCATATTCTTATTCCAGAAAGCTTCCAAGCCCTCCATCCTTTCCAACACATTTTCCATAAGTGACATAGTAGCATCCTGCACACTGTGACTAGTCCCAGCCTGAGATTCAGCTGCCATTGCTAACAGCTTCCTTCTTCTTTGTAATCTAGTTTCGACCATTCGACAGTTTCACCAAGATGCATGCAACCTGAACCAGCCCTTGTTCCACTTGTATGTGAAACAGCTTCCTTCACCTGCAAGTACCTGCTTCACTATCTTCAACTGTCAAGTGTATGTACACCTGCTTCACCCAGCTTCCTGCAAGACCTCTCCAAGTCTTCAGACTAGCTCTGATACCAACTGTCAAGCCCCCGAGCTGGCGGTAGTCTTTCAACCGCTCTTAGTGAGGTGCGGCACCACCGAACACTTTCTTTTCACCAATACTTATGTTCGTGGACTATGCCTAACCACATACTCCTACTTATTTTGTGTTTCGCAACCAAGTATTATTATGTTATCCTTTATACCAATGAACACCCATACACATTCATTATCAACAGTAATTATAAACGAGAACACAATTGCACAGTATAAAGGGAGGGGAAACTCCCTGAACAATGAGTCTGCCCGATAATATATTATACAACTTTACAAAGTTACAATGCTTTACAAGTATACTTGGAAACCCCAAGTTTCATACTTAGCCAAATTTACAATCTTTGGAAAACTCGGTTGCCCAGCTCGTCGGCACCTCCGCACGGTCGCCGCATGACTCACCAATGCTTCGTTCACCTTGTCGTACGATCGTGTTGTTTTCCCAACTCGGGCACACCTCCAAGTCGCCACACACAGGCGCCTCTACCCAAGACACACCTCCGTTCACAATCTCAACACTTCACCAAGTCACCGTGCACACTTGCAAGCCGGGTGGGCGCTCACCCGAGTTGCCAAGACAACCGCGCCAAGTCGTTGCACAAACCGGGCGCCACACACCCGTGCATGCCTCAACAGTCCATTGGGTGCCACACACCCGTGCACTTCCTCACCCAACCGCCGGGCGCTCCTGCCCGCACCTTCACCCACAACCGCACTATCACCGCACAGCCCTGCCCAAGAATGGGCGCATTACTAAACCTGCGCCTCTTCCTTGGAACTGTGCCTAGACCTGCGCCTTTACCTTATAGAGTGAAGATGTTTGAGCGAATGAGTTGCTTGCCAAATGAGAGTCAACGCTCCACAATATATACCAAGTGTAGGGCGAAGTTTGGCTACCCAACCGACTTGCCCAAAGCCCCTACTCCATCGCAAACTTGCCAAACTTCAAGTTGGCTTTGCCCATGTTCATAGGTCGGCCTCCATAAGTCTACCACACATATATATGCTCGCCCACTCCTTATATCATGCGCATAATACCATCGCACGCTCAAGAGAGATCTCGCACTTCAACCGTTTGTTCAAGTTTCCTTCGTCGCACTTCATGCTGGAGCGTTTAAGGATCGCAGGTCCTTACAGCCCAGCTCTCGTTCGATGCTGGGGGCTTCGAAACCATAAGTGCATCCATCTTCTACATTCGTGCCAATTTACAATGGTCTTCTAATGTGTACTCCACCATCGTGAGGGTGTTGCACGCAACACCCATTCCAGCGCACCATACCGTTGTTATTTTGGTACTGCACTTTCAAATTTGTCCAGGAATTCATCCACCGCTATTACTCCATCATATGTTGGCAGTTCCCTTACCTCTGTCGTCATGCAATGCAGTGATCTAATCATCATGTTGCAATTCAGCGTTGTCACTTTATGCAACCAGTTTTGCCATCATTCTACTTCTTCGTCTTAATCCAAGGTACATGAGTTGTCACGCTCCCACGAGATTCTCCCATCTGCAGTCGGGTTCACTCGATCCTAGTCTTACATCGTTATTTGGTAAATATAATCTAGCTCATCATCGCACACTGGTTCAGTGTAACGCGTTCCCTCATATGTGTCTAGCGGAACTACTACACGTAGGGACTTTTTCTCAAATATCATCTTCCACTTCTTAAGGTTAATGACTCCATTCATATCAGTGGCCCAGTCTATTCCTAGCAATGCGAGATAAGGATTGTTGTCTTCAACAATCTCTATTACTTCAAAGTCCGTCTGTGTGCTCGCGCCTTTGATATCAACTATTACCCCTTGCAACCTCCCCATCGACAAAATCTTCTGTTGGTTCGCCATTCGTAATTAAATAGGGGACCACTGCAATGCGGACCTTCCCATACGTTCCCATGTCTGCTTCGGTAATACATTCATGTATGAACCTAGGTCTAGGATTACTTGATCCATTTCAATACTCGCCAATCTGTGCTGTCAATCTCATTTCCCTCCCGGTGCACAATGCATGCTTTCCCAATTTCCGAACTACGCACATTTCCCCTAACCCTGCACATCTAGTGATCAACTCCTATAGTCCCTTAATTGCGTTATTGTCACGCAGTAGTTTCATTCACATCTCCAGAAAGGTAGTAAGCATAGAAGGATCCATCCCTGGCTCTGGTTGATCCTTACTACCTGAAGTGGAGGCCTCCACAAAGCTCTTCTTAGCTTCCATGAACGTCTCCTTTGTGTGTTCTAAGTCAAACTCAGGTTCCTTTGTAGGAGCCTTACAAACCCATGTATCTTCCTCGGGCTGCTTCCCCTTATCCTCCCCTGTGGTCGCACCACTTCTGAGCATCATGTTCACATTGGGTCTTCTTCACGCAGTTCAGACCTCATCATTTGGATATTCTGAGTCGAAGGAGGCTGGAGTACCCCTTTCTCACGCATTTGTGCGATTAAAATAGGACAATCTACTACTTCATGATCGAATTGAGCAGAAGTATGAACAAGATATTCTTGTTGGGTTGGTACAATCACGAGTGTAGTGTCTTGGTCCTTCGCAATTGTAACAAATTAACTATCTGCGGCCCCTTCCTGGCCCCATTTCTCCTCGTCCTCGACCTTTCCCCTGAAATCTAGTGCGCGCCATCCCCACAGCTGGGTCGAGGGCTCAAGTTTCTGTCTGCATCCTATAAGCTGGGGTCCAATCCATCATTTACTCATAGCTGCGACAAGTGTGCTCATTGTGGCCCACCGACCTACAGAAATTACAAAACAGTTGTTGGGGTGCCGGTGTATACTTCTACAACAAATGACAATTATTTTTCATGTGTTTTCCTCCTATCTGACAGATCACATACCATAACGTAGGTGTCACACTCAGCCCTACCTGTGCCTCCATTCTCAACGGCATTGAACCCCCTCCTGCCAAGTAGTTCATGAATACTAGATAGTGGTCCTTGTCATGGCCCTAGCCTTTGCATTTTATGCACCACATTTCCTCGTGCATGTCTGGCCACGGTGCCTTATCCTGCTTCAAGATCTGCATTTCTAGGTAGAGATTCTGCAGTTGCACATGGATTTGTTGAACTCCCAGCCTTGGATCCTGTATCTGTGTCTCATGCAACCTCATTGCCATTTCCAACGCTTCGGCCTGGGTAGAAATTTTCTGTTGTGATAGCACCATCCTCAAGTGTGGTGTCAGAGATGCCACAAACCATGCGCGATGCTACGCATCTATTAGCGTCATATAAGCCTTGCAGATCATACTCTTCAACCATTGATCTAGATCCCAGGGGGTCTCGCATGGAAGCATCACAATCTCTTTAAACCCGATGATCGACTGTGTCTCTGATTTCAGCTGGCTAAATTATCTGTTCAACATATTCTAGATCTCTGTTATTCCTCCATTTGGATGATCATTAGAGTGCTTGATATACCATTTCAACACATGATCCTGCAGTGCACTCACCAATGTAGCCTTCTTAATGTTATCATCTGTGGTCCCTTGCGCTTCCCACACTGCTCTTACCACGAACTAGAACTGGTCTAGATCCTCATTCCTTACTCCTCTGAATACGGGTAGCTTGATCATGCTTGCCATGTTGGACTACGAGGTTGGTGGGAGTGGAGTGGGTGGAGATGGAGGTGAAGGAGGTGAAGCGGGTGGTGGCGTGGATAGAGGTGGTAACTGCAGAATGTGCTACCTTATCAAACTGACTGCACTTCTCGGAGAGACCTGAGGGAGCTCCTCCTCGCTCTCCCGCGAAGGTGAAATTAAGGGACTGTTTCCTAATTCCCCACTACCTTTGTAGATCTTTTTGCTCCACACCGTCCCAAACATTAATGCATTCGCATAACCTGCTTTTGACATAACAACATCTTAATCCAGGTATTCAAAGATTTAATGTACTTACCTCATGGTCCCTTCAGAAAACGTCGTTCTGCTTCGTTGTAGCTCATAGTCATGTCTATCACAAACTCAGTGATAAATCCCCATATTATTTGGTTGAGCCAATGGTCCATAGCTCGCATGATCTTATCTTCTAATGCCTCTATTCTACGCACTAATTCCGGAGTCCACACTATTGGTTGGTTGAGTTTACACCTTCCTTGGTTGTCAGCTAACCTTGTGATCCACTCATACAGTTTAGAAGGAAAGGACGCAAAGAAGATCTTATGGAGTTTCGTATACATGTAGCGATCCAGCCACCTTTTCTTGGATACTTGTGGAGTTTTTTTCTCTTGTGTCACGAACTTGTGAATCTTCTTGTCCAACCGCTCTTCAATTTCCTTCTTCGTTGGGTTCCAGTGGCATGACATCATACATCCCTTAGGCAGATCCCGGTCCCGACAACGGAACCATTTGTTGGCCTGTTGGGGCCTGACCCAGGTTCAGAAGTGATTTAGCCAAACAAATCCCGAAACTATCGACCCTTTCGGCAACAGTCCATGGTGTGCAGACTGTGGTTTCAACCGAGGTAGTATGGGAGGGTGCTAGAACTAGGTTTCCACACCCTAGGGATGTCTTGATAAAATATAGGAAGTTCGCGAACCGAACTTGCGTGCTTGTGCTGCCCACAGCCATCTGACCTTCGCAACTTGTGCAACTGCTTCTGCGCAGCTCTATAAAGAGCGTGAAGAGGTGTTGTCTAGATCCTTTATCCTTACTTTGCTATTATTATAGATCTTAACTTAATTGTGAGGGCCCAATATTCTTATTAACCATTCAACATTCATAACAAGTGCGCGCAATCATAAACTTACGAAGAGATGCATAAATATAACAGAAGCATAGACACACAATATTTCAGAATCAACTTATCTTTTATTACTTCTCCATCCAAGTACAATCCCAACTCCATCCTACGCACTCAGCTGCAGAGCCTCTTCCTACTACTATAACCCAAGACTCGGACTTACAGAATCAGAGCTAATTCATCATCCCAAAAACATGTATCTGTTACATCTTAGAGCCGCGCTCTATTTATATAATCCCATGGTCTAGGGACCATGGGTAGGCCAACATAATTTAAATTAAATTACATTATCTTAGGGCGGACAACCCTAGATTCTTGCGCTCCGCGCTCGCATTTCACGAGGTCTTTACATTACACTTGACCAAAATTCGGGCTTCGAGCCCCAAAAACCTACTATGGGGGGATCCGCTGCCCAACACTATTTGGAGGTCATGGCCATTGTCTTGTTCTTTCCTTGAGGACGTATCATCAGGAAAAAAATTTCCTGGTTTAAGAAACGAGTTTACTGCATTATTTTGCAGTAATCAAAGAGATGGCGGTATGCAGTGCTACCTCTGGTATCCTGTACAACTTATCTCCCAAAGTAATAATAACAACACGGGGCCTGGATTCATACACAGCATGTTGCTTCCACAAGTATGGTTGTCCTAATAATACATCACAAACTTCAAGGGGAGCAATGTCACATAATACCTCATCCGTGAAGGGCTTGATATTGTATGGAAGGCGACACTGTTGGCTCACGTGAAGATCCCGTCCTTGGTGAGGCCACCTGATGGTGTATGGTTGTGGATGTGCTGTGGTCGGTAAGTCCAACCACTTCACGACCTCTGCTGAAATGAGGTTCTTTTGGCTCCTGCTGTCGATAATGAACTATAGCGGGGAGCCCTTTACCCACATTTGGGAGTGGAAGAGACGCTCCTCCTCCTCTGGATCTTTGGGTTCCTCCTTCTGGATATTCATGGTGGCAATGGTGGCATTGGGCTCTGCATCGATAATCTTCTCCCCTTTATCATTCCCCTTTTCAGGTTTTGACTCAGAGTCAGAACATGCATATGATTTTGAAACCTTTAGCTCGACCACCAGTGACTACTTGGCCCAAAACTCACTTGTGTTGTGAGTGGAGCTCTTATGGAACTCACACCACTTTCTTGTGTCCTTTTTCGGCTTCACGGTGTTGTTCTTTGATTGTATCTTTGGCAGGTTGTCTTGGGCCGCCCCGCCTTGGATTTTTTTTTTGTTCTGCGGTTTGGGGGCACCTTTCCCTTGCTTCAGATTCGCAGATCCAAAGTCTTCCTTCTTCTGTTTAAACTTTTGCTCGACCTTAATGGCATATCGGTATGTCGTGCCGAGCGAGGGGATGTTCAGGAATTCTATTTCTTCCTAGATGTACTTGTGTAGGTAGTCACGGTACTTGAGTACCAAATGCTGCTCCGAATCCTTGATACCCAACTTTGTGCTAAGGGTATGGAAAATACTGGTAAACTCTGGCACGTCTTGGTCCCTTCCCTGCCGCAGCGTGGTCCACTTTATGTATTGATCCTCATAGCTTCCGATAGGGTAGTGCTGCTCCTTGATGGCATCCTGGAATGAATCCCAAGTGGGTGCGGCTGAAAATAGTGAGCCTGTACTTTCATCTTTCTACTCACAGTAGGTTCCTCACCAGTCCTTGATGTGGGGGGCTACTTTGAGAAGAGCAAAAATAATCTTTTCCCGACTAGAAAAATCATGAATAGAAAAATAACCCTCTAGCAAATTTAACCATTTATCGATGGCATCTACATCTAACCCTCGAATATGGGATTTCAAAATTAACTTCTACCTTAAACGGTATGGTGTTTCTAGAGTATCTATTGGAAGCCAATGCGTTGCCCCTAGGTAGCCGCTGAAGGATCTGGGTAAAGTTGTCCATCATCGTGTTCCTTTGTCGCTCGAGGGCTTCTTCGAGCAAGATTTTGATAGGATATCCTGCCCCCTCATCTTTCTTTTCATCCACCATGGGAGGCCGTCGAGATTTGCGAGGTTGGTCTTGCAAAGGTTCGACCAGTTCAAGGCCTAACTCCTTATATCCCGACCTCGTTGGGGACATGCAAAGAAAAACAGAAAAAAAGCAGACTGCTCTGATACCACTGATCCAGATTTAAATAGGAATGCAACAAATTACAGAGACAACCATAAACACAAAGATGCAGTGGAAATAATACTTCATTTCATTAATGCAAAATACTGAAATATGTTTACAAATAGCAATGGAAATAAACCATCTAGGGCGATGTTAGCTTATCTCTGAGAAGAGATGTGGTGGCTAAATGCCTCTGAACTATCTTACAATGAGGCTCGCAGGCCTTTTTATTGTTAAGAAACAATGGAAAACCATAAACATCCAAAAACCTAACCCTGGAAGATGAAACGCCAAACTATGGGCCCCGTTTGGGTAAATTGTTACACCAACTTCCCAGGGTCATAACTTTGGCATACGATCTTCGTTTGATGCACACAGTATCTCGTTAGAAAGATCTATCTGAGAACTATAGCTTTGGGAGGAGCAATATCAGTCCATGGACCCATATTACTCCTAATTTTCCCAAAAAACGTTGTTTAGGGCCTCAAAACAACGCTGGAAGTTCAGGACCCGAAAAAATGCTAAAAATAGTAAATTGTGCTACAATTAAGGAAATAGAAAAGCTGAAAGAAATAATGGTGGGGTTCCAAGTGGACTTGGTAGGTGGCCACCAATATCCACCTAGATCATCACCACCATTGTATTTCTCATACTCGCAGAACCACTCTATATGGGGAGTGAAGTGAAAGGATGCACTTGAGTCAATCAATCATGCCTCATGATCTACATGTGTACTTGAAGACACCAAGTACACATCCCCACCTTCATCTGAGGTGGTTTTCGCCTCTACAAAAGGAGCATCATCAGAACCCTTTCCTTTGTCAGGATCTTTATATTTATAGTCCCTTTTGTAGTGCCCTTCCTTTCCACATTTCTAGCACACCATCTTTATAGGTTTTCCTGGATATTTAGATATCCCTCTAGATTTAGATCTCCCACTCGATGACTTATTTTTGTTTCTCTTTTGGGACCATCCTCGTACAGACAAGGCATCACCATTCTGGCTCTTCTAATTTTGTCATCTCATCTCCTCCATCGGCAAGGATGAGACTATTTCATCAAATTGCAAGGAAATTGCATTGCTACCTATTGCAATAACCAGAATATCCCACGAATCTAGTAGAGAACACAACAAACTGATGCACTTATCTTTGTCTGAAATTTTAATATCAACAGACAATAATTGAATTACCACAGTATTAAATGTGTTCAAATGCTCTGTCACTGAGTCTCCATCTTTCATCCTCAGGTTATACAGCTTTTTCCGCAGGAACAGTTTATTCACCAGAGACTTAGATTGGTACAGTGTCCCAAACTTGTCCCACAAAGCCTTCATCATAGCTTCCCTGATACATTCAGCAATACTGAATCTGAGACACAGAATCGTATTGTGCTCTTTGCCTTCTAATCCAACTTCTTCCCTTCTTCATCAGACACTCCTATTGGTTATAATCACCTACGAGGCCTTCACGACCTATTATAATCAGCTTCGCACAACCCTCACCAGGGGCTAGGGTGACTTCGCATTGCCCTAGCAGTAATCTACGCTACTTCCCCAAGTTATACCATGGTTCTTACTTATCTTCTTATAACAGTTAGTTATCTTCACGTAAACAGATACCTTATCTTATATTTACTTTATCAACACATTCATACAAGTTCTCACATCATATAAACAATAGAAATTCAATTTATATCCGATACATTCAATGCACAAAAAAAGAAAAAGATACACAAAAATGATGTAAAACTTCTCTTTATTACTTCTCTAAAGGTTACAGACTCGACTCACCCTGCGCACTCAGTTGTAGGGGCCCACGCACTCAATTGCAGACTACTAGGCCTCTACGCACTCAGCTGTAGAGCCTTCTCCTACTCTTCAACCCAAAGACTTGACTCTACACTTAGATAAGACTCAATTCTTTATCCTTCATCCTTTTCTCTACTTTTTTCCTTTACAACATAGAGCCTCGCTCTATTTATACAATCCCATGGTCCATGGACAATGGGTAGATTTCTAAAGCCGACATTACATTACAAAAGTGAGGGAGGACAACCCTATGACTCATTTACAATCTTCACACTCCATGCTGTTTTGGGAAGTTTTAGTGTCTACAGATAAATTCTTAAACCCCTAGTCTAGTAGCTAAGTCTAGAACAACAATACAAAGCATTCTCTACTTTTTCTATGACCAATAGATTAAATAAGAGGCAAAGAAGCCTACCTGTAGCTTTTGCTTACTCCTTATCTCCCTTAACCAATTCTGTCGCTCCTCTCCATACTTAATTCGCTTGAAGAGTACCCGCACACAGACAAAAGATAAAAACCAATCAAAGCATATGATAATTATCTATTGATTAAACATAGCATTGAATCAAGTACATAGTACACATATGAAAGCATTAATGAATAACACAAGCATATGGAAAAAACTTTGAACACTATATTAGTAAAAGGAAGAGTTACAACCCAATTTTCTTGATTTATTATCACTCCTCCAGTTCAATCCCATCCTCTCCTCATAACAAGCAAGACATTTCGACATCATTAAAATACTCAAGTCTCATACTAACAACATCTCCCTATAATTCAATAATCTCCAGCACTTGATCACTTAGATGAGTGGTCTTTTTATGCCATAAATGGTGATAATGAATGCCCTCCCAAACTTAGGATTTAGTTCCATGGAGGAAGGGATAAAGGGGTTGATGTTCCTTAACTCCCTACCTCATCCAAATTTGAGCTCAAAGGAGTAGATAAACTTGGGAAACTTCTAGATGCATCCAATGGATAAGAATATTCCCAAACTCCAATGCAATTTCGCTCAAATTCGCCCAGTGCAAGCCAAAGAGGGCTCAAGTGCACTGCATAGCACCCTATCAATGTATGGTCTGCATTGCAGTGCACCCTAATGAAGGCCTGCCTACGCTGATCTTCTTAGAGACAATTTTTGGATGATTATAGTCATAGAACTTGCTAGGAAGCTAGGCATTCTGATGGTTGACTTCTTTAGGGCATGTAACAATTGAATTAGGGTTTGATGGGCCCTAATAGTACTGTTTTGTAAGTTGGGGTTGATGTGCCCAAATGTATCTATAACAGTTGCCCCCTAAAGCATGAAGTTGAAAATATATATGTTGACTAAAATGCTTTACCATGTGGAGAGGAGGTTTCGAAGTAGAAGGTGACCTACATCAATTACAATACATATATCATGATAATTTGATTTTTTCTCGTGAACTCGCTGAGGGAAGGCATACCCATGTTCAGCTTATAAACTTTCATTACATGTACAAATATAGTTGTCTACAGATATAGACCCATGAATGGATGAACATGAATGTAAGGCCATTTTACATTTGATTTAGTACTCCTGAAAATATCGCGGCTCGGATGGATGAAACTAGATCCAGGGTCTTCAATCTCGTTCAATATTTCGCTCAAGTACAAGTCTAACCATGTGAATAGATGATCTAAAGTCGAACATGGGAAGACATCGTCTGATTACCAGCCAATGAAGTAAGCCATTAATAGATGCGAGAAGAATCACCGATAATGATAATTTTTGGGCAGCGGGTCCCCCGCGTAACGGGTTTTTGGCTTAAAGCCCAAAATTTTGGGGATATTGGTATTGTAAAGGCTCCGTGAAGTGTGCGGAGCATGAGATGTAATGAGTCAAGTTAAAGGGTAGTCCGCCCGAAAATAAGGTAAAATAATAGAAAGTGAGTCGGCCTGCCCATGGTCCGCGGACCATGAGAGTGTATAAATAAGGCAAGACTCTAGGTGTAGAAGATAGTTTTTTGGAGAGATCTACAGTGCATGGGTTGAGGACAGCGGCAGTTGCTCTGAGTCCGTAAGTCCAAATTTTGGGTTGTAATAGGAGATAGAGGCTCTGCAGCTGTGTGCGCGAAGGCCTAGGAGAGTCCGTAGCTGTGTGCGCAGACCCCTGCAGCTATGTGCACAAGGCAGGAAGTGGATTGTAATTGGATAAAGACATTAATAAAGATAAGTTGATTTTGAAATATCATGTATCTGTTCTAGACTCTGGTTTATGCATCTGTTCTTGATTTATGATTACGCGCATGTCTATTTATGTTAAATAATAACTGAAAGAGTTGTACCTTCGTAAGTAACAAAGGATCTATAATAATATTAAGCACAATGAAGGGTAAATTGCATTCGCGCTGGACTAAGGTAGTTGCTCCAAAAGGACGGTTGCATGGAAGCAACGCAGCACATAGGATCGTTCCACGCAAACCCAGACCACATCAAGACATCCCTAGGGTGCAAAAACCTGGTTCCAGCACCCTCCCATACTACCTCGGGTGAGACTTCAGTCTGCGCTCCGTGGACTGTTGCCAAAAGGGCCAATAGTGTCCGAATTTGTTTGGCTAAACATTTCTGAACCTGGGTCAGACCCCATTAAGCCAACAATAATGACCCTCAAGGTACTACAGTACATTTCGCATGGTGTGAATAAATGATTTGATGTCAAACACCATACAAAGTCTTTCGGTTGAAGGCTAGTGATGTCAACCTATCACCGAAAGCGAGAAACCTGCCATTGATGTATGCAAGCCTCAAGCTACTGAAGGGGTTTTTCTATGTCAACTTCTTAGATAATGTGCTGATGTCGACAATAAGCGACTCGTTGCAGGAGGGACTTGATGTATCCCACATCAACGACACGAAACGAGGTAAATGATTTTGGAGATGAAAATCGACTGACGACAGAAGGTTCAGGAATGGCGGTCATGAAAATGAATATTTACAATATTGCAAAGAATGAAGTTTGAACTGAATGACTTCTCTTGAACATGTCGACGACACTAAGATGAATTGGTAGCATTGACCCAAAACAAAGTAATGGATAGTATGATAGACCAATGGTGTGATAACCATCAAGATGAATGACCCAACCAACATAGTCACGGTGATGAGGTGAAAGTGTGATGTTCAAGAGCGACTTGCTACCATAAAGTGTTTTACCTTTTTTCCCATTTTCCCCAGTCATTGCTGACTAGTACCTCTTTATTTTTATCAAGCTTGAGGAGGATAACATATGCTTGTTGTATAATTCCACCCTTCGAGTGAATCCATCACTTCTAGTGAAGGTGAAACTCGGTCTTGTATAGATGGACAAGTTTGTCACTATTTAATGTTTCTAAAGAGTTTAACGAGAAAGATAACTTAGTCATTTTCATGTTTAGAGAGTTTGAAAAGGGATGAAAAGGAAACTGCAAAAGTTCCTTTTCATAAATCAATCTCTAAAGTCCGAAAAATCATAAAATAATACAAGAGAGATATCATTTCCAATCCGTTAGCGAGCTGGAAAGGACAAGCGCTTGGTAATCTTTTCATGTTTAGAGAGTCTGAAAAGAGCTTAAAGAGGACTCCATTTTGAGTAATGAGTGGTGTCTAAGATAGAAACTAGTTCCGGTGATTTTGGAACTTCTCAAAACATGTTGATCGATGTGAAGAGGTTGGCTAATAAGACCACTCATTGCAACTGTTCCTCAAAAAAGGGTAAAACAACCAAGTGAAAGCGTATGATCAGCCAAAGGGATGGTAGCGATGGGATGAAAACAACCAAGGTTCATCTGATGGAAGAGGCTAATAGAATGGCAATCACAAGGGTTAAAATGGAAATCGATTCATTTTTAGACAAGCTTGAACCATAGGGAACTATGCTTGGGTTTAGTTTCATATTTACACAAGCTTGAAACGAAAAACTATGCTTGGATTTAGTTTCATGTTTACAAAAGCTCGAAACGAAAAACTGAGCTTGAGATTGGTTTACATGCCCCCAGCATGATGAAAGGGAGAGTCTCATGTAACCAGATGGAAGTCACTGCGGTGAAGCAGGACGGTTATCCAACACCTTTTTGGCTTCGTCCAGATAGGAACAAAGGTGAATGGCGTGATTCCCTTCACATAACCTATAGGGAAACTTAACTTTGCCACTAGGTGCATGCCCCCCAATCTTCATTACATTCACCTAAGTAGACTCCTCATGGCTATTAAGTGGATGGAATGAAAGTTCATTTATGAGATCAAGTGAAAGAATCGACTGGGATTTTATGAGATCTAATCAAAGACTCGAATTGGAACTTTTCTCCAGGGGACCTTGTTTCATTTTTTAATGAGCTTGACACAAGACAAGGAACTCTGATTAGATTCATTGTTTCATTTTTTAATGAGGTTGACACAAGACAAGGAACTCTCCTCATGGGAGCTGTTTCATTTTTTAACGAGGTTGACATAGTAAAAGAACCATCCTCATATTCCTTGTTTCATTTTTTAATGAGGTTGACACAAGACAAGGAACTATCTTCATGGACCTATTTCATTTTTTAATGAGGTTAACATAGTAAAAGAACTATACTCATACTCCTCGATCACAACTCATAAGAAGACATGAAAGAGAGATTTGGTTCCAATGCCCCCAGTACATGATGTACAACATCACTGAATTGATCGTTAGTTGATGTAGGTATGGAACGGGTTGCCACATAATTAACCTGTGGTGGGGATGATAGCATTGGTACAAAAGGACCAATTAGGGAGGATGGTTGACTAGGAGCTATATTTAGACTGGGAAATGAAAGTTGGTCAACAATGACAATTCTACCTTCATGCGGGAAACAAATCACTTGAAAGAGTGTTGAAACAACAACTCCCATGTCATAAACATAGCCGCACCCAAGAAGTAAATTATAATATAAAGGGCCTGAGACTACCATCACGTTCAGAAAAATGATTTTTCCTCCCAAAGTAATAGGTAACTGAGGAAGGATCCCTAATGGTCGACTGGTTCCTCTGTTAAAAGCCAACAAATTCTGGGTAACAGGCACAAGTGGCAGCGAACCGAGAGCTTGCCAAGTAGTTGAGGAAAGGATACTCACTGATGCACCTTCATCTATAATAGTGCCATATACAATCATATTACAAACCTATACTATAATCTGGAAAGGCACATAAGAAGGAAGACAGAATCTTGCCAGTCGATTCCAATCAAAGGAAGTGACCAGACTACTTGGAGGGGGTACCATAGAAATGGGAGAATTAACCCCTTGAGTTACGAGAGCGGGAGGATTTTCCTCCTGTCTTGATGGAATAGGAGGATTGCCCCCAAGCTCATTTGAATCTGAAGAAACAAAAAGAACTTGAGTGGTATCATATTCACTCTCTTCGGGAAAGGTATGATTTGCTAAAGGTGAAATCAGATCAACTGTTACCTCGACCTATTGATTTGGGTCGGGTATAGACTCATAGGATTCACTTTCAGAGAGAGTGGGTTTGACTGACGGTTGATTTTGGTCAGTCAATTCACCAACTAGTGAAGGACTCAAGGAGAGTTTCCTGTAACCAGATGGAAGTCGTTGTGGTGAAGCAGGACGGTTATCCAACACTTTTTTGGCTTCATCCAGATTGGCACAAAGGTGAAAGGGGTGATTCCCTTCACATAACCTACAGGGAAACTTGATTTTTCCCTTCTTTCCATGAACTTTACTACCACTAGTTGATGGTGTGTCACCAACATGATCTCGAGAAGTTGATGACATAGGATGATGTGAACGGGAAGACCATTCTTCTAAGATCTGAGGAATATCAGGACAATTTCGAAGAAGATGGTCTCCCACACAAAGTTTGCATGGATATCGAACTTTGTGAGGCTTGACAGATGGTTTCTCATCAGATGTTGCATTCAAAGCAATGGTTGCTTGGTTTCCCCTCTGCTGAATTTGCTTCTTCTTCTTCTTCTTCTTCCCTTTCTTTTTCTTCTTAGCCACCTAGTTACTAGTACCAATACTTTCACTAGGTGAAGAGGAAGAAGGGGAGGAAGAAACAACTGAGGAAGAAGGCAAAGGGTCAACCTTAGGATCAACTAGAGGTCGATTTTGTCCAGTTGGAGGTGTACTTGATTGGAGAGAAATCATGACATTTTTAACCAAGGAGGTTGAAAACAACCATACTGTCAAGCCAATGGTAAGTCCCAGAAGGGATAATGTAGCCATATAAGGAGAACCAATATTTCTGAAAGAAGGAAAAGGACTAGGATTCCCATCAAAAGGAATTCCTTGATTGGTGTAGAGCCTTGAACCTGTACCTTCCCATACACCTCTCAGCCTCCTTTTCCCACTCATTTCATCCACCAAATTGATTAAATCATTGTATTTTAGGGCTTTTTACATGATTTTCTAACTATGCTAAGTGACTGTTGTTTGGTTTAGAATTTTGGTTCAGAGTGCTGCGTTTCCGCAGCCAACACAGGTTTCCGCAGCTGATCCAGGTTTCTGCAGCTCGCACAGGATTCCGCAGCTGTTTTATTAAACGATATGTTGCAGGTGTCCTCTGAGAAGATGAGCCACATGGGCAAGTTCCAAGGGTCAAGGACATGGTACGTGTCCGTCCAGATCACCCAGAACAGCCATAAAAGCCCGCGGTCAACGAGGAGGCAAATACTGGTCAACAGAAGTGTTCAGCGGTGGCACGGCTCTGCGTTGCTCTGTTTTTGGGCACGTGAAGCTAGGTGGCATCATCCTCAGCCACAGAGACAATCTAGAAGCACGAATCCAACAACCATATTCTCCAGATTGAATGAACACAATGACAGTTACCTAGATCCGGGGACGCAGAGGATTCACGTGTTTTTAAACAGCTGGTTGAATAGCATAGATCTCGTTAAAGTAGTTTGCTTTCTCCTTATAAATAAAGCGTCCTTGAACGCTGTAGAGTTAGTCGTTTGGTAATCATTTTTGTATGTAATTTTGAGCTCCCCACTGTACTTTTACATTTGCTGTCAATACATGAGAAGACTGTTTTGCATTTAAGCGTATAACTGCTCCTTGAACCGGCTGAAGTAGGCAGAGGGCCCCTGTTTGCTGAAGCCCTGTATAGTAACCTTTAATTTCCAGCATTTCTTTTTCTTGTTTCATGTATAATAGCTGTACAGATGTCTTTTAAAATTGCTGCGTTTTTATTTCTTTTCAACATGTATATTAGCTGTACATAAACTTTGATTTCTGTTGATTTACATTTCTGCACTTTTATGTTCATGACTGATCAGTGTGTTATGCAGGTTTCTTAGGCAAGCCCGGGATAGTTTTCCTTCTTTTCTTTTCATAACTAGTGGCATGCGTGATCATCTTGTCTATGTTGCTGACATTCATTGTTTTGCAGTTTTGATTTCCCTTACTGTCATTTCTTTAACTTGCATATTTACTTTCTGCTCTTAGATATCAAGTTGTTCATCTATTGATGGTTCCTTTTCCATAATCAAATAACTTTATTGGGAGCCAAAATATCACTTAGTATAGCTTGATTTAGTTTTCTTTAGAACTCACATTACTTGACTTATTCATAACTGTTTCTTACATGATAAATTCAGCTAAAAGGCAAAAGGTTAAGAGAAAGTTAAAGAGTTGTGACTAGTCTCTTTTATGTAGTTTCACTTAGATTTCACATTGCTTAACATTTCATGATATCTTTTTATAGAGAAGGTTAAGATGAAGAGTTGAAATAGTGTGACATAGTTGTTCTTACTTTTAGTTGGATTTAATATAGATTTCATTTTCATTTTCATTCAGCAGCAAAGATACTGGGCCGATGTCATTAGTCCTTTATTTGATGTCTTTATTGCCCTTCAAGAGTTGATTTTATTGCAGTTGTTGTTCAAGCTTTCTTATAGAATACTTTTTAAGTTTTGAGAAATCATTTAGAGATCACCACAATCATCCACATTTCACTTGCTTTATTACTTCCATCACATCACAGTAGGAAAGATACATTCGAAAACAAACTTAAAAAGCTAAAAACGACAAAAGACTAAGAAAACGGTTACCTAAGTACATATAGTACACCTCACTTCATCAGCTTACGAGCCCCGGGTTGACATTTAAAAGTTGCAATTTAGACATCACTAAATTGACCAAACATTTTGGCGTCGTTGCCGGGGAAGTGAAATTAGGTAGCCAAATTCTTAAAAAAAAAAAAACAAGAAAATTTCAAGGAAGGAAATTGATAACATCTCAAAGTATGCTCTCCTCTTTCACTTAATGTGATCTGGAGGATTAGAAAAGAGAGAGTTATTGGTTTAATAGTTTCTTGAGTATGCTCTCTTCTTGCACCTAGAGTGACCTGGAAGATCAGAAAGAGAATTATTAGCCCGACTTGAAGAAAAAATAAAAAAAAATGACATGCATAGAGCAAGAGATTCTAGGGGAAGGTTTTTAGCTAGAGCCAAAAGTTCGATTTTTACAACTCCATCTACTTCAAGGAATAGACAAGAGACACCTCCATCATCTCCAACTTACACTCCTAGCCCTAGGATTCCTGGAATTCAAGAGGCAGGAGTCGACTCTCCCACACCTTCCATCGAATCTGAACTAGAAAGAGATCCTTTCCTTCCTTCTACAGAGAGACAAATTGTAATTGAAGAAGTAGAATCATCTGAAGAAGAGGGAGAAATTCCTTCTCATATACCTTTAGTAGAAGAACCAGAAGACTCTGAAGTCTCCAGGGAAACTACCATGACAGAGGAAGGAGCAACTGGATTTGGTAGAGGTAGAGGTAGAGGAGGAGGAGGAAACAATGGAGGAGGTAGAGGTAACATTGGGGGAAGTAGGGATGGGGATAACTCATTCGGGTTTCCTATAGTCGATGAGGACTCCCGAGCTACAATGAAAAACATCTCACCATCTGTCCTCCCAAACTTCCATGGGTTTAGGAATGAGGACCCTGAAACATTTCTATTTGAGTTTGAGGTAGTGTGTCGAACTTATGATTATTTGGAAGACTCTCAAAAACTCAAATTGTTTCCTTCAACATTGAAAGGAGCAGCCTTGAAATGGTTCATGGGATTACTCATTCAATCCATTAGGTCTTGGAATGATATGAAACAGGCATTTTTGGATAGGTACCTGGACTATTGTATGCCCACAAATCACAAGGATGAGGTATTCAAAACGATGCAAAAAGAAGATGAAAACTTGGAGGAGTTACTTGAAAGATTTCAATATAATCTGAAAAGAGCAAAAATGAGTAACCTGGATGAGGAGACCTTGAAAGCCCTTTTATTAAAAGCCATTAGAGATGAATGGATAGATATTTTGAACATGATGGGAAAAGGAGATATATCTCAACTTCCACTTTCTGACATAGCAGAATTATGTGTCCATCTCTCAAGGGGGAAATCTAAAACTCAAAAAGGGCCTAGAGATCCTTCTCTCATCAGAGCAAATAAATTTGCAACTGGATCGGTAAGTAGGGTTGAGATTGGCAACATGCTTGATGAATTCAAAACTGATATCTTAGGGAGTCTTAGTGAGCAACTAGACACCCTTAAGATTCACAATAAGCAGAAAGCAAAAGCTGAGGCTTTGGCCATCTTTTGCCCAAAGTGTAGGAAGAAACATGCTCTAAGGGAATGTCCCTTGGATGTAAAAGTTGTAGAAACATGTGTAATTTGTTCAGAGAATCATGAGACCAAGGATTGTCCTTCAATTCCTGGGCTCAAAGCTGTCTTTCAAGAAGATCAAAATACAAGCGAATCTCTCTGTTTTGTTGCAAGGAGACCTTGGCAGGGGCAACAAAATCAAGGGTTTAACAACTCTATGAATTTTCAACCCCCACCAAATTGGAATCCTTGGCAACAACCTTGGTCCCAACCTCAAAATCCTTTTCAATCATGGGTACAAGGTATGCAAAATCCTTATGGGAGATTTGCTCAATTTTACCAATATCCTCCATCGTTTCAAAACCAACAAGCTCCACAACTTCCAAATCAAAGTCCACAACTATCATTGCCATTTCCACAACAACAACAATCTTCTCAACAGAATCCAAACTCTCAACTCTTGCTTCCATTCCAACAGAAGTCAAATCAACTTCCTTCTCAGCCATTGCCAAACCCCAATAATAAAAGCCCTCAAAATGCTTACATGATGGAAGGTCAACAATTTCCTACCTATATGATTGTTCCTCTCAATGAAGTACAACTCAGATCAGGTAGAGTCCTAGATAAATCTTCTATAAATGCTCAAGAGCAAAGCATTTTTGAGGAAGAGTCTCTTGAAGCCAATAAGGGTTCTGAAGCATCTCTTCAAAACCCAAACACTCAAAAAGAAAAAGAAAAAGAATTAACCCCCACAACTCCCATAGTTGAGCAACCTGCATCTTTATCCACACCTCCTTTTCCTGAAAGATTACAAATTGAAAAAGGAGTGGAAAAACAAATTTGGTTACCTGACTATAATTTTCTAGATGAATTGAAGAATGTCTGTATCAAGATTCCCTTGTTACAAGCCATTAAAGAGATTCCTATTCTAGCAAAAACAATAAAGGAGTTGAGTCTTAAAAGACTAGGAAGGAAACCAAGAGATACCAGAAGGATCCACCTGATAGGGAAAATTGCAGATATCATGATGGGAAAAATTACTATGCAGAAATATGTAGATCCCGGTAGTCCAATTGTCAAAACACATATCAATGGGGTAGAAATACCAAATACTTTGATTGATTTAGGGGCTGCTATCAACATCATGAGTAGACAGACTATGGAACAGCTAAAACTTCCTAATATTCTTTTTACACCTACTTTATTACAACTTGCAGATCGATCAATTATTAAACCATATGGTGTATTAGAAGACATTCCAGTCTCCCTAGACTCTTGGGAATATCCAGTGGATTTCATGATTTTAACTCGCAAGAGTAATCTAGGAGGACATCCTCTTATTTTAGAAAGACCTTGGCTAGCCACAGCTGATGCTTTCATAAGTTGTAGGTCTGGGGATATGTATATTTCTGATGGTAATTCGACAAAGAAGTTCAATCTGTATCCTCCAGCAAAAGAAATTACAGAAATAGGGGATAATGAGTGGGTTGATGATGAAGATACTATACAACCTGTCTTTACCATTTCTGAGATCAGTGAAGATAGTCAAATTCTGAACACATTAGAAAATTTTGAACCATCTTCAGAATATGACCACACACAATTTCAGTTGGATTCTGACATTGAGTGTCTATCATCTAGACAAATGTCTCTTTTCTCTATGGAAGAGTTTGGTAGTTCTGCCATTGAGATTTTTCTAGGAAAAACATTGAATATCAACAAAAACTTGGAAAAATCACAACAGGAAGAGATAACCAAAGTCTTGCAAAAACATTCTACTGCATTTGCATGGGAGTATACTGATATGAAAGGTATTGACCCGAAGACTTGCATTCATCACATCTACATTGAGGAAAACAGTAGACCAATCAGACAACCTCAAAGAAGGATGAATCCAAACCTTAGGGAGATAGTGAAAGAAGAGCTCCAAAAGTTACTTAATGTAAACTTCATTTACCCCATTTCAGATAGCCGGTGGGTTTGTCCTTTGGTTATAGTACCTAAAAATAATGGTAAATGGAGGGTTTGCATTGATTATAGGGAATTGAACAAAGCAACTTTGAAGGATCACTTTCCTTTGCCCTTTATTGATCAAGTATTAGATACTTTAGCAGGCAAAAAGTATTTCTCATTTTTGGATGGTTTTAGTGGTTACAATTAGATTCAGGTAGCACCTGAAGATCAGGACAAGACCACATTTACCTGTCCATGGGGAACTTTTGCTTACCGAGTACTTCCTTTTGGATTATGTAATGCACCCGCAACATTTCAAAGGGCAGTACTAGGGATCTTTTCTGATCTAATTCATGATTGTGTAGAGGTCTATATGGATGATTTTACAGTTTATGGTAATTCATTTGAAGAGGCATTAGAAAATTTGGAAAAAGTCCTTATAAGATGTAAAGAAACAAATCTTTCATTAAGTCATGAAAAATGTTTTATGATGTTTACTGAAGGGATTGTTTTAGGACATCATATTTTAGGAGATGGAATTAAAGTTGATAAATCAAAAGTTGAAGTCATCTCCAAGTTACCTATTCCAAATTATCAAAAAGATGTTAGAAGTTTTCTTGGATTTACTGGATATTATAGAAGATTTATTGAAAACTTCACTAAGATAGCATCTCCGCTTTTCAAATTACTTACAAAAGACTGTGAATTCAATTGGGATCCTGACTGTCAATCTGCATTTGAAACTTTAAAAACAAGAATATCTGAAGCACCCATTTTGAGAGGGCCAAATTGGAAACTTCCTTTCCATATTTCTACAGATGCTTCAGATACAGCTCTAGGAGCTGTGTTGGGTCAAAAGGATTTAATTCCTTACGCCATTTACTACACCAGTAAAAATTTTACTCCCACTGAGTTAAATTATACTGTGACTAAAAAAGAGTTCTTAGCCGTTGTTCATGCAATCAACAAGTTTAGACACTATATAACTGGCTATGAAACTTTTGTCCATACTGATCATTCTGCAATTAGATATCTCATGAACAAACCTGTTACTAATGGCAGAGTTACAAGATGGCTTTTACTTTTACAAGAATTCAATATTACTGTGTTAGATAGACCAGGAAAACAAAATACAGTAGCTGATTTCTTGTCTAGAATCCAAAATACTAACGAAGATTCTCCTGTAGAGGATAAGTTTCCAGATGAATATTTGTTTGCAGTAACTACTAAAACTCCTTGGTATGCAGATATTGCTAACTATTTGGTTATAGGGAAGCTACCTCCACACTTATTTCCTAATGAGAAAAGGAAAATCATTCAGGAGAGTTCAAAGTATTCATGGATTTCTAATGAATTGTTCAAAATAGGGCTAGATTGTGTGATCAGAAGATGTGTTTGGGAAGATGAAATGCCTGACATCCTTAAGGCATGTCATGATGAACCGTGCGGTGGAAACTTTGCTGACAAGAGGACTGCCTATAAAATCCTTTCTTTAGGATATTATTGGCCTTCTCTCTTCAAAGATGCAAAACAATATGTTAGAAGGTGTGACAGCTGCCAAAGAGTTGGGAGACCAACTCTTTCAAATGAAATGCCATTACAGCCACAGGTACTCATCGAACCCTTTGAAAAATGGGCTTTAGATTTCATTGTACCTATTAATCCACCATCTAGACAAAAGAAGTATATATTGGTTTGCACTGATTATGTTACTAAATGGGTAGAAGCCAAGGCATTGCCTTCTGCCACTGAAAATTCAGTTGTTCAATTTCTTTTTGAGGATATTTTTACTCGTTTTGGTGTCCCAAGAGAAATTGTGACAGATCAGGGAAGTCAATTTACATCTAACTTGATGGAGAAGCTGATGGAAGAATACAAAATCAAGCACAGAAAATCTACTCCGTACCATCCACAAGCAAATGGTCAAGTGGAATCTACAAATAAAGTTCTTGAGAGCATCATCACCAAAACTGTTCATCTCCACAGAAGAGATTGGGCAGAAAGGCTTCTTGAAGCCTTATGGGCCTATAGAACTACATGGAGGAACACAACAGGATATTCTCCCTATGAACTTGTTTATGGGAAAGAAGTCTTGTTCCCCATTGAGTTTCAAGTCAGGACCTTCAAGATGGCAGTTCATTTGGGGATGAATCTAACAGAAGCCCAAAAGCACAGAATGGAGCAGCTAAATGAGCTAGATGAAATAAGACAAGATGCAATTTTAAGGACTGATCTAGTTCAGCACCAAAGAACTAAGTGGCATGACAGATATATCAAAGAGAGAAAGTTTCAAAAGGGAGATTGGGCGTTACTATTTGATTCCAAGTTTAAAGACTTCAAAGGAAAATTTCAGACTCATTGGCTTGGACCATATGAGATTGATGAAGTCTTTAGCAATGGAGCAGTTCGAGTCAAGACTATTGATGAGTTTCAAACTCCTCTCATTGTGAATGGCCACCGATTGAAAATTTATCATAAGCCACTCTCAAAAGAGGACTTTGTCAAAATGTTTCAAGAAAATTCTGCAATGAGGCTGGTGGAGAAGAATTCTTCTCCTCCATTAGCCTAATCTTTGTTTCTTTCAGTTGAAAAAAAAAAAAAAAAAGGAAAAAAAAAAATTATTTTGTATAAGCCTGAAAACCAATCATAGATTGGCAGTCTTATACAGAAAATGTAGAGTGAAAATCAGGGACACCTGACACTCTATATTTTCCAAAAAAAAAAATCTCTCTCTTCCTTTCCATCTTCACCTCCATCTCATCTTCATCTCCATTCCACTTCACTTCCATCTCATTCCACTCATTTCATTCCATTCCATCAATAAAAGTCCCTCTCAGGACTATTTCATTCAGTTAGTTCTTTTTCTAACTATTTTGTGTAGTTAAAGGAGTGTTGTCTCAGTTTCCGCAGCTAGCACCAGTTTCCGCAGCTCGAAACGATTTCCGCAGCCAGCATCACTCTGTCTCTACAGCCAGCAGCACTCTGTTTTCAAAAAAAAATTACAGTCAAAGGTTAGCATCATCATCACCAAAGGCAGCAAAGATATGAGGCATCTGCAAGATCAAAAAGCAATAATGGGTCAGAAGCCTTAATCAACAAGTGGCAAACTTCCAAAGGTATGATCAAAATCTCTACCAAATAACAATTTAATGTCATTGTATGCATAGTTATTAGATCATGGAAATTCCACTAAATACAATGATTTGATACGGCAAGATTCATATCACTCCTCTTCCACGATGATAATCCATCCACCTCATTCCTTTCTAACGGTCCCATAATCACTCTTAATTCAAACTCGAAATGGGGCTGCTCTTTCATTTATTGGCCATACGTAGAAGAAGTGACCTACTGTACTACGGCTCTCCTCCACCATAATTTCCGCAGCCAACGTTGAGATGTGGCGTAAACAAACCGATTCGAAAGGACTCAGCCGTTATACTGCCCAATTATCACTTCACTCCCGCATGCATTTGATACTAAACCCATGACTGTTGCTTCCCTCGTGCTCATACCATTCTCTGCTCTCCATTTCCGCTGCAACCTCCATAGCTCTGCTCTAAACCCTGATTACAGTCACTGCATATGCTTTGCATTTCGATTACGGCCACTCCACTTACCTTAAGCATCCCGTAATCAGCTCGTTTTTCCCTTTAATGTCCACACACAGTAAAATTTTCAGCCGGGGTTGAAAGCCGAGAATGGGAAAGTTACTCAGAGCTGAACCTGAGGGCCCAAAATATCTGGAGGGGTATCCGCAGACAAAGGAGTCATTGAAGAAAGCAAAGTGGCTGAAATTTATTCAAAAGTTCAGAGGTTATAATAAGGAAGTCACTAAAGCTTTTGCTCGGTCCTTTAATGGACACGTAGTGGAGGTAGGGGATTTGAAATTTACAATAACAAAGGCCACAATAGCAGCAACAACCAGTTTACCACAACAGGGAGACAGATGGTTTAAAAACAGAGGTCTGGATGATCAAGGATGGAAAGTCATGCTCAAGAACCCAGGTATGGATACTTCCATATTTACTAAAGGAATTCCTGTGCATATAATCAAAGAAGAATGGTCTACGATGTTATTACTTGTTCAGAAGTTTATTACATGCGAGGGTCGTTTTGGCACTATGTACATGTATCATGCAAGGATTATGATGAATTTTATGGAAGGCCATGCCCTTAATTTACCTTACTTTCTGTTAGCAAGCCTGAAGAAAATGAGCTCTACTGTTCAGAAACATGTAGGCCATATTGAATCCCACCTTTACCATCACGAGCTCATCAGAATTCTCATTGAAGATCAATAGAAAAATAATAACGATACTTGGGAAAAGTTTTTAATCAGAAATCACTTCCAAGAAGTGACTGAAGCCTCTGCCAGTAGTTCCCCAAAAATCCCAAAAAGAAGTAGGAGGAAAGAAAGAAATGTTACAACCCAGGACTCTCCTACAAAAGACACTCAGGAAATTGTTCAGGAGGAAGAAGAAGAGGGAGCTAGAAATAAGAAGCAGAAAAAGGACAAAGGTAAAATAACTATTCAAGAGACATATCCATCCCCTGAACCATCTGTAGAAGAAGAGTCTCAAACCCTGGCAGAGAGGTTAGCACATCTTCAAGCTGCTGCCTCAGCAAAGAAACAAAAAGAAAAACAGAGTGCCCAGAAAGTAAGCACTAGTCCATATGTGAGAAGAAGCAGTAGGCTCAAAGGAAAGAAGAAAGTGACCCAAGAAAAACAATCACACTTCATTGATTTAGGTGAAGGAACACCTGAAAAAGGTCCAGCTCAGCAAGACATTGAGGCAAGTCCTCCACGTGAGGAAAGTCCTTTTCAGCTGGAAAGAGAAAACAATCCTCCTTTACCAGAATTTGAGTTCAGGCCGAGAAAAACACCTGAGGTAGATTCCACCCAGCAAGAAGCATATAACTACTTAGAGTCCTTGGAACAATCAGCTGCAGGACCAAGCACTACCTTGCCACTTGATGCACAAGTGCAGTCTTTAAAACAGGAAGTGTTTGAGCTAGAAGTCCTAAACAGGCACATTAAACAAGAAAATGAAGCATTAAAAGAGCAAAGTAAAGTGGACAAGATTGTCCATGACAATACCATGCTTCACTTAGGACAGTGGCAGAAGAAGAATAGAAAGTTGAAGAAAAAGTGTAAGAAGCTGAGCAGGGCACTGAATAATTTGAAGTTCAGGTGTCTAGTCAAGAAACCAAGGACCATTTTCGCATCAAGGAGAAAGAGAAGAAGGCTGGATGTTCTTGCAGAAGCATCAGAGCACATGGATTGAGGAAAAGAACTAAGTTTTGGTTGCATGAGGACATGCAACACCTTCACAGTGGGGGTATGTAGAGCCTTGAACCTGTACCTTCCCATACACCTCTCAGCCTCCTTTTCCCACTCATTTCATCCACCAAATTGATTAAATCATTGTATTTTAGGGCTTTTTACATGATTTTCTAACTATGCTAAGTGACTGTTGTTTGGTTTAGAATTTTGGTTCAGAGTGCTGCGTTTCCGCAACCAACACAGGTTTCCGCAGCTGATCCAGGTTTCTGCAGCTCGCACAGGATTCCGCAGTTGTTTTATTAAACGATATGTTGCAGGTGTCCTCTGAGAAGATGAGCCACATGGGCAAGTTCCAGGGGTCAAGGACATGGTACGTGTCCCTCCAGATCACCCAGAACAGCCATAAAAGCCCGCGGTCAACGAGGAGGCAAATACCAGTCAACAGAAGTGTTCAGCGGTGGCACGGCTCTGCGTTGCTCTGTTTTTGGGCACATGAAGCTAGGTGGCATCATCCTCAGCCACGGAGACAATCTAGAAGCACGAATCCAATAGCCATATTCTCCAGATTGAATGAACACGATGACAGTTACCTAGATCCGGGGATGCAGAGGATTCATGTGTTTTTAAACAGCTGGTTGAATAGCATAGATCTCGTTAAAGTAGTTTGCTTTCTCCTTATAAATAAAGCGTCCTTGAACGCTGTAGAGTTAGTCGTTTGGTAATCATTTTTGTATGTAATTTTGAGCTCCCCACTGTACTTTTACATTTGCTGTCAATACATGAGAAGACTGTTTTGCATTTAAGCGTATAACTGCTCCTTGAACCGGATGAAGTAGGCAGAGGACCCCTGTTTGTTGAAGCCCTGTATAGTAACCTTTAATTCCCAGCATTTCTTTTTCTTGTTTCATGTATAATAGCTGTACAAATGTCTTTTAAAATTGCTGCGTTTTTATTTCTTTTCAACATGTATGTTAGCTGTACATAAACTTTGATTTCTGTTGATTTACATTTTTGCACTTTTATGTTCATGACTGATCACTGTGTTATGCAGGTTTCTTAGGCAAGCCCGGGACAGTTTTCCTTCTTTTCTTTTCATAACTAGTGGCATGCGTGATCATCTTGTCTATGTTGTTGACATTCATTGTTTTGCAGTTTTGATTTCCCTTACTGTCATTTCTTTAACTTGCATATTTACTTTCTGCTCTTAGATATCAAGTTGTTCATCTATTGATGGTTCCTTTTCCATAATCAAATAACTTTATTGGGAGCCAAAATATCACTTAGTATAGCTTGATTTAGTTTTCTTTAGAACTCACATTACTTGACTTATTCATAACTGTTTCTTACATGATAAATTCAGCTGAAAGGCAAAAGGTTAAGAGAAAGTTAAAGAGTTGTGACTAGTCTCTTTTATGTAGTTTCACTTAGATTTCACATTGCTTAACATTTCATGATATCTTTTTATAGAGAAGATTAAGTTGAAGAGTTGAAATAGTGTGAGATAGTTGTTCTTACTTTTAGTTGGATTTAATATAGATTTCATTTTCATTTTCATTCAGCAGCAGAGATACTGGGCCGATGTCATTAGTCCTTTATTTGATGTCTTTATTTTCCTTCAAGAGTTGATTTTATTGCAGTTGTTGTTCAAGCTTTCTTATAAAATACTTTTTAAGTTTTGAGAAATCATTTAGAGATCACCACAATCATCCACATTTCACTTGCTTTATTACTTCCATCACATCACAGTAGGAAAGATACATTCGAAAACAAACTTAAAAAGCTAAAAACGACAAAAGACTAAGAAAACGGTTACCTAAGTACATATAGTACACCTCACTTCATCAGCTTACGAGCCCCGGGTTGACATTTAAAAGTTGCAATTTAGACATCACTAAATTGACCAAACAATTGGTGGACTCCAGATTTATCGCCATATGTCTCAACCTAATATCAACTAAGGAGCGAGTGTGGAAGATGTTATCCCCGGTAAATTAATTTCATTTTAATCAAAGTAACATAACAAAACAAAAGAGGACAATCTAGGCATAAGGTTTACCAAGCAACTGTGAACTGCAGAATACCTCCTAGCGAACCAAGAAGTACGGGTAGGCAATCTCCCCGAATGCTATGTTCGGTGTATCACAGTGTACAAGGTGGCCGACTCAGTTACCTAAGGATGGATAGAAACCTAGTGTTGTCCTCCCATATATACCTGAAAGTACGTGGAGGCCCAATCCGTATAAGCGATGTCTAATGCAAAACCACACAGTGAGAGCATTCCCATATACTTTACGTACTGTAACACTGCCTTATATACCCGAAGGTACATGGACGAGCTACGATATAATCATGTACATGGAATGAGGTATCGCACTCAGGATGTATTGCAAACAAGTTAGTGACAGTTGCTTTGTTTTACGATGCCAAAACACGTCTCTAGCCTAGACCTCTAAATGTTTTTCGTTAGGTGACAATGCTCCATTAGGTAAATTCAGATAAATTTTAAGTTGATCTTCTTTAGAATCTTCCTTTCAAGGTTCACCACGTGATGTAAGTTTGCAATTCATAAAATGCAACTAATATGATAATCATTCTTTCCATTCAATTTAACAATGAAAATCCTTAGCTAGTATGGATAGAGCAATCAGATCTTTGACAAAGAGCAAAGAGCACATCTAATGCAATTTCCCTATCTATTCCGTTCAAGCATTCACAAAATTTTTCAATCCAACATGCATGTATTTCTTTTCGATTTCCCTTAATGTGAATGAACAAGAAAAGAAAACTAATGCACAATTTATCAATAAACTCTTTTCATAAAAATGATGATTTTGTGACAATTTCTTTTCAAGGAAAGGAAGACTTTACGACACTTTCATTTTCAAAGAAATGAGGAATTACGAAACTTTCAACGAAAATACTAATCATATGCACACATCAATCAATCGATCTTTTATGAATGAAGACTTTATGACAATTCAGTTTTCAAAGGAAAGACGATTTTACTACACTTTCTTTCGACAAAGATCAATCAACCAAAACACTAACTTTTGACTATAGATTGAAAATGACAAAGTAAATACATAAGAAACATTTATCGATCCTAGTCTAAGTAGGGCCAAATAAGGAGATGAAAACCTATTTTCTAAGACATGACATCCATTTACAATCAACAAACAAGCAATCAGAAGAATTTTGGCAAAAAATTTAATTCCAAGGGTGGGAATCTGACCCTAGGAAGATCAGCGCATGCCAAAGAGGGAGTAATTGTGCTACAGTGCACTGTCTCTAATTGGAGGGTGCATTGCAGTGCACTGTCTCTAAGGCTAGCCTATGCTGATTCCTGTGAGGCCACTCAAGAGTCATCTAACCTCAAATTTTGACAAAAATTCAATGCAAAAGGCTGAATTACAACAAGTATGTCAAGGTGTCTAAGGAGGTGGATTAGCTACTAGGATGGATGATCACTCCCCAATGGAGTTGCCAATTTGTTTTGGGAAGTTTTTGTGTCTACAGATAAATACTTAAACCCCTAGATAGTAGCTAAGTCTAGAACAACATTACAAAGCATTCTCTACTTTTTCTATGACCAATAGATTAAATAAGAGGTAAAGAAGCCTACCTATAGCTTTCGCTTACTCCTTATCTCCCTTGACCAATTCTGTCACTCCTCTCCATACTTAATTCGCTTGAAGAGTACCTACACATAGATAGAAGAAAAAAACCAATCAAAGTATATGATAATGATCTATTGATTAAACATAACATGGAATCAAGTACATAGTACACATATGAAAGCATCAATGAATAATACAAGAATATGGAAAAATATTTGAACACTTTATTAGTCAAAGGAATAGTTACAACCCAATTTGCTTGATTCAGCATCACTCCTCCAGTTCAATCCCATCCTCTCCTCATAAAAAGCAAGACATTTTGACATCATTACAATACTTGAAATCAACTCAAGTCTCATACTAAAAGTATCTCCCTACAATTCAATAATTTCCAACCCCTGATCACTTAGATGAGTGGTCTTTTTATAGGTGAATGAAGGAAGTCATGCCATAAATGGTAATAATGAATGCCCTCCCAAACATAGGATTTAGTTCCATGAAGGAAGGGATAAAGGGATTGATGTTCCTTAACTCCCTACCTCATCCAAATTCGAGCTCAAAGAAGTAGATAAACTTGGGAAAATTATAGATGCATCCAATGGATAAGAATATTCCCAAACCCCAATGCAATTTCGCTCAAATTTGCCTAGCACAGGCCAAAGAGGGCTCAAGTGCACTGCATAGCACCCTATCAGTGTATGGTCTGCATTGTAGTGCACCCTAATTGTTACAGGGAAAAGTGTCTATTCAGAATTGCTAATCCCACTAAGGTGTGGTAGCTACCTTAGAAACAAACAAAGTAAAACTACTTTCGTTTTCCTTTATGAAAGATAGATGAGAGAAGAATAAAGGAGACCAACCTCTGTCTTGCACTTGGCTCCTGGTTCGATTCCTCTCTCTTCTGATAGTCCTTTGCTACTTGCTTCCTTGTACACCCAGCTTCACAGAGTACCTGTAGAATCAAAGTAGCATAACACTATACAAGAACATGGATCTATTATCATAAACAATCTAGGATCAGATGTAAATTGACCATACAAATGCATAAAACATAAACGACACAAGAGTATGGAGGAAAACTTGAATAGATTTATTGATAATAAAGAAAGAGCCAAGAGAGTTACAACCAGTTGTTCTGACCCAACATCATCCTCTCAACAAGTAAGACCTTCTTCACCTCATGCAAAGCTTAGATCACCCAACACTATGATGTTGCCTCAAGAAACCAACAACAATTCCTTACAATATCCAAAATTCCAGCCTCCAACCTCCTGGATCTCTAGGATGAGAGATCTATATATAGATATTTTTAGAGGCGTGAGTCTGCTCTGGGTTTTTTATTAGTGTCTTCTCTCTGATAGTTCTTGATTCCACTTGGAGATCTCATTGATCTCTTACTCATCCTTGGGTGATTCTGAGAGGCAAGTGTCCCAGGAGAAGTTTCTGGAAGATTCCAAGATCATCCACCTCGCAAACTATATCTGCCACTTGTATTTTCTCGTCCATCGCACCCCATAGAAGGGATTTTTGAAATGCAACGCACTTCCCATGTGTACAAGGTGAGATGCATCGCACCCTGGCCATGGAGCAAGTGAAATGATCCAGTTTTGATCAGTTCTGAGTAGTTTTTCATGGAGAACTTCTGGGAGATGCTGTAATTAGTTTACCTTGTTCTTTTATGGGTTGGAACAACACCTTTAGGGACTTAGGTGCCCTTATTTTATGGACATTTATGCTTGGGGTTGTAGTGCCCAAAAATGTCTATAACAGTTGCCCCCTAAAGCATGAGGTCGTTAATCTTTTTGATGTCGGGTGAAATGCTTTATCATGACGATCCGAAGTTCTTTCAAGCTGGAAGGAGACCTGTAATAAGATACAGTACAATACATTATCTTCATAATATTTTCATGATCTAGTTGAGGCGGGCATTCCCATGCTTAGCTTTATAAATTCATTTTCCATGTACATGAGACAGACAATCGTCTGAGTGTAGACTGATGATTCTGGTAGAGCCATCATCCCTTTGATTGGATGATTATATGTGCAGCAATGATGTACATTTGGTGTTTTTATTTTCCTGAATATATATCGCAGCCCAGATGGATGAAACTAGATCCAGGGTCTTCAATCTCGTTCGATCTTCACTCAAATTACAAGTCGATCCATGTGAGAGATGTTCTGGAGTCGAACATGGAAAGACATCGCCTGATTACCAGCCAATGATGTAAGATGTTAACAAGCACGAGAGGAATCACCGATAATGATAATGACCCTCAAGGTATTGCAGTACAATTCACGTGGTGTGAATAAAGGACTTGGTGTCGAACACCATGCAAAATCTTTTAGTCGAATGCCATTGATGTAAACCTGTCGCCGGAAGTGAGAAACTTGCCATTGAGGCGTGCAAGCTTCAAAGTACTGAAAGGGGTGTTCCTAGATAGACTTCTTGGATAATGCGCTGATGTCAATAGGAAGAGATCCGTCATAGGAGGGCCTTAATGAATCCCACATCAATGACATGGAACGGAGCAAATGATTTTAATGGAGGTGAAAACGATCTGGTGATATAAGGTTCAGGGTGGCAGTCATGAAAGAATGGAGTGTAAATGTATTGCAGTGGGTGAGACACAGGTGAATTCTCTGAATGACTTCTCTCGAACATATCGGCGACACTGACGTGATGGATTGGTAGCATTAACCCCAAATGTGGATGGTGTGATGGGACCATGGTGATGTGACCGGTGAATGAAACAACCCAACCCGACTTGGATGCGGAGTGAAAGTGTCATGTTCAAGAGCGACTTGCTACCAACAAAGTTTTTCAAGTTTTCTTCACAATTTTTCCCCAGTCATTGCTAACCAGTACCTCTTTATTTTTGTCAAGCTTGAGGAGGATAACATATGCTTGTTCTATAATTTTCCCTTCGGGAAAACCCATCGCTATGTTTTAACGAGCCTAGTGATAGTGAAACTCGTTCTTGTTTGCTATGGACAAGTTTGTCTCTATTAGGTTTTAATGAGTTTAATGACAAAGATAACTCGGTCCTTTTCAATTTTAGAAAGTCTAAAAAGGGATGTAAAGGAAACTCCAAAATTCCTTTTTCGTCATCTAATCCCTTAAGTCCGAAAAATTATAAAACAATACAGAAGGGATGAATTTTTGATACTTTTAACGAGCCGAACAAAACAAGCGCTCGATCTTTTTGTGTATTAATCCCTCAGGTCCAAAAATATTAAAATCTAAAGGAGGGATATCACTTCCACTCCCTTTAACGAGCTGGAGGGGCCAATGGCTCGACAATCTTTTCATATTTTACGAGTCAGTTGAAAAGAGCTTAAAGGAGACTCGTTTTTGAGGAACGAGTGATAAAATTGGGTAGCAGCTGATTCCAGGTAAGGTTTGGAATTTTCCAATCACGGTAGTGTTACAAGGATGGCTAGCGGGATCACTCTTCGCAGCTGTTCCTCAAAATGGGTAAACAATCAAATGGAGGTGAATGATCGGCCAATATAGAGTGGAGGTGATGATGAGAACACGACCAAGGCTTTAAAGGCTGAAGTACTAAATTCACGATGGTTATTTACCGGAAATTGGTTCATTGTTTAATGAGCTTAAACTCTAGGGGAAACATTTGCTCATTGCTTAGGTTTAATTTTTAACAAGCTTGAACTTCACCAAAAACTGCTCGTAGCGGGTTTATTTTTTAACGAGCTTGAACCCTGCGGTAACACTGCTCGTGATAAGTTTGCATGCCCCCAGCATAATAATGCAAATCAAGGTGCATGCCCCCCAAGCTTCATTGCATTCAACATGGTGGTTGGAATGAAGGTTTATCTCCGAGATCTTTGAAAGTATCGACTTGGATTTTATGAGACTATAATCAAAGACTCGATTTTGAAAGGGAGTTGTTTCATTTTTTAATGAGGTTGACACAGTAAAAGAACTATCCTCATAATCCACCGTATTGACAGTATTTGATAGAAAATAAAAAACTGAAGGATGATTAGGGTCACTGGAATACTCTTTGTGGTAATCCAAAAGATGGGAATGATGGTGGTAATCTTCCCATGGTGCCTCTCCTAACATCATTGATTGAATGATTCCTTTGTCTATAGAATGTACATGCGACCAAGGATCTGAAGAGGTACCATATTCCTTAGACCTATCTATCCAAAAAATCGATGAGCATTGATTTGGGTTTGCCCCCCAGGCCAAGAAAATTGATTGCTACAATATTTCTAAAATGGCGATGATCCATGCTAACAAAATGTTTAGGAATCTTCTGAATCCATTAGATATAGAAGATCTCATATTGCGGGTTTCCATTGTGACCACTTCCGCCAGATTCCTCGGAGGCGGTAGGGCAAAAGTACCCATTAAGGCAGGGTCTTTTAGGAGACCTACTCCAATATTTTGAAGCGAATGATTGCTTCCATGGATCATTGGAATGCTTCCCGTAACTTGTGAACTGTTGGGGAGAAATGTTTGTTGGTCAACGATTGTAATTCCTCCTTGAAAGGGAAATGCAATCTTCCTGAAGTAGGTCGACACAACTACGGCCATGGCATATATCCAAGGCCTTCCCAGTAGGATGTTGTAATTGAGGTTTCCGTCAATTACTTCAACATCAATTTCTACTATTTTGCCCCCTAGTTCAACTTGCAAGTTACTTAAAATCCCGTATGGAGTGTATGATCGTCCATCAAATGCTTTTAACATTGTTGATGATTTCGACAAGGGTGGTGAGCCTAAATTTTTCCAGCAACTCATCGACATAATACATGTAGATGCCCCCTCATCAATAATTGTTCGATGAACAGTTTTTTTGAGGGCTTTCACTTGAATAAGGAAAGCTAGTTGAGCTGGTAACTGAGGGTCATATCCATTGTGATTAAAGGATACAATATTGGAACCCGTTGGGTCAATCCCACCTATTACTGATAATAGATCTTGCTTTTGGGAGAGGCAATTTTGCGGTACCTCAAGTGTCGACATAGAGGACGACGATTGGGCCAGTTCCTCTACTATATTATAATTCTATGCTACTTTTGCATGAGGATTAAATGTCGATTTGTGTACTACTCCCTTTGGCGGATTTATCATTGGTTCAGGAATGATGGGCGGCACAACTTCGGTCAAAGTTGTTGTTGAACTACTAGGTCATTCATTAGCCTTGTTATTCAACAGCTGTGGATTCCTGTAATCTTTATTCCTTGTAAAAGCATCATTTTGCTGCTTTGAGATAGACAACATAAGCACTTGGGATCGGGAAGCATTTTGATTAGAAACCAGTTTGGTTCCCGGGTTTGGAAACGGATCAGTTAATACTGCTGATGTTTTTGAACTCTTAAAGAGTTTCTTAACTTCAGCTTTATGTGGACAATCTCTCGTCCGATGATCCTCATCGCATATAAAGCATGGATGATTTGGTTTCCTATTTCCAGAAGGGTTTACAGAAGATTTTTCAGGAGACGACTCCTCCTGTTTCTTCTTCTTCCCTTTCTTTTTCTTCTTGCCTCCTGGTTGCTTCAGTTGTATGCCCTTGTCAGTCGACACAGCATTTACCTCCGAGGCGAGAAGTTCTTCATTTGCATTTTGATCAGAAATCTTACGGGCTTTCTTAGATGTAGCCTTTTTCGATTTCGTGTCTGTTGCGCCAATCACACCGTCGCCGGCATGAGAGTCATTGTTCGATTTAGGAGGAGGGGGGACCGAAAATTCCGGTCTGGGCGCTTCAGGTATTGTATCGTAGAGCATGCAAGACTGAGTGTAAATCAAGTCCAAATATTGGGCACGAGCAATAACTTGCTCTTCGGTGACGACTCCCCCTTTTGCCACATCTTCTGTAATGGAAGGTAACAAAGACTTAATAAACCATTCAGCTAAAAGCTGATCAGGAACATGCGTTTTTACCATTCTACGACGACATCGCCACTCATGTATATGATCAGATATGTGAGTGGCTGTTGTTTGTTTGAAATTGGTAAGAAGTTATGTTCCTGTTTCGTACCTTATCGGTAACTGAAAATGGGTTAAAAAGGTTGTGGCTAGGGTACTGAAGTTGTCAAACGAAGCTCTGGGTAACTTGATATACCATTTTGCTGCTGGACTAGTTAACGTCCTCTGGAAAAGGCGAAGCCTAATCGAATCATCGTTTAGGGTGTTTGATGAACACCACAGATGAAATGTCATCACATGATTCGACGGGTCTTCATCCATATTTCCATTAAATATAGGAATATCTTATGGAAGTTTATGCGGAATCGCTGGCCACCAAGGGGCATAACCAATTGGATCATTCGTCAGCCGGTTTAGATCTGGTAATTCTAGAGTTGCTACAAAAGGCAACTGTTGATTCAAGTTAGACGAAGCATACCCAGGATAAGATGGAATCGCCTGAGCAGTGGGTCTTTGCATACCAGCATAATGTATTTGATGCTGGTAACTTTGACAAGGTTGATGGGCATAACCATTATACTATGGTTGTTGATAACCGCTTTGGAAATGCGGTTGCCCATTACTTACAAAGACTTGCTGCTCAGGTCCTTGATATGATTGTTGGAATGGCAGTTGTTGAGATTGAATCAGCCATGGTTGTTGGACCATTTGCTGTTGCCCAATACTGGATGATTGACCAAGATGAGAAGTCATAATACTTGTTTGAGCCTGAGTCACTCCAGATAAGGAGGCACTAACCTGAGGTTGTGATTGAGTCATTGAGACAAGAGGTTGTTGTATTGCAACCTGAGAAACTTGGGGTTGACATACAACAGGTAGCGCTTGTACTTGCGACGCAGTCACCATAGTAGGTATAGTGGGAATATTCGACACAGGGTGGACTAGTTGCATTAAATATACAACCCTTGGTTGCTGAGGCAGTATTGGTACCCAACCGCTGGATGTAATTCCAGTTTGACCTGAACTTTGTTGTAAACTCCCATATGGTTGTTCTCCAGGAGGGAACAATGAAAAGGCATACTGTCCTCCATATGGTGGCAATCCAGTACTTAAAGGGTAGATTTGCCTTTGAAGACACATTGGATCAATTTGTTGAGTTTCAACATAAGAAATACCAGATGATAATCTGGATGAAGAAATAGGAACTGACCATGTCGTTGAAACAGTCCCTGATTGGACTCTGGCTTGTTGTTGATAACTTGCCAGGACAGATGGTATACCAGTGAACATCGTTGGAGTAGCAGCAGGAGGCTCTATCGCTGCTGCGTCGGATGACACATTCCTGGATGTCGACAGTTGTTCAGACATATCTAGTCTTATCCAAAAGATTTCCTAGCGATTCTACAAGAACTTGCGATGAAGGGAGACTAACTTCTAAGACCAACGAGGGAACAGTGACGTTATTCCTATTAAAATAAATTTTAGACGCTTTGACACAACTTGTTTTTTCAATTTTTTAAGAGTCGAGAAAAAACAAAAGATGACTCTAGTCGCCTTTGATTTTTAATGAGCCTAAAGTGACAAGTGCTCAGATGGACCTTTTCTGTTAAGGAGTCTGAAAAGGAATGAAAGGGACTGCTCTAGAAATCTAGGCAGAGGGATTACCAAACCAATCGCAAAACTGCAGAATACTTTTTACGGTACGGCAGTCAATCTTCCCGAATGCTATGTTCAGTGCATTGCGATCGATAGGGCGGCAGACACGGCTTCCTATGGATAAAGGATTAAGCCTATTATGGTCTCCCAAAATATACTCGACGGTACGTGGGAGCACATGTCCGTACTGGCACTTATCGTCTCAAAGTGGAGGAATCATCCAACCAACAATGAGAACAACAGTTATCAGGCTTTACGACGCCGGAATACGTCTCTAGCCTAGACTTCTAGATGTTGTGCGTTAGGTTCCAAAGCGTTGTTAGATTCATTAAATTTATTTTATAGTTGATCTTGTTTAAGAAATTTGCCTTTCAAGTTCACCGCATGATGTAGATGTACAATTCCTAAAATCAAATCTAAGATGATAAACAGTCTTTTATCTTCTTTGTGCAATGAAAATCCTAGCTACTAAGGAAAGAGAGACAGTATTCTTTCATAAAGAGCAAAGAGCACACACTATATGCACTGTCCTAAATCAAACCAATCAATCAGTCTAAATGCAAATGCATATGCATGTATTTTTTTTTGGCTTTCTTAACATGTGAATGATAAAAAGAAAGCTAATGCGCAAATTTGAATTACTTTTCAAGCAACAATTACTAACAAGTTTCTTTTCAAAATAAAAAATGAAGATAATGACAACACTTTGCGATTTGGAAATGAATACTTGCTTTTGAAACTAAAAAAACTACAAATCCAGATCAAATACAACAGTAACAGGGTAATCGACTATCAAGAGCAATCAGATTCTCTTCTATGACTGAAAACGACACTTGCGACACTTTCAAATCGAGAAACGACAGTACAACTACGTTACTTTTTTGCAAAGGAGAACTGAAAATGACTCAACAAATAAACAAAAACATTTACAGTTCTTTGCACAATGGAGGTGGAATAACAACAAGGAAAAGGGGTTTCAAACAGAGGTATACTGACTACAAGCAACAAAACTCATGAATAGAACTGAAAAGAATGAATCATAGAAACCAAAACTGAGGAACAATGCCTAGTCTGATCAGCGCACCTGTAACACAGTGAATTTGAAATGCAGCGCACCTGCTACACTCGGGAAGTGCGATGAAGTTCAGATTCACAGAATAGAGAGTGCGTTGGGCCAGAGATGAGTCTTTGCTTGGGTTCCGAGTCACAGTTTGCAGTTCAGTTCAGGGATTTTGGCCGAGCAAGTGGTAATCAGTAAATCAACAATAGGGGTAGATCTAAAGAGGTTACTAGAGCCACCAAAAGGGCAATTAGGGAGTTTGTAGATCAATTATTTAATTTATAAACAAAACCCGAAGATTGACTGAAGCAACATTTATCTACTTTGCATTCGCATAGCAAATGCAGTTTGAAAGCTACCTGGCTCGACTTCAGGCTCCGTCTGTAAGTTTATAAAATAAACAACAAGGTAGATAAACAAACAACCTAGTCGCTCCCCAGTGGAGTTGCCATTTTGTTACAGGGAAAAGTGTCTATGCAGAACTGCTAATCCCACTAAGGTGTGGTAGCTACCTTAGAAACAAACAAAGTAAAACTACTTTCATTTTCCTTTATGAAAGATAGATGAGAGAAGAATAAAGGAGACCAACCTCTGTCTTGTGCTTGGCTCCTGGTTCGATTCCTCTCTCTTCTGATAATCCTTTGCTACTTGCTTCCTTGTACACCCAGCTTCACAGAGTACCTGTAGAATCATAGTATCATAACACTATACAAGAACATGGATCTATTATCATAAACAATCTAGGATCAGATGTAAATTGACCATACAAATGAATAAAACATAAACGACACAAGAGTATGGAGGAAAACTTGAATAGCTTTATTGATAATCAAGAAAGAGCCAAGAGAGTTACAACCAGTTTTTCTGACCCAGCGTCATCCTCTCAGCAAGTAAGCCCTTCTTCACCTCATGCAAAGCTTAGATCACCCAACACTATGATGTTGCCTCAAGAAACCAACAGCAATTCCTTACAAGATCCAAAATTCCAGCCTCCAACCTCCTGGATCTCTAGGATGAGAGATCTATATATAGATATTTTTAGAGGTGTGAGTCAGCTCTGGGTTTTTGATTAGTGTCTTCTCTCTGATAGTTCTTGATTCCACTTGGAGATCTCATTGATCTCTTACTCATCCTTGGGCGATTCTGAGAGGCAAGTGTCCCAGGAGAAGTTTCTAGAAGATTCCAAGATCATCCACCTCGTAAACTGTCTCCACCACTTGTCTTTTCTCGTCCATCGCACCCCATAGAAGGGTTTTTTGAAATGAAACTCACTTCCCATGTGTACAAGGTGAGATGCATCACACCCTAGCCATGGAGCAAGTGAAATGATCCAGTTTTGACCAGTTCTGAGTAGTTTTTCATGGAGAACTTCTGGGAGATGCTGTAATTAGTTGACCTTGTTCTTTTAGGGGTTGGAACAACACCTTTAGGGGTTTAGGAGCCCTTAGTTTATGGACATTTATGCTTTGGGTTGTAGTGCCCAAAAATGTCTATAACACTAATGAAGGCCTCCCTGTGCTGATCTTCTTAGAGGAAATTTTTGGATGATTACAGTCATAGAACTTGCTGGGAAGTTAGGGAATTTTGATGGTTGACTTATTTATGGCATGTAACAATTGAATTAGGGTTTGATGGGCCCTAATAGTACTGATCTATAAGTTGGGGTTGATGTGCCCAAATGGATCTGTAACACGCGCCCACAAAACGTGGAGTCTTTACATCAGATTTAGTCAAAATCTGGGCTTTAAGCCCCAAAACTTGCCTTGGGGGATCCCACGCCCAACAAGCCCCCAATACAAACATCATGACTCGCCCTCAAGTCACTCTGTTGGTGCCAAGATCTTTGTGCGAAGACCTCCCAACTCTGTCTGAACTGTTGCAAGATTGGCAGCGCACTGAGCAATTTCTTGTTGTACCTTCTGTATGCACTGTTCAGAGACTGCTGAACTGCTTCCCCACATCTGCTCCTACATTCCCTGCATCTGCTCCCATGTTCCCTACATCTACACGAGCTTGGATTTTATTGAAGCTGTAATGACGAATGCCTTATTGATCCAAGGTTGGACGCACGCTTTCAAAACCTCTTCTCTATGTCGTGTTGGGTCTACCTTCTCCTTAAGCGCTTTGGCCTTTAGCATCCATACGAGCCTCTGTGTAAGGGCCATCGTCTGCATAGTCCCTTGTATGTCATCATATATTTTTTGTAGCTTACGCACCTTTGTTTCTAACCATTGTATGTTCGGGTCCTCCTGCAGAGTGGTGAGGACCTCGAACGACTCTTCCAACATTTTGGTGCAGTCCTTCACTACACTGCTGATCTCATCCATCCCCGATGTAATAACACATATTTCATTAAATTTGGAATTAAATGGTAGATATAGAATTTCATAATAACCAAAAAAACTCAAATTTAGTGATATCCTTGTAATAAAAGAAATTCCAAAATTAATGAAATATGTGTTTAATGGCATTGGTGCGTTGTTCCCTCACCTTTGGAGGAGTTGAAGGCTACACCTTCAACTGCAGCTCTGGTATCTGAAGGTTCAGCTCTGGCTGAACCTTAGCCATCTCTTCTCGCGCCTCACACACCCCTGCTACTAACCTTTGGATGCGTGCCTCTGCTTGGATGGACAACTCAGGGACCATTTGGCAGGCCTCATCAACCACCTACACCATCTGTTAGTTCTACGCCACTACCTCATCGTGCTCCAGGATCAGTTGTTCCATATTAATTTTCTACTCACTCAACACCTGTAGTGCGCGGCCCTCCCTAGCCTGCAGTTCTACAGTCACTCCATCCTGCAGGACATAGAGTGTCTCTCGAGGGAGCGCAGCCATGTTGATCCCTACTCCCTTCAACGCACTGACCGTAGGCATGTCGGCCTCATTCTCTATAACCAATGCCCCCTTTGGCAGCACTATGGTGTTGGTCATGCGAGCACGCAACATTTCCTCAGCCGCAGCCATTCCTACTACAAGGTTGGTCGAGAGAGTACCAGCCTGAGGAGTGCGCACCTGCAACTCCTGTATCTGTGCTCGGAGGGCCCCCAACACAATCTGATTCTCCTCCGTGAGCTGTTGGAGGGCCTCCACTGTGATGTCACGCACCATCTCCCCTATTTCATGGAGATCTCCTTCTGTGAGGGTGATTGGGTCGAAAGAAGTCTTAGAAGCTTTCAAATTCTTTCACAACCCCACCTTCTCTCTCGGGTGTTGGTGCTTCAACTGTGTAGATGTTGTTTCTGGGTCCACACCACCTTCCTCTGTCTCAGGCTCTTCCTCAAGCGAGGGTGACTTATGGCCCTCGTGCTCCTTCTCTACTACCTATTGTTGCTTAGCTGTTGCTACCTATTTTCTTCTCTTCTCATCCAACTGCGCCATACACAGTTTTTCCTCTTCCTTATTCTGTTGTGCAGCATACTTTTCTATTTTTGTCACAGAGATGGATGGAGGGCACCACTCCGGCGGCCATGACTCAAGCACGGCAAATATGACATCGTCCATGGCCAGGTAGGGGAGCTCATTACATTTCTTTGCAGGGTCCTTGCACACTCGGATATATATGTGATGGAAGTCTGCCTTGAACTCCACGAAGCTCTGCAGACTATTGTAGACAGTGGGCAATAATCGCGGCTTGCAGTTAATCCCCATTCTGTTGTTCATCTCCATTTGTTGGCTTGATGGGGCCTGACCTAGGTTCAGAGTTAATTAGCCAAACAAATCTCTACACTACTGGCCCTTTTGGCAATAGCCCGCGGAGCGCAAACTGAGGTCTCACCCGAAGCAGTATGGGGGGATGCTGGAACCAAGTTTTTGCACCCTTGAGATGTCTGAGGGGTCGACTTAGTCCAACTATGAATAGCTTCGTGCACTATTCAGACCTGTGAGGCCTACGCGATCTATTATAATCACCTTCACGCAACCTTCACCAGGGGCTGAGGTGACTTCACGCTACCCTAGTAGTGATATGCGCTAGTTCCCGAAGTTATACCACGAATCTTACTAATATTTTTATAACAATTAGTTATCTTCGCGTAAATAGATACTTTATCTTATATTCACTTTATCAACACATTCATATAATTTCGCACATCATATAAACAATAGAAATGCAATTTATATCTGATACATTCAATGCACAAAATAGGAAAAAGATACACAAAAATGATGTAAAACTTCTCTTTATTACTTCTCTAAAGGTTACAAACTCGACTCACCCTATGCACTCAGTTGCAGGGGTCCACGCACTTAGCTGTGAACTACTAGACCTCTGTGCTCTCAGCTGTAGAGCCTTCTCCTACTCTACGACCCAAAGACTCGACTCTACACTTAGATAAGACTCAATTCTTCATCCTTCATCCTTTTCTCTACTTTTTTTCCTTTACAAGTTAGAGCCTCGCTCTATTTATACAATCCCATGGTCCACAAACCATGGGTAGATTTCTAAAGCTGACATTACATTACAAAAATGAGGGCAGACAACCCTATGACTCATTTACAATCTTCGCGCTCCGCACCCACAAAACGCAGAGTCTTTACATCGTATTTAGTCAAAATTTGGGCTTTAAGCCCCAAAACTTGCCTTGGGGGATCCTGCGCCCAACAGGTGCCTCGAACCCCATAGAGGGGGGCTACCCGCCCCCCTCAAACCCCCTAGAAAGGGGGGCTACCACCCCCCCGTGGCCTCCCCGCTACGCAATCAATGCAATGAAGGGGGGTCTCCGCCCCCCCTCTAATCCCCCAGTTAACTAGGGGAGATAGTCATGGAAAGAATATAACACAACCCAACAGCTCAGTTATGCATAAGGAGGAGCAACAGTTTGGTAGACAGGTTAGGGCCCTGAAAACATGTTGCTAGCAAGAGGGGAATGAGTGTTAGAGTAACTTGTGGCCCATTACGGATAGCCATAACTTTGTTGAGTATATGGCGAAGGGTGTGAAAGGGTTCCAATGATACCGTCAACGGTGTGAGATGCCCCCAGTGCATTGGCACTTCCAAGACGAGGGAGGTCTGGAATGATGGTATAGACATAACCGGATTGTGTATAAATCAGGTCATATCTTAGAGCGGTTTGGAGAGCTTCTTCCTCTATCTGAGGAAAATGGGACGTGACATAGTTTCCAATGGGTGCTAAAAGGCTCCTAAGAAACCAATCTAGGTAGATTCGGTCTTCGAAGGGTGGGGCATGTTATGTGCTCCTCCTTCTACACAACTCTTAAACATGGTTGGAAAGGTGAGTCGCAGAGGACTGATGGAATGAGGTCAATAACTCTGTACCAGTGTCATACTGGAGAGGTAACTGGAAATATGAGAGGAATGCTTTAGCAGGCACCACGAAAATGGAATGAGAAATGGCGGACTAGTCTACATAACATTTTGCAGCGTCTCTAGTGAGAGTGCGTTGGAAGAGCCGAAGACAAATGAAGTCATCGGTAATGGAGTTGGAAGAACACCACATGTGGAAGGAGTGAACATGGTTGGTAGGATCCTCTCTAGCATTACGCTCAAATTTTGGGACGTTTGAGGGAAGCTTGTTATAGACATTTTTGGGCACTACAACCCCAAGCATGAAATGTCCATAAACCAAGGGTTCCTAAGTCCCTAAAAGTGTTGTTCTAACCTCTAAAGGAACAAGGTCAACTGATTACAGCTTCTCCCAGAAGTTCTCCATGAAAAACTGCTCAGAACTGGTCAAAACAGGATCATTTCAGCTGCTCCATAGGCAAAGTGTGTTGCATCTCACCTAAACACACTGTGTGGGTGCGTTGCATCTCAAAAAGCCCTTCTATGGGGTGCGATGGGTGAGAAGTGACAAATGGCAGTGTCATTCCGCGAGGTGGAGAGGCATGGAAACTTCCAGAAACTTCCCTTGTGACACTTGCCTCTCTGAATTCGACCAAGGAAGAGTAAAAGATCATCAATCTCCAAGTGGAAGCAAGAACTATCAGAGGGAAGACACTAATCAAATCACAAGCTGACTCATCTCCCTTACAGATATCTATATATGGATCCCTCATCCCAGAGATCCAGGGGCTGGAATTTTGCATATTGTAAGGAATTGTTGTTGGTTTCTTGAGACAACATCAGATTGTTGGGTGATCTAAGCTTTGTATGAGGTGAAGAGGGGCTTCCTTGCTGAGAGGACGATGCTGGGTCAGAACAAATGGTTGTAACTCCCCTTGGCTCTTTCTTGTTTATCAATAAAAGTTATTCAAGTTTTCCTCCATACTCTTGTGTCATTCATGTTTGCTACATTTGTATGGTCAATTTACATCTGATCCTAGATTGTTTATGATTATAGATCCATGTTCTTGTATAGTGCTATGCTACTGTGATCTTACAGGTACTTGGTGAAGCTGGGCGTGCAAGGGAACAAGTAGCGAAAGACTATCAAGAGAGAGAGGAATTGAACTAGGAGATTAGCACAAGACAGAGGTTGGTCTTATTTGTTCTTCTCTCATCTATACTTCATAAAGGAAAAACGAAAGTAGCTTTACTTTGTTTGTTTCTAAGGTAGCTATCACACCTTAGTGGGATAAGCAGTTCTATGTAGACACTTTTCCCTGTAACAAAGCTTAGTCAGCATAGTAGGCCAACCAGCATCGTGGTGTATGGGGTCATTTATCAACTGGCTAAAATCTAGTAGACTTAACCCAACCATAAAAGGGAGCATGGAGGCTAGTGGAACGATTCTTGAGTCTGTTCCGCTTGATGTGACTACCGGGATAGAACCGGAGCCAACACCAGGTTGGGTTCCTGCACCAACTATGGGTCTAGACATGGTGACGATGCAGTGAAGGAAGCTTGGAATCAAATGAGGATTTAGATGAACTAGGAGAAGAGTCAGTATGGGGACTTGGAGGGTATGAACTCGAACCTGATGAGGAGGGGTAATATGCCCAAGCGGAAATTGGGGGTGAAGGCCTAATAGTATCCATGACAAATGCCTTGGTGGTGCAATGCTGGTTAGACACGCGTGACATGGAAATGGTGAAGGAAGATCAACAATATCCCTTTGTCTCGATGAGGGGAGATAAATTTATTATGTTAAGTCTTGGCTTGGAAATGTAAACCAAGTGCCCTTCGCTTAAGGTGTGCTTGTGTGTGCAAGTGTATTTATTGATTAAGTCCAGATCGTTTTTGTAAAAAAAGAAAAACGTTTGCTGAAAATATATTAAAATTAACAACAAAAAATGAACAGAAAAACAATTAACTAAACCCCACCCACACAGGGTTTGCAAACACTGTGCAGGTTGGTGGCTAAATATATGGAAAACACACTAAAAATTTCAAGAGATCTAATTTTCGATGTGACTGGAATCAAATGACACTAGGCTGCTAGAAAGTGGTGCAGCAACAACAAAAAACCAGAGACGAAGGTTGCTGCAAAAAGATAGGGAGATGGGTGAAAAACCTAGGGCAACCGATGGGACCCTAAGTTCAATGACCAAACAAGTTTTAATATAAAACTATGGATGGTGACAACCTAACTTTACAGATCTAAAACATATGGGTACAGATCTGGAAAATACGACTGAAAGTGTTGCAGAAACTCAGACTACTCACTCAGTTAAACTCCTCCTATAAAGGTGGAAGCATACTAGAAGCCCTAGGGGGCTAAATTCCACTTCAACAAGTAAATCAAAGTAGATCAAGGCCTAAGCAGGATGAGATAGAGGTCAAACAACCTAGCAGACAGCTCTCAGTAAAACCCAGAAACAGATCTAATAAAAACCTGGAAACCCTAAAATCACATGTACTGACTTGTTTTCAGGTGAGATCGCACTTTTTCGGTTGAAAGGTGCACTCTGGACTCTAGATCACAATTTTTGGACTAAAAAATGTGATTTATGCTCCTTGATTCTCATTCAGCAGATCTCGGAAAAAATTCTCATCTATGTCGCAGTTGGTTCTTGTGACCTACGAAAAAGACCAGAAAACTTGTGGAATTAAACAAAGTCTTTAGGTAGAAATCACATAATATATATCTATATATATATCTATATATATATATATATATATATATATATATATATATATTTGTATGGACAACGTGTTTCGAACCAACAAGTGTGATTCATCATCAGTACCAGATTTAGGGTTAAAAATCTTGGAAAAATTAAGAGACTGAAAAAAGAAGAAACCCTAAGCTCAAAACCAAAGTTCACTCAGGTTTCTAGATCTGAAGTATAAAACCAGTGGAGTCGCCAATTTTGTTGTAGTGTTTTCTTCTCATAGATGTCTGAAAATAACCCACTTAAGACTATGGATGACAAACAATCTCAACAATATAAATGGTCGTTAAACATTGTAGGTCTGCAACAAAATTAAAAACAAAACCTACCAAAGTCCTGATCTATGCCACAATCATAGTTAAACAAGGAAAATAAATAATAATAACTTCAATCATCCAATGGAAACTAGATATACAAAGAATAAATTCTATTATAACACGTGAAGGGAACAAATAAATGTTACCAGTCCCCCTCTATGGGATGGGTTCTTTGCTATCCTCAAACGTCTTCAGCTTTTTGATAGAGTCTCTCTCCTATATAATGTGTGAACCCAACAAATGAAATGTTTGAGCTCAATGGGAACTCAAATATAAGGAAAATGGTGGTGGGGCTTGTTACCCTTGATCAAGCCCAGATATTTCCGTGGACGTAGCGGCCACCCAGTGACCGCGGGTGTCCGTGAACCACACGTGGAATAACCACTTGGAATATTTTATTATATTTGGTTAGGAGGGAAAAAATATTGAAACTTTTATTTAGAAATAATAAATGGTTTATTTATCATCTCAAGGAATTGGTTAAGGAATAATAAACAAATAATGATTTATTTAATTATTCCTAAGGGATTTAGTCAAATTTGACAAGGAATAATAATTAATTAGTGATTAATTAATTATTCCTATAGAAAAATAAGATAATTAATTATTTATCTGTTGATTTTTCATAGTTGGGTCAAGGAATAATAATTGAACAATGGTTTAATTAACTATTCCTAGAAGAAAATCAAATAAATAGTGACTTATTTAACTATTCTTCATGGGTTTAATTATAAATTACTTAACAAAGGTGGTTTATTAAGTAATTTCTCACAGTGAAAGAAATTTTACTATGGTAAAATTGGCTTTACATGGTGTACTTCGATCCATCTAGTAAATTAGGCTAGATGATCAATTTTTTGGTGATAACACCAGCATATGTGGGTCTTAACCCCCGTCCTTGGGTTTGTCAAGCTATTATTGGGTTCGCATAAAAAAAGATTCCTAGGGCGCTACCCCTGACTCTGTGCAAGGGGGGTACTGGCCCCCTGCAAACCCCCCGACAAGGGGGGATGTCGCACCCCCATGACCCCTCGGGTGTGCATGAAGTTAGTCATGGAAATGATATAACACACACCCAAAATGTTACATGTCATATTTATAAATGGGTTTATTTATTAGTTTTATTATAAAGTAGATCTATTTCATGGTTGGACATGGAAATCTCAAATATGTGGTTACCAAGGTTATGATGCCTTTAATACATTTATACTTGAATATTATGAATGCAATTAAGTTTGGTCCTTTCATGTGCTAGGGTGTTAGGGTGTTGACAGAAGAGCTCTATCCTTCTTACTTGTTGAAATATTATGAGTTTTTTCAAAATGAATGACCTGTATATTATTATTGCTTGAAATGTTAAAATCCTCTCAAATTCTTGTTATATATTATTATTACTTGAAATAATATGTGTTGGCAGTGTCGTGTTGCCATTGATGTCAATAATGAGTTAGTTGTGTGTTGGCATTGATGCCAACTATATGTTCATGTATGATTTTGATGCATATATGATGTGTTGATGATACTACAGTTGATTGATATGTTGTTTATAGAGTATATAATGCAGGTGTGAGAAGATCTAGGATGAAGCATATTGCAAAGTATGAGATTTGCAATATATACGTGACTTCTATGTGATAAACTTGCGTACATACACAACTATCCTTAAGAATAGTCATGTACACGACCCTACGTGCACAAAATGAGAAACCAAGGGCTTTCCTAGCATATTTGGAGGAAACAAGTCGATTGATCTGGTCCTCAAAAACTTGACTTGTTCCATGTTGATCCAATCCAAAATGATTTGCAATGATTGAATGTAATGAATGCATGTTGATTTGGTTGATTGGGAAAATAGTTTAAAATGGTGTTGTCGTGGATCTAATAGAGGTTACATATTGTAGTTTATTATCAAAGTTATGGTGTGCAAGGATGTAGTAGATTTGGAGATCACGGGAATGTACAAAAGGTCTAGAGGTAATATCTATAGCAATGTGACAAAGTATGGACAACTCTGTGTTTATGTGTTGTTGTATGGATGAGTTTTTTATCATTGTGTAATGTTTTCAAAGAGAATGTATTGCTACTATTAACGTATGTTGCTAGGTCGTGGTGTGTATGGTTGAGTGAGGTTATCAGTTTGCGTGTATTGATGCAATGTATTATGCGAGCATAGAATGATTTGTATTTCTATTATTATCATGGTTGTGTATATGTTGCTCTTAGAATATGGCTAAGTTTGTATTTTGTAGTGAATCCATGTATTCTTTATTGCTAGTGGTGATATGAATAGTTGAGTGTGAGGATGTTTTTCATCATATTATTTGTATGTATGTTGTTGTTGGGGTTTAATAGTGAGATTGATTTAATGTTGTTGATTTGAGCTAATGAGAAAAAATAGAGTGGTTTGATATGTTGCGGAGAGTTTGTATTGCAAAGAGTTTTGTATTCAATTTGAGCATAAATATTATGTGGGTCCACTTTGAAAAAAGATGAAATTAGGCTCCTAGGGTTTTGTGCAGACTTTCATGGGACCAATCTGAAAATATATGAAAGGTAATCCACAAGGGTTTGAAGGTTGGTGCCTTTAGTGGAAAGTGTTGGCTTGTTGATTTAGGGAGTGATGGCGTCCTTTAAGTGGTGGCCTAAGAAACTATTGGAAGTTGGGACATGTAGCAGGTTGGGGTCTGCATAGTCGTGGAAGTGGTTGTTTCCATCAGGTAGTGGCTTGAAGTGGGTGTTTTCTTGCCCACATCTCAAGTCATAACTTTCACACTAGTGGTGTCTAGTGAATGATGTAAAATAATATTTTAAATAATTACGAAGAAGAAGAGAACAAGTATTTGGTGGTTTTTCTCTCGAAAAGGTTTCCACCTAATATCTAGTGCCCTCATGTGTTGATGATAGTTTATGTGTTTCTCATGTGTATTATTTCTCTCATGTTTTAATTTTCATGTGTTAATTTACTATGACATGTTTGGTACTATTCGTTATATTGGTGTTGTTAATTAATGTTTAGATAATTGTTGAATTGAAGCAGAGTAAGAAAAAAACAAATTTCTAATATATATGATGTTTGTGTGTGAGAATAGAGTGTACATATGTGTGATGCCTTTAGGAAAGTCACATATATATTTATAAGCATGTTAAAGGTAAAAAAATTGGAATTGATGATCCATACTGCACAATACATATTCACCCCCCAGTATTGGGAAGCTCCCAACAATTGGTATCAAAGCGGGTTCTTTCAAGTGCATCTTAACTGTTGGGAGGAAGATATGGTAAAAAAATAAAATTGATGGATCATCAAGGTATGTCTTTGTTTAGTGCTGCAAGCTATCAGGTTTGGACAGAAAAGGTGAAGACCAAGTTGATAACTTGTGGATATGACATCTGGAAACTAGTGTGTGAAGGATATGGCAAATATCCCCTCTTAGCAAAAGTGCAACAATAGAATTCCCAAGCAAAGTGTGTGATCTACAAAAATATTCATAATGCATATCTTGAGAATATAATGTATTTGACATTTACAAAGGACATATGGGACAAATTGTAGGTATTGTGTGGAGAAGACAGTAAAGGAAACAATGGAGAGATCAAGAAGAAGAAAAAAAAGATGGGCTCTCAAAAGAATGAGTCTCAACCTGATGAGATTCATCCCCTGATGTGAATGGTTTAGCAAATCGTCAAGAGGAGAAATAAGAAGATGAAGGCACAAGAAAACCAGACGTGATGCAACAAAATAGATCTAAAGGTGAGCCACCCATGTACCAAGATGATGATGAGTTATTTCTAAGTTATGCATTAGATAGTTCTGATGGTAGCCATTCAAATTTAAATAGTCAAAGATGACGACATAGTGGTCCTTAAATTTGAACTTGATTCATCCATGGTTTTAGTAGATAAGTTAATTCTTGAAATAGAGAGGTTGAAAACTATGTATAGATCAAGAAAAGTTAATGCCTATTTTTTATGAGAAGGAGAATGAGCTTAAGGAGGAATTCATCAGCATGAAGACCCGATTACAAGAATAAAAAATGATTGAAGATGTGATGAGCAACCAAGTAAAAGAAAGAGAGGGTTGAGTTGAAAAAATAGAAGCCAAAGTTGTCTCAGTGAGGAAGGAGCTTGAAAAGAAGGATTATCAACTAAAGTTGGAGAAGAGTACCAAGCTTTTGGAAAACATGCTTAGCAGTGAAAGATCTCCCTTGAATAAATTTGGTCTTGGCCTTCACAATGGAGAATATAGATCATAGGCACATGTAAACAATAAAGCAACATCTAAGAAACTTGTAGCAAATAATGGAAATAAGATGAGTGGAATGAAGCAATAGAACTAGTAGCCAACAAATGAACCCAAAAATGTGTCTTTGTCAAGAAGATCATTTTCTCATAGAGAGGGGTAATTTGGAATATTTGAAAGGAGAAGTGATGACCCCCTTTCTCCTTTGATGAATGAGGATGAATGTGCATCTTTCATAATTTTGGACATGTTGCAACCAAATGTAGAAGTAGATTGTACAGATCTAACGAGCAGAGTATGCAACAATATGGGCAACATAAGAGATCAATGAAATTTAGGTATACAAGTTCATTTCATGGCTACTTCTTTTCATGTAACTTGTTTGGCCATAAGACAATTGATTGCAAATCTCATGCATGGAATAGATGCATGATCAAGGAAAAGTTGAGATCTACTGTGAAAAACAAAGGGCTTGATCCTCTTGCCTCATATCTTGGTAATGTGAGATGCTACACTTCTGAAAACCTTGGTCACATGGATAGAAATTGTAAGTTGTCCATTTTTTCAAGGAAAATTAGAAAAAAGGAACAACTCATCCATAGTAGGCCTAGTAGGAAGCTAAAGGACATTGTGGATATTAGGAAGCAACCTACTAGAGTGTGGAAGATGAAAGAGGAGCAACAAGTGAAGTGTGGTATTGCTTTATGCACACTTGAAGAAGAAGATGATAAATGGTATATAGATAGTAGATGTTCCCATCATATCTCAGGGGACAAGAAAAAATTCCAATACCTAAAGAAAACCAAAGATGGCCATGTCATTCTTGGAGATAATGCTCTAGAAAAAGTGTTGGGGAAAAGTAAGGCCAATATTGGTAATAATAAGACTAATGCAGTTATTGTGTTGTTGGTTTAAGGACTTGTTGAAGCCTCGAAAATCATTGCTTCAACATGGGGGAAAACCACCCGGTCTGGACCTTGGTTGGTAGCTCCTTTTCTGTTTGGAGTAGTGGCTCCGACTGGGATAATGAGACTAGTTTCCCAATCTATTTTATGATTTTTCTGATGGGGTGATATGTGATATTTTGGAGTAACATTTAAGCTATAAATAATCTAAAATAAACTAATAATCACATGCATTTTATCCTAATTTAAACACCATCTAATTATAACTATACCCGAGAGTAAATTGATGTATGTGATCTACAATAATGTCTAAAAGCAATTGATAATAAAGATCATTCAATTGCAATGAGAAATGAATTTGTTTTAACAATAATCGTTCCGTATAAAAAGTTAGCCGCAATGATTGTGAAAGATATATCGCATAAGAAATTATTCATGTATTCAGCATAAAATATAGATCATCATCACACAGAGGTGCAATAATGGAAACCAAGATTCAAACTTTCATACATAAACAACTTGAAGAGAAATTATTGCTTGATACATAAGTAAAAATAGTTATGAGATAAAAGTACCATTTATAATACATCCTACTCATGTGCTTCAACAATATTGATCTACTTTCAGTCCATTCAACACCATCTAAGAGTACAAAAGTGCAGTTTCAGTAGAAGGTGCTAGATCAGATAAAAATAAATCTTGTTTCACTAATTTCACTAGAACTTCCTCAAAGGGACAAAAGTGCATGTTTTGAATATTGTTTCTGATAAAATTTCTAGACCACTCTCTAAATGCATGAGATGGGTTTAAATACTTAAACTATAAACTAAAAATATATTATTACAAAAATAGTTGAGGAGGTTTAAACGACCTTCCTCAAATTATGCAAAATAAAACCAAAATAGAAATGAGCATGGTGACTAATTGTTCTGAATTTGATCCTTTAGATAAAAAAATGTCCGTCATGGGCTTGAGCTATGTTGGTTGGACAATTTCATCTTTCAACTGTCCAGTGAATACGATGTCAGTCTGTGCTGGCACCATTTTCTCCGTAGAAGTGGTTAGGCATCGCAAGGTCATCCACTGGCTATGAGGTTTCACCAAATGTCGCTATTATGCTTCCTAGTTTAACCTGGTCGTTTGCCTAATTGCTTCTACTTTTTCTTCTGTTGCCTGTCTCCACTGTAGTTCAAGTTGTTTTACATTAGGAAGAAAACCTGGAATGGATTCTACCACAAGGTTGGCACTATGTAAATTTTCATTAATATTTTCGATGACACTGTTTGCTGCTACTGACGTGTCTGTTGTTTCCTTTTCTAACTCTTTAAGCTGAGAATCCCAGTTTGAAAATAATATTTCTTTATGTGACTCCTCTAGTTTAGGCAAGTCAGATTTTCTCCCATCTTCTGAATTCTGCCAGGTGATGAAGTTGGAGACCTTTTTCAAGATTTCATCATATTCAAGTCTCATTTCCATGACTTGACTTGTCAATTTGTCGCTTGTTTCACAATAAGAATTCCATTGTGAAATCTTCTGGCATAATAGTTCTTTTTGGTGCATCAGTTGAGAGTTAAGGTTGAGCGCTTCAGTAATAAACTGATCAATTTTTGGATCATCTTTATGTAGATCAAGTATTCCTTGTATTTGTGCTTCCTTCTCTGCTAAGTCGGTTAGATATTTTATTTGCATTTGCTCGAACTCTTGTTGTAGCTTAGCTAACTGTGTCTCTGCTTGCTCGTCAGATTTTGCTTGTTGTAATTGTTGTTCAAGCGATAAAAAAATATCTTCTTTTTCTTTAAGAAACATTTGCACCTCTGTTGCTTTGTCGATGGTCGTTGTAGCATAGGCACCTGTAAAATGTGAGAGTCTAGTAAGGTTGGTGGACAGGTCGATGGGTGAGTCTTTCCAAAGAATATCCATTGGTTCATTATCGGGAGTAGTAACAGCTATAGAATCCAAATTCCTTTTCTTCGTTTGTCTTTTAACAATGGCTTTGTGTTGTGGGCTATAAAACACATCTAGAGGGGGAATCTCCTCTATTATCAAAACAGTTTTAGAGGTGGGGGTAATAGGGATGTGTTTTACCTCTTGAGTATTTACACTCTCCTCTGCTGTAATTTCCTGAGTTGTTTTATGTTGTGGAGTTTGCAACTCTGGCGTTTTTTCCTCTGTATTGAGACTTTATTAAAGTTGTCCCATTCTTCCTCTAAATCAATCACCATGGATTTTATTCTCTATGTGGAGGTGGCATGGATTTCAGCATTTTTCTATCTGAAGTTTGCTCAGCTGCCTTCTCTGTAGATTGGGTTGTATGATTTTCCGACTCTCTGCTTCTACTTTTCCCATTTTGTGATGACTTCTCTTGGGATTCTGCTCCAGAATTAGTTTTAGAATTTTCTTTGGAGTTACCTTCTATACTCACACTAGGAGTAGGCTCCCTTATTGGTTCAATCAATAATTGGTCCAACGGGACCTTTGTTAGCCTCCTTTCTCTATACTCGTAAAAGGTTTCAAGATCTTCACAGTAAAAATGTAATTGTGCCATATGCTTCACCTATGTGAAGGTTTTTTTCTGCAAAAAGATGTCATCAAATGCATCTTCCTCATTACTGAATACTTTTATTTTCACCATGGTGGTAAAGTCTTTGACAGTGTTGAACGGGTCATATTGCCTTCCAGGGAATTTAGGTAATTGCAGAGATAACATATTCTTTGCTTCTTTAAATGCATGCCCTAGGTCGTGTAATGCAAATGCTCCACACTGCAAAGGGAATGTAGGCCAGATGGCCTTTTTTGCTTCCTTTAATGTTTTTCTCATCCCTCCCTCACTAGTTGTTTGATAGGCTATCTCTCTAGCCATCAATTTGTCCGGAACATAGTATGGGAGGACATGAGGGGAGGTAATGCTTCCAAATACCCTGATATACATAAATGTCTCCTCCCCAAACCATCTGGCCATTGGGAGGATATCTACTTTAGCTTCTTGGGAAAACCTGGGGGCATCTCAGTTGTAAAGTCGTCTGTGAATAGGGAGCATAACTCCATGGCAAATTTTGAAAAAATGTGGTTGAAAGTTAGATTCCCACATGTATTTATGGTATATGTGAATGGGAAGTGGATTTTGAATAGTCCACTTCCATCCCATGACAGGAAATTTCGAACCGAAACAAATTGCATCCATTACATAAGCGCTCATAAAAAATGGAGGGTAAACCCTCGAAGCAACACTTCTTTTCCTTCTATACTCCATTATTGTTCTTGCTAAATTGTTAGAAAAAATTTGTGCCCAATTCATTACAGTTGCGTTAATGGCTGCATCTATTAATGGCAACCATTCTAGGGAGCATTTAGTACTATCGAGTTTGCCAAATAGTCTACATAGCATAGCCACTGCGAAACTATGAGGGGGGGGAAATAGACGCAATAGTGTACATACCGTTCTTGTCTTTCTTGATTTTTTCCTCATTATTTGACCAAGTCCAGGTGCAGTCCGCTGGGTCCTTGTTCTCTTTGGAAAACTTCTCGACAAACTTCCTGTTGTAGATGACTTGTGGCTCTGGTAGGTGGTACATAAGCCGCATGTTGTCTAGCGTAAAATATCCCATAACCTCTTGACTTCTTGTCTTGAATTCTCTGTCTGATATGTCAACTTCAGCAATAACTCATTTAACCATGTTTGTACAAGGGATTATCTTTAGGCGCGTAGCTATGTGATGAAAAAATGAACATGTTGTCTTAAGCATGGAAGCATCTGAGGAATCACGTCCGTCAACTGTAACCGTCGCTTCCAAAATCCTTGGTTGCTCTTCCTCCAGTGTATTATAGATGGCCTCCCATGTATAGGTTCCTCCCTCTCTATTGCAGGTAGTATTTGTAAATAGAGGAGTCATTTCTGACTTCTCAAAGACGACTGCCTTGCCTTTCTTCACCATTGCTCTTAACAATTTGCTCTGTGGATTTTCCTTGAAAGTGAAGAACAAAAACTATTAGATACACAAAGATGATAATGAATGTGAAATGAAATAATGTGGATAACTTGTAAAGGTGATAAAAGAAGTTTTATTTGAATGCACGTAAGAAGATATCATATCATGCTAAATGGATTTTCACACATAAATGCAGTTAGATCTTACTAAATGCCCACTAATGCTTCGTTATCCCTTAGCTTTAATGCTCATAAATGTCTGCATCGTAAATTGGGAAGAAATCTTCTAGGGTGGAATGCCTTTGAACTACGATAATGGCAATTTTGCGATTTGCGAAGCAATATTGTAGATCGCAAAATTGCATTATTCCTTTTCTCTTTTCTTACCTTCTCTTGTTTTTCTGCGAGATGCGAGATGCGAGCCACTCGTTTATTGTTTCAAAATGTAGCTACTTGTAAAGTTTTTCTATGTAAAGACCTTTCTTAATGAGTGGGGGACCTAAACATTTGTTCGTGATATATTTGAGTGGGTCCAGGTCTTGATCGCGTTTTGCAATATCGGTTGATGGTAAGTTTGCGATGTTCCTTTGAATGCTCGAAATGTGATGCGATAAAGGTTATGACACCATCACAACTTCGCCTCTTGCATGTTTTGAGATAACATTTTAAGGAGGGTCCTTTATAAATGGTGATATGTGATGCAAGACTTGGCTTCGAAGAGAAAAGGTTAAAGACCTAGTTTATGTCAAAAATATGATAGTTTCGAGGTATAAAGCATAGAGTCCTCTTTTAATCATTTTTTTACTAGATTTTGTGGGTTAGAAAGGTCTTTTGATGATGCTTAATCATGTTGAATGTGGGAAGGCAAGAATTTAGTAGTTCTTTTGAAAAAAAGGGGGTTTGATTGATATCTTGCTTTATTCCAAAAATAAAAGAAATGCCTAAATGTTAAGCTTATTTTTTGGATGGATTTTTTAAAGGGTCCTCATTTATCAATGTAATATTAACTACTACCATTAATAAATGGGGGGGTTGTTGAATAGCACAACAATTGGTGATTCACTTGGAAGAACGAGTTATCTGTGAGAGTTTTTTTAATTTCTAAAACTTCTGAAATAAAGATAGTTTTGGAAATAAAAATAAATTACATGGAATATAAGGTAAGTAATACTGCTCAATAGTAATAAAACAACATCTACTTAACTATCATTCTTTTGATTATTCTTTTCTCATAAGAAAGTCACTTTGTCTACATCAGCCATTACCTAGTTTTAAAGATAAAAGCAAGGAGACTCTCCTCAGATCAGTTTTTGTTATACTCAATTGTCTTAGGTAGAGCCTCTGCTGCCAGCAGGCATTCATATCCTCAACAGGGTTACCTTATAACCAACAATGATTCAGTAGCCCACTTAAATCAGAATGCAATCTTAAAGATAAGCTCGTTTGTATACTTATTGCTTTCTTTATTTTCTGAAGTAATTCATTCTTCCTTCAAATCTTCATCTTTTATCTCTTAAAGGAAAATGCCTTGGTTTGGTGACCAAAATTGACGATGCCATTCACTTGATTTGTAACATAACTGAACAAGTTGGCTCTTGATGAGACCCCTTGTCTTTTGATTAATATAATATTAAGCCATTACCCTGTTTTGATATGCAATATTGGTAATGTTAGTTAGTTATAATCTTATGATCATGGTAAGTCAGCTCTTGATGAGACCTCTTATCCTTTAAGTTTAAGTATATTTTAGAATTACACTCTAAAAATGAAAGTTGATTAGGTGGGGAGAATCATTGGCTCCTTAAGAGATTCTGGACGACAATTGTAGAGTTTTAAAGATGCTTTTCTGCAGAGAGACTTTGCTTTGTTATTGATACTTTTCTTGACTGATGTAAAGGAAAAATTTCTTTCTAAAGCTAAGTTTCATCAAAGATCAGATAATTTTGGCAGAAAACAGGCAGTTTTGGAGCGATAGAACTTAACTATATATTTCATATGTGAAGATTACTTTCATAACAATTTTTACTTACACAAGTAAAAAGTCAAAATTAAAAAGAGACTATCCTTTGTAAAGCCAAAAGTAAATGTTTTTCAACTCGTATTATTCTTTCTAAAATAAAATAACTAAAGGCAATAATATACAGTGAACAGAAGAGATCATCTTCTATGGAAAGTATTTCTTTAAAATTTTCCCATTAACAGGTAGAGATTTTCTCTTACCTGATAAATATTGTAATAGAAACATTAATGGGCCTATTTGTTCCACAATCTGAAATGGGCCAAGCCACATTTGTTGGAACTTGGTATGCTTACCTTTCTCTTCGTGGGCTTTATCCCATTTCAATACTAGGTCTCCGAGTTGAAAATATTTTGAAGTTAGAGAATTTGAATCAAAGGAGGCTTTGACTAACTACTGATGATGTGCATGTGTGATCTTGGCCTTTACTCTTTCCTCTTCAAGCTTAAGGATTTGTAATCATCTAACTTGCATAGATGAGAAAGGATTTTCTTCAATGAATTGAACTAAGGCTAAAGAGGGAATAGCTACATTTGTTGGCAAGACAGCTTCTTTTCCATAGACCAAATTAAAAGGAGAAGTGCCAATGGAGGCTTTCTGAGTTATTTGATCTGGCCATAGAGCAAACACTAAAGATTTATGCTAGTTATTTTGGCTTTGGTCAACGGTTCGTTTAATAATCCTAATGAGATTCTTGTTTATGGATTCGACTAACCCATTTCCTTGCGGATAATAATTAGCAGAGTACTTAAGCTTAAAACCTCTTTTAAGAGCAAACTCTGTCATAGTATTGCCTGAAAAATAAGATGCATTATCAAACATCAAGGTAGATAGTAGGCCAAACCTCGTAATGATAAATTGATCTATGAATTCAATAATGTTTTTAGAATTGGCTACCTTGAGTGGAATTGCTTGTACCCATTTGGTGAAATAATCAATGGTTGTAAGGATATATCTATGTTGCTTAGAAGAATGAGGAACGATCTCCCCTATTATGTCCAATCCCAATTGTTAGAATAGTTGTTCAATGTTGTCTCGCTGTAATGGTAATGCAGGTTTCCTCTATCTTCCAACAACTGTCTGACAAATCTTGCATTTCCTTACATAACTGTGTGCATCTTTGAATAATGTTGGCCAGTAATAGCTGACATGCAGGATTTTATGTGTTGTAGTATCCCCTCCAAAGTGACCACCAGTTGGTCCATCATGAAGTTCCTACAACATATTCTCTGCCTCATATTTTTCAAGACATCTAAGTAAAACAAAATCATAATTTATTCTAAATAGCACATCATTGACAATTTGATATTGTCTAGATTTTAATCTCAAGGCCCTTTTCTTTGTGTAATTTAATTGGGTTGGGGCATATCCATTTCTCAAGTAAAATATGATATCAACATATCTTGACTCAGTGTCATTAAGGATTACCTCATAGACTTGTACACTGTCACCTAAATGCTGCAATGCTGATAGATTTGATGCTCCTTCCAACATCCTGCAAAAACCTTGACCTTTTACAATTTTTGCTGGTTTGATTTCGATGTCATATTCTTGTAGAGCTGTAAACCAATTCGCTCTCTTTTCACTTACATCCCTTTGTATTAAAATATTTCTCACTGTTGAGAATGGTACTATTACTTTGGTGTGGATTTTGAGGAGAAAAGGTTGAAGTTCTTTATTGATTTGAAAACAGCAAAATCTTGTTTTTCAACATCTGAGTAATTCAATTCAGCTCCCTACAAATTGGAGCTAAAGAAAGAGATTGGGGCTTCAGCTTTTTCTTGATTTACTTGTGTCAATATGGCTGCATATGATTTCTCGAAAGCGAAAGTATATAAAATGAAATGATTTGAAAAATTCGACATTGCCAAAGATGGGGCGTTTATGATTGCTTGTTTTATTAAGTTAAAAGCTTCATGTTCCGAGTGTCCCCATTTAAACAGAGAATTTTTTTTTTATCATGGATTGAAGAGGTAAAACAATTCTTGAGAAGTCAGAGACAAATCTCTTAACAAAATTTATTTGACCTAGGAATGATTGCATTGATTTTTTGTTATGCAGTAAAGGTATTTTAGAGATTTCTCTAATTTCGTCAGGGTCAATATGAATTCCTGCTTTGGACACAATGAATCCAAGGAGCTTTCCTTCACTTAATGTGAAAACAGAGTTCTTGGGGTTAAGAGAAATTTCATACATTTGGTAATGTTCAAATATTTGCTTTAAATCCCTTAGATGATTACTGCATTTTCTGGAATATACAATTATATCATTTAAGTAGATTACTATTGATTTGTTTACTAAACCTTTGAAGGCTATACCCATGGATCTCTGGAAAGTGGAACTAGAATTAATCAGTCCAAATGGCATCTTTTGATAAGCATAAGTGCCCCATTTTTTCCTGAATGTAGTTTTCAGCTGGTCATCTGGATGTACTAAGATCTGATTATAACCTGAGAATCCATCCAGGAAAGACATTAGTTCTGAGCCTGCAACTGATTGCAATATCTGTTCCATAGGGGGCAATGGGAAATTCTCCTTTTGGAAAGATTTATTGAGGTTGCGGAAGTCTATACATATCCGAATATTGTCATTCCTTTTCCTGACTAGGACAAGATTGGAAACCCATTGGGAATGCCTAATAGGAAAAATAATTTTGGCTTTCAGTAGTTTATTCAATTCAGATTTAATTTGACTTTCTAAGTTAGGATGGATCTTCCTTAATTTCTGTTGAATATGTCTTTCATCAAATGTCATGGGAATAGTATGTTGAATAATAGAGGTGTTGTATGTCTTAAGATCTTCATAGTTCCATGCGAAGACATTCTTGTACCTTTTCGACAAACTTATAAAGGCTGCTTTTTCATCTAACGTAATTCTGAGACCTAGTTTAATATTTTGAGGTTTTAGGTCAGTCCCAAGATTGATTAATTCAAACCTCAGAGTTGAGCTCTGAAGTTTTGAATTGGTGAATCATTTAAATCTGTCTTTGAGGTCATATAAATCTTCCAACTTAACTACAGATTTTGGTATAGTGTTATTGATTGTTTCTTGTTTAAGTTGGTTATCATGTTGGTCATCATAAGAGCCTTTTGAAGTCAGGAAGCTTATGATATCTGGATCATTATTAAAGACTCCCCAATTGGTGATATTATCGAGAATAGAAGGCCTAAAAATTAATTCAATGGAAAATCGATCAAGGCTATAATCCTCTGGTGGGATAAGCTTGGAAGCGACATTAGCTAGAAGATTGGCACTATCATTTTGGAGTCTTGGAATAGGGGAAATATTAAACGTTGTAAAGTGAAAGGTCAGGTCTTGGACTAATGATTGATAGTGTTTCAAATGTCCTGAAAAACAGTGTATAGTATTTCTTACCTATTTTATTACAATCTTTGAATCTCCGAATACTTGGAGGTGTTTGAAATTAAGGCCAATTGCCTTACACAAACCTTGAACTAGTGCTTCATCTTTTGTGGTATTTTTTGTGCAATCAAATTCAAGTCTGCATGCTAACATAGTCTTTTTCCCCTCTGGGCTAACTAATATGTATCCTGCTCCTGCTCCATCATTGGATTTAGATCCATCAAAAAATAAATTCCAAAATAAAGACCTGACTACAAGTTTATCTACAAAATTTACACATTTAGAAGTGTCCGTTTGGGAATAATTTTCAACTTGAGATACAATATAGTTTTCTAAGAAAGGTGAAGTGTGAGCATTGAAATTCCCTAGAAATGATTCTACAGAGTAGTTTCCGATCATATTGTTACTATATGCATCTGGTTCATTTTCTCCTTCTAGTTCTGTTACTATGTACTTTTGATGTTTCTCACGATCAACCCTTATTTGATTTGGCTTGCCATTATAAGGAAGCCACATGTGAGACCAGTCAATGGCAAAATAACCGTGAAATTTTTCTTACCAGTCTCTACTAAGGATTAAGCCATAGAACTCAAGAATATCAGCTACAAGTATGTCAATGACTTGACAAACTTTAGGATTTGATGAAAGTCTAATGGTTACTTAGTTAAGTTCCCCAACAACTTTGACCTGAGATCGATCTAACTATATTATTCATACAACAGATTTCTGAGGCTGAACATTCAACTTTTCACAAACTATTCTAGGTAAGATGTTAGATGAAGCTCATGAATCAACTAAACAATTGTGTAAGTTCTTATTAAAGACTTAAAAAGTAAGGACAAATGGAGGAATATGAGATTTATGTCTTCCCCTAATTAGAGTGATGTCAGTTGGATCAATCTTTATGATAGATTTTTCGGCGAAAATCACATGGGAAACCATTTTTTGACGCGTTTCGAACCAACCAGTGTGGTTCATCGTCAGGACAAGTTGAAAAAACAGATCCAGATTCGCATGTTAAATAGTTAGAGCAGAGCCACCAACGTTTAGCTGGGCCAAAAAATTGACATAGGACGATGGTCAAATTTAGTTATATTAGGTGTAAAATTATATATAGATATATATATATATATATATATATATATATATATATATATAATAATTATAATTGTTATCTTCATGCCAGTTCCCACCATTTCCCGGCTCAAAAGATGGGTGTTCTCAATACCCTTGCTACTCGGGCCCTAAGGATCTCGGATAAGAAGAGTTTTGAGAAAGAAAAATCCCATCTCCTTGATGTCTTTGTTGAGAATGGTTATAGTAGATTCTTGGGTCAGAAGGCTTTCCGTAAAGCCGCCAAGAATTCTCTGACCAAAAGGGAACCGAAGGAACGGATTCCAGGTGTCCATCTTCCGTATGTTCAGGGGACCACTGATAAGGTTGCTAGGATTCTCAGGATGCATAGTGTCCCAGTGACCTTTAGGCCCCTTAACACCATTCGTTCGTCCCTCAGATCAGTAAAGGATCCTATTGACCCCAAAGATATGAAAGGGGTTTATATTATCCCTTGCTCCTGTGGGACCCCCTATATTGGTGAGACTGGTCGCTCCATTAATCAAAGGATAAGTGAGCATGCTGCTGACCTTAAGCATAGAAGAGCTAAGTCTTCCGCTTTAGCTGAGCATGTAGAAAAAACCAATCATCATGTTTGCATTGAGGAGGCTAGTGTTATTGCTAAGGTTTCACATTTCCATCATCAGAAATTTAGGGAAGCTCTTGAGATTGAAAAGAGACCAAGCAATCTCAATAGAGATGATGGTTGGAAAATTAGTAGGTGCTAGGTCCCAGCACTCTCTTCTTAGTCATTTTTCTTGTCTCTTATTTTATTACTAATTTTATGTTTATTATATATATATATATATATATATATATATATATATATATATATATATATATATATATATATATATATATATATATATATATAATTTATTTCTTTTATTTATTTTTATTTATTTATTGATTTTTTATCAAATAAAAATTTTTATTTTTATTTTTATTTTTGATTTTTATTTATTTATTATTATTATTATTATTATTTTACTTAATTTTTATTTCACGTTCTAGTTTATTTATCAATTCTATCTTTCTTTCATCTTAATAACCCATTAATATATTATTAGGTATGGTCCTTTATTATTATACCTTTCATCTAACTAATAATACCTGTTTTAATTATTTTTATATATTTTGAGTTTGTTGGTATTTTTATTATTATTATTATTATTATTATTATTATTATTTACTGGAATTTATTTTTTTATTTTTTTTTTTTTTTTTCATATTTTACATATTTTTCTATTTATTTAATTAATTAATTTTAATTTTATTTATTTTTTGTTCTTTATTATTTATTTATTTGATTATTTGTTTTATTTATTTACTAACTGGATTTGTTTTCTCTTGTTCTAAATTATTTATTTATTAATACTAACTAAATAACCCGTTAATATTTTACATAACCCATTAATATATTTACAGTATAAGGGATGGTAAGATATATAACTTCTTTTGGTTTTAAGTAATAAATAATGATACCAATTATAATTATTTTATTCATTTTTATTTTTATTTATTTATTTTTTGTTTTTATCTTTACTATTTATTTATTTGATTTTTTCTAACTAAATATCCCTTTAATATATTTTCATGACCCTTAATATATTTATAATATAAGGGTTGGTCCGTTAGTTAACTACTTTCCTTTTAGTTTTAATTATTAAATAAAAATAAAAATTTATATACATATATAGATATATATATAATTTTACACCTAATATAACTAAATTTGACCATCGTCCTATGTCAATTTTTTGGCCCAGCTAAACGTTGGTGGCTCTGCTCTAACTATTTAACATGCGAAGCTGGATCTGTTTTTTCAACTTGTCCTGACGATGAACCACACTGGTTGGTTCGAAACGCGTCGACAAATGGTTTCTCATGTGATTTTCGCCGAAAAATCTATCATAAACTTGTTATGGATCACAGAAGCCTCAACTCTACAATTGGATCAATCTTGTTTAAAGAGGTGCTAGGGGGCCTTCCCATTTCTTGGGCAGCTTGTGAGATCATGGCGGCAAGAAGCAGCGTAATAGGTACTGCTTTGAGTTCTTTAAGAAGTAGCTTCTGTTGATGCTTCAATTTTCTAAGCTCATGAAAGGTGATGTTTGCCCTAGTTTTCTTCATATCATCAATAATATTATATTCCATTTCATCAGAAACTATCAAAGTTTTAGGTGAAGGTGAAGAATCCAATTGAGTAGGAGTAGTTTGAGTGGATTTTGGTGAAGATTTCTTACCTGTTGCTTTGTCCCTGGGAGGTGGCATTGAAGCCTTTTGCTTTGAATTTGTTTGTGACAATTCAACAGTTTTTTTACTTTGAGTAGCGACAGGCAAACCTTCTTGAGTTTCTTCATTGGGGAGGATAAAATCCCACATTCCTTTTAATTTTGCCACTTCTTCATCGTTTGTTTGTTCTTCATTTGTTGAAACTTCATCCTCCTCTCCATCTAATTCGACATTTGATATAGCATTTGGAAGTTTAGGATCAATAGGGGAATTCCTTTTAAATGTTCTAAAATATTTTTTAAAGGAAGTCTCCGCTACCTATTTTTTAATATCAGCCATTTCCTTAGACATGGTCTTGAGAAATTCCTGTAACCCTTCAATATCAAAAGGATATTTTGGTGGTTTCTTCTTAGAGTCGTCCCTAAAGGTTACTTTCTTAGATTTTCATTCTTCTAATGCGTTTTTCTTTTCTACAACTAGAATGTGTTTTTCCACAGCTATTGCCTCTTTCATATTTTCAGCTAAAGTTGGTTTAGCAGCTCTATCAACGAAGATGGTTGTGTTTGATGGTAGAGCAGAAATATACCACTCATTTTGGACCTTATCACTAGGATTAGACGTCGTTGGTACTTTATTCAATAATTTATTGAAGTGAGAGTTGAAGTCCTTAATGGGTTCTTTCGGTTCAGCTTTCAAATTAGATAAATCATTGATTAGGGTAGTTGTGGATCTATCATCCCCAAGTTTAGTTAAAAATTTCTCTTGGAAAGCATCCCATCTATTAATAGAACCTGATGGTAATGAGAAGTACCATGATCCTACTGATCCATGTAAAGTATATAGGAATAATCTTACAACTGCGTCTTCTTCCACTACTTCATTCAAGTTAATGGACAAAATGAAATTGTTTATATGTTCCTCAGCTAGTAGGCCATCATCAGTATTGAATTTGGGTAGCCATTTCTCTAGATGAGCTAGAAATTGATGTAAAGGCCCAGCCATCCTAACAGCTCCTGGGTTTGTCCATGGCCTTGGAGGATTTTGTGCCATTGCTGGTATGTGAGTAGGAGAAGGTGTAGCAGTGGTTGAAGGTGATTGGGTAGAGGAAGATGTATCTCCTGTACCTATGTCAATCACAATCTGGAGTGGCGAGGCAGATGATCAATCTTGTGATGGTATAAACGGAATGAATGAAGATGATGAAAGAACCTTGTTGTGAGATTTGGATGGTGTTTTCTTAGCTTTCTTATGGCTTTGCAGAGGAAATTTGAATAAAGGGATTCTAATCTTTTCACTCTGTGCTCTAGTTAACCATTGAGATGGGGTAAACTGAGATGTAACACAATATTGGGATAACTCAGATTCTTCTTGAGATAACAAAATCCCCTGTAATTTATGAATCAAAGATTACACTTCAGGGGCTTCGGTAGAAGAAGAATGATTTGACTTTTTGGGATTTTAGCAGTGGGTTCTGTAATTTTCTTTGCAACTTCTCGCTTAGGATCAAGGGATTGGAATTCTTTCGAGAATTTGGAGGTGATGGTGAGGGAGTTTTACTCTTAGAATGGCTTGTTGTTTTGGATTTACTTGTCATTCACAGTCAGGCCCTCCTTCTAGCGCCAAAATGTTGAAGCCTCGAAAATCATTGCTTCAACATGGGGGAAAACCACCCGGTCCGGACTTTGGTTGGCAGTTCCTTTTCCGTTTGGAGTAGTGGCTCTAACTGAGGATAATGGGATCAGTTTCCCAATCTATTTTATGATTGTGCTGATGTGGCGATATGTGATATTTTGGAGTAATGTTTAAGCTAGAAATAATCTAATCTAAACTAATAATCACATGCATTTTATCCTAATTTAAACACTATCTAATTACAACTATACCCGGGAGTAAATTGATGTATGCGATCTACAATAATGTCTAAAAGCAATTGATAATAAAGATCATTCAATTGCAATGAGAAATTAATTCGTTTTAACAATAATCGTTTCGTATAAAAAGTTAGCCAAAATTATTGTGAAAGATATATCACATAAGAAATTATTCATGTATTCATCATAAAATATAGATCATCATCATACAAAAGTGCAATAATGGCAACCAAGATGCAAACTTCCATACATAAACAACTTGAAGAGAAATTATTGCTTGATACATAAATAAAAAGAATTACGAGATAAAAGTACCATTTATAATACGTCCTACTCATGTGCTTCAACAATATTGATCTACTTTCATTGCATTCAACACCATCTAAGAGTACAAAAGCGCAATTTCAGAAGAAGGTACTAGATCAGATAAAAATAAATCATGTTCCATTAATTTCACTAGAACTTCCTCAAAGGGACAAAAGTGCATGTTTTGAAGATTATTTCTGATAAAATTTCTTGATCCCTCTCTAAATTCATGAGAGGGGTTTAAATACTTAAACTATAAAACTAAAAAAAGATTATTACAAAAATAGTTGAGGAGGTTTAAACGACCTTCCTCAAATTATGCAAAATAAAACCAAAATAGAAATGAGCATGGTGACTAATTGTTCTGAATTTGATCCTTTAGATCACAAATGTCCGTCATGGTCTTGAGCTGTGTCGGTTGGATGATTTCAGCTTTCAATTGTCCAGTGAATACAATGTTGGTCATTACTGGCACCATTTTCTCTGTAGAATGGTTAGGCATCACAGGGTCATCCACTAGCTATGAGGTTTCATCAAATGTCACCAATACCCTTCCTAATTTAACCTGGTCGTTTGCCTAATTGCTTCTGATTTTTCTTCTATTGCCTGTCTCCATTGTCGTTCAAGTTGTTTTACATTAGGAAGAAAACCTGGAATGGATTCTGCCACAAGGTTGGCGCTATGTAAATTTTCATTAATATTTTCGATGACACTATTCGCTGCTACTGGTGCTTTTGTTGTTGCCTTTTCTACCTCTTTAAGCTGAGAATCCCAATTTGTAAATAATATTTCTTTATGCGACTCCTATAGTTTAGGCAAGTCGACTTTTCTCCCATCTTCTAAATTCTTCCAAGTGATGAAATCGAAGACTTTTTTCAAAATTTCATCATATTCAAGTCTCATTTCCACAACTTGTCAATTTGTCGCTTGTTTCGCAATAAGAATTCCATTGCGAAATCTTCTCGCATAATAGTTCTTTTTGGTGCATCAGCTAGGAGTTAAGGCTGAGTGCTTCAGTGATAAACTGATCAATTTTTGGATCATCTTTATGTAGATCAGTTATTCCTTGTATTTGTGATTCCTTCTCTGCTAATCTGGTTACATGTTTTATTTGCATCTGCTTGAACTCTTGTTGTAGCTTAGCTAACTGTATCTCTGTCTGCTAATCAGATTTTGCTTGCTGTAATTGTTGTTCAAGAGACAAAATTTTATCTTCTCTTTCTTTAAGCGACATTTGCACCTCTATTGCTTTGTCGATGGTCAATGTAGCATAGACACCTGCAAATTGTGAGAGTCTAGTAAGGTTGGTGGACGGGTCAATGGGTGAGTCTTTCTAGAGAACATCCATCGGTTCATTATCAGGGGTAGTGATAGTTGTAGAATCCAAATTCCTTTTCTTCCTTTGTCTTTTAACATCTACTTTGTGTTGTGGGCTATAAAAGACATCTAGAGGGGGAAGCTCCTCTATTCTCAAAACAATTTCATAGGTGGGGGTAACAGGGATGTGTTCTACCTCTTGAGTATTTACAATCTCCTCTATTGTAATTTCCTGAGTTGTTTTCCGTTGTGTAGTTTGCAACACTGGCGTTTGTTCCTCTGTATTGAGACTTTTATTAAAGTTGTCCCATTCTTCCTCTAAATCAATCACCAGGGGTTTTAATGGCCGCGTGGAGGTGGCATGGATTTCAACCTTTTTGCTAGCTGAAGTTTGCTCAATTGTCTTCTCTGTAGATTGGGCTGTATCCTTTTCTGACTCTCTACTTCTACTTTTCCCACTTTTGTGATGACTTCTCTTGGGATTCTGCTCCAGAATTAGTTTTAGAATTTTCTTTGGAGTCACCTTCTATACTTACACTAGGGTAGGCCCCTTATTGGTTCAATCAATAATTGGTCCTATGGGACCTTTGTTAGCCTCCTTTCTCTGTACTCGTAAAAGGTTTCAAGATCTTCACAGTCAAAAAGTAATTGTGCCATATGCTTCACCTTTGTGAAGGTGTTTTTCCACAAAAAGATTTCATCAAATGCATCTTCCTCATTACTGAATATTTTTATTTTCACATGGTGTTAAAGTCTTTGACAGTGTCGAACGGGTCATATTGCCTTCCAGGGAATTTAGGTAATTGCAGTGATAACATATTCTCTGCTTCTTTAAATGCATGCCCTAGGTCGTGTAATGCAAATTCTCCACACTGCAAAGGGAATGTAGGCTAGATGGTCTTTTTTGCTTCCTTTAATGTTTTGCTCATCCCTCCCTCACTAGTTGTTTGATAGGCTATCTCTCTAGCCATCAATTTGTCCGGAACATAGGATGGGAGGACATGAGGGGAGGTAATGCTTCCAAATACCCTGATATTCGTAAATGTCTCCTGCCCAAACCATTTGGCCACTAGGAGGATATCTACTTTAGCTTCTTGGAAAAACCTGGGGGAATCTCGGTTATAAAGCCGTCTGTGAATAGGGAGCATAACTCCATGGAAAATTTTGAAAAAATGTGGTTGAAAGTTAGATTCCCACATGTATTTATGGTATATGTGAATGGGAAGTGGATTTTGAATAGTCCACTTCCATCCCATAACAAGAAATTTTGAATCAAAACAAATTTCATCCATTACATAGGCACTCATAAAAAATGGAGGGTAAACCCTCGAAGCAACACTTATTTTCCTTCTAAGCTCCGTTATTGTTCTTGCTAAATTTTTAGACAAAATTTGTGCCCAATTCATTACAGTTGCGTTAACGGTTGCATCTATTAATGGCAACCATTTTGGGGAGAATTTAGTACTATTGGGTTTGCCAAATAGTCTACATAGCATGGCCATTGCAAAACTATGAGGGGGACAAATAGATGTAGTAGTGTACATACCATTCTTGTCTTTCTTGATTTTGTCCTAATTATTTGACCAGGCTTGGGTGTAGTCCGTTGGGTCCTCATTCTCTTTGGAAACTTCTCGACAAATTGCCTGTTGTAGATGACTTGTGGCTCTGGTAGGTGGTACATAAGCCACAGGTTGTCTAGCGTAAAAGATCCCATAACCTCTTGGCTTCTTGTCTTGAATTCTCCGTATGATATGTCAGCTTCATCAATAACCCATTTAACCATGTCTGTATAAGGGATTATCTTCGGGCACACAGCTATGTGATGCAAAAATGAGCATGATTTCTCGAACATGGAAGCGTATGAGGAATCACATCCTTCAACTGTGATCTTCGTTTCCAAAATCCTTGGTTTCTCTTCCTCCAGTATATTATACATGGCCTCCCGTGTAGAGGTTCCTCCCTATTTGTTGCATGTAGTATCCGTAAACACAAGAGTCATTTCTGACTTCTCAGAGACGATTGCCTTGCCTTTCTTCACCATTTCTCTCAATGATTTGCTTTGTGGATTTTCCCTGAAAGTGAAGAAAAACAACCATCAGATACACAAAGATGATAATGAACGTGAAATGAAATAATGCGGATAACTTGTAAAGGTGATAAAAGGAGTTTTATTCGAACGCACATAAGAAGATTCATATCACGCTAAATGGATTTTCACATATAAATGCAGTTAGCTCTTGCTAAATGCCCACTAATGCTTCGTTATCCCTTAGCTTTAATTCTCATAAATGTCTGCATCGTAAATCAGGAAGAAAGCTTCTAGGGTGGCGAGCCTTTGAACTATGATAATCGCGATTTTGCAATTTGCGAAGCAATATCGTAGATTGCAGTATCACATTATTCCTTTTCACTTTTCTTACCTTTTCTTGTGTTTCTGTGAGTTGCAAGATGCGAGCCGCTCGTTTATTGTTTCAAAACATAGTTTCTTGTAAAGTTTTTCTATGTAAAGACCTTTTTTAATGAGTGGTGGACCAAAACATTTGTTCCTAATATATTTAAGGAGTGGGTCCAGGTCTTGATCACATTTCGTAATATCGGTTGATGGTAAGTTTGTGGTGTTCCTTTGAATGCTCGAAATGCGATGCGATAAAGGTTATGATGCCATCGCAATTTTGCATGTCACATGTTTTGAGATAAACTTTTAAGGAGGGTCCTTTATAAATGGTGATATGTGATGCGAGACTTGGCTTCAAAGAGAAAAGCTTAAGGACATAGTTTATGTCAAAAATATGATAGTTTCAAGTTATAAGACATAGAGTCGTCTTTTAATCATTTTTTTACTGGATTTGGTAGGTTAGCAAGGTCTTTTGATGATGTTTAATCATGTTGAATGTGGGAAGGCAAGCATTTAGTAGTTCTTTCAAAAAAAGGGGGTTTGATTGATATCTTGCTTTATTCCAAAAATAAAAGTAATGCCTAAATGCTAAGTTCATTTTTTGGATGGATTTTTTAAAGGGTCCCCATTTATTAATGTAATATTAATTAATACCATTAATAAATGGGGGGGTTGTTGCATAGCACAATAGGGCTGAAGCATAAAATCTTGAGCATGAGACAGATGGTTGATGGAGGCAAGGAAGTGATCTTCAACTCCAAAGGTTTCAACATCTAGAAATAAGGGTCAAAGAGGTTGATATCAAGAGGAGTTAGAAATGCAGACATTTTGTGCATGTTGAAGGGAAGAGAAAGCAGGGATAAGAGATTGATGACAATATCTTCCTCTTTAGATCTTGAGTAGGAGAAGCTAGTCGTCACTGTAGTTTATTATTCAGTTATATTAAAAAGTGATTGCAGAAGAGCATGTGAGGCATGCATGGTCTCAAGAGGAGCATATGGAAGCAACATGAGTGCATAAAGAAGCATGAAGAAAATTTGCAATAGAAACATGGTGTGATTGAGAGCCTAAAATCATAGTCAGGTCCCCATGATCAACAAGAAGTTGGAGAAATGCATGAGCTTAGGGAGAGTTATGGCAGTTTGGGTCTAAGTGAAAAACATGAATTCATAATCTATACACTATTTTCATAAAGGAAAAGTGGGTATATATGCTATTTTATCCTCAAACAAATGTGTATGTATTTTGGCAATAACAATGACTTGAAAGTTTAAAATCTCTGCAAGAAAATCGCGCGGGTTCTGATCTGGAGCTTCTGTGCCCCTGCTTCCTTGGCCCTAGCAGCCCTCCGCAGGCCTCTTGCCTAGCAGCCCCTACTACTGGGCTCTCAACCTCCCCTCCTAGCATCCCCGCAATCGGGCTCTGCCCCCTTTCTCCGGCCTGTGCTGCTACTGGCACAATGATAGCGGTTTGTGATCGTTGAGGAGCGTAGCCACCGCCATGAGTGTGCCAAGGGGTGGGAAGCCTTCTCCCACCCCACCTATCTCTTTAGAAGAAGCTTTCAGAAGATTGCTTTCATAGAAAGGGAAGAAACATTTGACTCCAGAAGTCCCGAAATTCATCAAAAAACTGGAGGAAATTCCTGAAATCGCCCTGCCAGAAGACCAACCGATAAAAATCGCCCTAGCCCTGGCTGACAGAGGGTTGGTAGGAAAATTTATGGGACACTGGCCATCAACAAAAACAACAGATGACTGGATCCAATGCAACTGGAGGCCCCAGCTAGAAAACAATGTGATCTGCTATGCTGTAGGAAGAGGGTACTTCATTTTCGAGTTCACCTCCAAAGATGATCGAGATTTGGTTTTTAGAAACGGTCCGTATTTTATGGGAAATCAGGGTCTGTATCTTAATAAGTGGACCCCCGACTTCGATCCCTCAATTGATTCCCCTAAAGAGGTCCCAGTCTGGGTCCGGCTACCCAATCTTCCGATCCATTGCTAGAGCTATCACACCTTGCAGAAGATTGGAAATGGTCTCAGCCGTTTCATTAACAATGCAGATAAAAAGGGCCAATACACCTACACAAGAATTTGTGTGGAAGTCGACCTGGAAGCTGGATTGCCCGAAGCAGTAAAATTTACAGTCGGAGAATGGCATCACTATCAAAAATTGGATTACGAGCAATTGTCGTTCAAATGCAGAACCTGCCACGAACATGGAAACTTCCAAAGAAATTTCCCAAAAGATCCAACCGGGGACAAAGTTGATGAAGAAGGATGGAAAGAAATAAAAAAGGGCAAAGCAATCCCAAAACTAACTGAGAAGAAAAATTCAGGGCCATTGGTGAAGCCCTAGCCCAAACCAAAAGCCAAAGAAGTTCCTAAAGAGGGTTCTTCCTCTAGGGAGAAGACAATGCCATTGGGATCCAAGAGGAACTAGAAGACCCATCGAAGAAAGTGAAAGAAGCTGAAGAAAAGTGATCTCTTCCTCCATCAGAGGATGAACAAGGAAAAAAAGAAGAAAACGAGGAGCACATCAATCTGGGCTCCGATTCTGAGGGAGATTCAGAAGATGGAGTCTCAGATTTAGACAGCTCACAAGTCACTTCTATCAAGTCAGCCAGGGGTCGAAATTCCAAGAAGAAATAGAGAGAGGAGAAAACTTATCTAGATGTTCTCCAAGGTTCCTAGAAAACTCTCAAAGGAATGATGAACACCAGATCTAGGCGCAAGCATGGTAAGGCTCCAAAAGGAGCCAAACCTCCCAAGCTAGTAAATAATGAAATACATCTCCTGGAATTACAGAGGATTAGGCAGCAAGTTGAAAGAAGAAGCTTTAAAAGACATTGTGAGGATGTACTGACCTGAAATCCTTCTCATCAGGAGACAAAACTGGAGGACTTTCTACTCCTCCAAGCAAGCAAAGTTTTCTGGCATAAATGCCAAGGGAGAGTAGTCAGCGCCAGAGGCACCTCTGGAGGGATTTCCTCCTTTTGGGACAGCTCCAAATATGATCTGATTCACGAAGAACGTTGCCCCCATTGGCTACTCACTAAGCTCCTCCATAAAGAATATGGCCACCAAGTATGTATGTTCAATCTTTATGCTCCAGTTTTACCCTCTGAGAAAAAAAAAATTTGGGACTCGCTCCAGTCCTATCTTTTCTTGCACAATCCAGAAAATATTATTATTGCAGGTGCTTTGAATGTTACGCTAGCGGAAGAAGAGAAAAAGGGGGGCTCGCTAGTTAGGGACCCAGCTAGAGAATGGGTTGAAGACCTCATTCTAGATTGGGATTTGGAGGATATCAAGCCCACATCTAGAAAATTCACCTGGTCAAACAAAAGGTTAGGTCTAGGCCACATTGCTGCTCATCTGGACATATTTCTTGTCTAATCCTCCTTCTTGACTTATGGTCTAACGGCCACCTCTAAAATTCTGTCGAACTACACCTCTGACCATAAACCCATTCTGCTTGAGCTCTCCTTGGATGGAAATCTTGGCCCCATTCCCTTTAGATTCAGTTCTCTTTGGATTCATCAAGATGGATTCCAAGAGGTGGTCACCGAGGCCTGGAACCGGCAAGTTCAAGGATCCCCTTTCTTTGTGTGGGAAGAAAAAATGAGGAGACTTAAAAGGGAGCTCAAGGAGTGGGCTAAAAGGTTGAAAACACCCACCGCCAAAAGAAAGGAGATGCATGACAGCTTAGCAGGCCACCAATTAAAAATGGAGAACTTCGATGTAATTCAAATCCTTCTTCAAAAAGAAGTAGAGCTGCAAAAATATCTCCATAGAGCAAGTAGGGATGAAGAAGAGTTCTAGAGACAGAAGTCCAGAAATCTTTGGTTATAGGCTGGAGACAAAAATACAAGCTACTTCCATAAGCAAGTTGAAGCACGCAAGCACTTCAACACAGTAAATGAAATTCACTATCAAAACACTGTGGTTAAAGATTCTGATGGCATAAAGCGAGCAACCCACTCCTTCAAAGATCTTTATTCTGCCCCGGAAGACCCTCCTATTGATTCTCAAGCCTATCCGATTGATCTTATTCCTCATTGTGTCCAAGATTCCGACAATACCATGTTGACTGATCTGATCAGTATGAATGATATTAAAAATGATCTGGATGGCATGGACTCGGATAAAGCCCCGGGCCCTGACGGGTTTACAGCAAGGTTCTATCTGACTTTCTGGCCTACAATTAAAAAAGACCTTCTGAGAATGATCCATAAATCTCAGACCTGTACCAAGATTGGAGGAAACACCAACTCAACCTTCCTTGCATTGATTCCGAAAGACAAAGGCGCCACCGATTTCAACATATTCAAGCCCATCTCTCTGTGTAATACAAGTTATAAGCTGATTACAAAAATAATATCCAACCGTCTTAAGAAAATCCTGCTGGTCATCATCCCTGAAAACCAAGGAGGATTCATAAAAGGGAGAAAGATTCTTGACAATATTGTGCTGGTGCAAGAAGCAATTCATTCAAGCTGTCACCGAAAAGAGAAAGGCATGGTGATTAAGCTAGATTTGACAAATGCCTTTGACAGGGTGAGACATGATTTCCTGTTCTCTGTGATGGGGAAATTTGGCTTCTCAAAAGCTCTCATAACTTGGGTGAAAGCCTGCATTGCCTCCCCTTGGATAGCACCTTTGGTTAATGGCTGTTCAATGGAATTCTTCTAGGCCTCGAGGGGGCTAAGACAAGGTTTCCCTTTGTCCCCGCTTCTTTACGCCATTCAAGCTTCTGTACTTAGCTTCCAGCTAGACTATTGTCAATAGATCCAAACTTTGCCAGGCCTGATAATGGCTCAAAATGTTAAAGACATAAATCATGCCCAGTTTGTTAATGATACTTTGTTACTAGGAGGAGCTAGCATAAATTCTGCTAGAAACTTCAAGAAAGAGCTGGACATTTATAGGGAGGTTTCGGGCAGCAAGATTAACTATCTAAAAAGCATGATCTATGGCTGGAACTGCTCGACCAAGGATTTGACAGACATAGAAAGGCTTTTAGAAATGGAAAGAACCTTGATTTGGGAGTCATTTAAGTATCTTGGGATCCCAATCTTCAAATCAAATCCTAAGGTAGCTCACTGGATGCCCCTGCTAGACAAGCTAAAACTCAGAATACAAGCTTGGGGAGCCTCATGGTTGAATAATGTTGGGAAGGTAATTCTAATGAAATCTGTTCTCATAAGTCTCCCGGTTTATCAGAATTCCATTCTTCTAGCTCCTAAAACGTTTATCAGTAAAGTGGACGGTCTCCTTAGAAGATTTCTATGAGAGAGAGGGAAAAATAATGAAAGAAGGCTCCATTTAGTAAATTGGGACACAATTAAGAAGCCATTCTTGGAAGGAGGTCTTCAAATGCGGGATCTGGCAGCCCAAAATCTTGCTCTGGGCTCCAAGCTCCTTTGGAACATTGTCTCTGGGAATCCTAATTGGAGCAAGAGAATTCTGTGGAAAAAATACTTTCATGGGCAATGTTTGAGGTGTTTGGACCAGCCTCCTAGAATATCCAAAGGATCCCCAGTTTTCAAACTCTGTCTCACAGCTATGAAACATTTCAGTCATAAGCTTTATTGGATCCCAAGTAATGGGAAAAAAATAAAAATATGGGAAGACTCGATTCTTGGAGATCAGCCCCTGAATCATATGGCAGATCTGGAAAATATCAGAGTTTGGCTTCAGGCTAGCAATCTGGAAACCCTTTGGTACATCTCTAATTGGACAAATGATGCAGAAAGTCTATGGGATGGTTGGAATTTGGGGGAGGTCCCTCATTGGATGGATGATGAAGCTAAGTTATTGATGGAGCTACTCTAAGGAAAATCTCCCTTAAAGGCCTCTTCTAAGGAAAAAAGAGGGTGGGGTTCTCTTTCAGGCTCTTACTCAGCAGCAGAAGGTTACAAAAGTTTGATGGTTATCCCTAGCATCCCCCCAGAGCCAACTCAATGGAAATTTATCTGGTCTTTTCCTGCTCTCCCCAAAATTGACTTCTTTTGCTGGACTATGGCGCATAAAAGTATCCTCACTGGAGACAACCTGAGGAAGCGTGGAATGGCAGGTCCCTCCAGATGCCCTCTCTGTGTTTCGGACAAAGAAACGACTAACCACTTGTTCTTATTGTGCCCCTTTGCTCAAGAAGTTTGGAGCAGTGTCCTGATGTTAGGTCCTAACAATATGGAGCTTCAAGGAAATATTTAGGACCTTTTTCGAAATTGGTCCAAGTTATCCCCGTTCTGCCTCTCCAAAAAAAACCTTCTCAAGACTAGCTAGATGTGGATTCCCAAATTCGCATGCTGGAAACTGTGGCTGGAGAGGAACGACAGAATTTTTAGGGAGGAGCGTTGCAACCCGGTCAGAATTATCACTAAGATCAAATCCCTATTAGGGGAGACTTTAGAAATCAAACCCACCATAAGAAATGGCATGACTCTGGACAGCGAGGAAGATCAATGGTTAAAAGAGCTTGTTCCTAATCATCAGAATAGACCCATTCCTCTTGCTAAAGCCTCTTCTCACTGGGAAATTCGTCTGGAAGAATAGGAATTCATCAAATGGAGATCTGCTTTGGATGACCACTACCTTTTCTTCGATGGGGCCTCTAAAGGAAACCCAGGAAAGGCGGGTGGCGGTGGAGTTATCTTAAGCCCAGGTGGCTCAACTAAGTTGCGCTTTGCTTGGGGTCTGGGGCATGAAACTAACAATAGAGCGGAGGCTCTAGCTCTGTGGCAAGGTCTAAATCTGGCTTTAAAGAGGAATCTCCTCTCCATCTCAGTCTTTGGAGACTCAAGACTAATTATTCAGGCTATGAACTCCCAAAAGATCCCTTCTCAAGTGCAGTTAGCCCCCATCCTCAAAAAAATCAGACTAGTGCTGCCCAAGTTTCACAAAATCTCCTTCTATCATGTGTTGAGAAAGTTAAACTCACAGGTGGATGAGGTAGCCAACCTAGCCTCTATCTGAAGCAGGAGATCCCTGTTAGTCAATGAGGTTGAATTGGATTGCAACATTCCTTAATTCTGGAGATGTCCGGGCCACTATATTTCGCTGGTTCAGCTCCTCCAAAGCTTCGGGTTCGAAACTTTTGAGTTGCCTGCCATTAATTAGCGCGATGGGTAGGTGTCGGGGAGTTCAAGAGGGCAACCTCAAGGCCTATTTACCAAACTTGGTATTCTAGATCACAATTTCAAAAAGAAAATGCAGTGATTCACGGGTTGATCCAGCATTTCGGCGCGGTGGGTCTCCTATTTGCAAGCTAAGCAAAGGCAACGGAACTCCAAGGAACAACAGAAAAGGAACAATGAAAAAGGAACAGCAGAAAAAACGGAACAACACAAAAGGAACAGCAGAAAAGGAAAATGCAGCGACAATAATATTGTTTGATATGCTTTGTAAATGCTATTATTTATTACTGAAGCTTGTTAGGATTTACCTTTGGTCTTTGGTTCTTAGAAGCCCAAAAGGCAGGATTAAGGAGGAATTTTGCTATAACTCTTTCTTCAATCCTCTTTTCTGCAATCACAGTGTAAATCTTTTAGCGGGCTTTTCAAAAACCAATTCTTCTGTCCCTGTCGACTGTAACAAGGATCTACATAGTATCAGTGTTTAAGCCCTTGGCAGCTGTTTTGCCGATTTTCAAATAAAATCTTAACCGTTTTTGTCAAAAAAAAAACAATGGTTTGAAAGTTTATATTGTGCTTTACATTTTGCTTTCAATTTGGTAAGAAATGTATATGTTGTAGCCATGAGAGGAAGAGCATTTGATTCAACCATGTATGTCCATGTATGTCACTTAGTATGCTGGTTGGTAGCTTTGGTTTGGTAAGAGTAACTTCTTGCATGTTATAAGAGGGATGAAGAAGAATAGCAATTTTTTTGAGAAATAGTAATGAAGAGTAAATCCTTTCAAGGGGAGAGTACCCGAAGTAATGGAGGTGAAGGTTTGCATTTTGATTTATTTCATTTCAGAATGGTAGAAAATGTATGCATGCACCCTTGAGTGTAAAGAACAATTGGTATCTTTGTTATAAATTGGTATAGCACTATACTACCATTGCTTAGCCTTGTAACAACATTGTTTATCAACCAGTGATGGTATGTTGAGTAATATTTGCATTAGAAGGAGTAGCCACTTGTATGCATAAGAAAACTTGAGGAAAGAAGAAGTAATGAATCAAGTTTTCAACAATTGGTATTAGTCAAGTGGTTCATTGAACAACATACTTGGGAAATTTGATGATGATTGTAGCCTAAGCACATGTTCATGGGGAGCATGCTAAGCAAGAGGAAGGTCATGGTGTTGGCATAGTTGACTTGATCTCACATTTTTTCTTCATAAAAAAACCTTTGGTATCAGCATAGTACAATTGGTTTCAGCATGGAGTTCATAAGAAATTTAGTCACCCTTTGTCATTGATGTCAAAGAGGGGGAGTAAGACCAACCACCATTGGAGAATGAAACCAACCATAGAAGAAGATCAGTTTGTGTTTTCGTTGTGGTGTTGCCATTAATTCCAAGGGGGAGATTGTTGGCAACATGGTGTTAACATTGATGTCAACAATGAGTTAGTTGTGTGTTGTCATTGATGTCAAATGGATGTTCATGTATGGTTTTGATGCATATATGATGTGTTGATGATACTGCAGGTGGTTGATATGTTGTTTACAAATGACATAATGCATGTGTGATCAGATCTAGGCTGAAGTCTAATGTTTTCATGCAATATATGCATGACTTCTATGTGAGAAACTCACGTACATATGTAATTGTCCTTAGAAAAGTCACGTACATGACCCTGCATGCATAAAATAAAAAACCATAGGATTTCCTAGGGTATTTTCCCAAGGTATTTGGAGGCAACAAATCAATTGCTTTGGTCCTCAGTGACTTGACTTGTTCCATGTTGATCCGATCCAAAATGATTAGCAATGATGGAATGTAATGAATGCATTTTGATTTGCTTGATTGGGAAAATAATTTAAAATGGTGTTGTTGTGGATCTAATAGAGGTTTGATATTGTAGTTTATTATCATAGTTATATGTGCAGGGATGTTGAAAAATTGAAGATCTTGGGAATGTACAAAAGGTTCAAAGATCAGATTTGAAGCAATGTGACAAAGTATGGACAACTCTATGTTTATGTGATGTTGTATGGACGAGTTTGTTGTTGTTGTAGAGTGTTTTCAGAGAGTTTGTATCACTATTGTTAATGTATGTTGTTGAGTCTTGTGTATGGTTGAGTGACGTTATCAATTTAAGTGTATTGATGCCATGTATTTTGTGAGCGGAGATAGATTTGTATTGATGTTATTATCATGGTTGTGTGTATATTGCTCTTAGGATATGATTGAGTTTGTATGTTGTGGTGAGTCCATGTATTTTGTATTGCTACTAGTGATATGAATAACTGAGTGTGAGTATGTTGTTGCGGTTTAATGGTGGGATTGTATTATTGTTGTTTAGTTGAGCTAATGAGTAGAGAGAGAGAGTGGTTTGATATGTTGCAGAGTTTGTATTGCAGAGAATTTCGTACTCAGTTTGAGAAAACATATTATGTGGGTCTAGTTTGAAAATAAATGAAATGAGGTCCATAATGTTTTGTGGAAATTTTCGTGGGCCTAGTTTGAAATATATGAAACGTGGTCAGCAAGGGTTCGAATGTTGGGGCCTTCAGTGGCAAGTGGTGGGTTGTTGATTTAGGGAGTGGTGGCTTCCTTCACGTGGTGGTTTGAGAAACTTTTGGAGGTTGGGGCCTGCAGTCGGTTGGGGTGTACAACAAGATGGGGCCTACAAAAAGTTGGGGCTTACAACAAGTTGGGGTCTGCATGGTTGCATATGTGCTGGCTTACATCAGGTAGTGGCTTGAAGCTCCCAACAAATATCAGGTAGTGCTACCACCCCCACACCTTAATATTGTCGAGCTCCAAACAATATGATCATCCCAAATTCCTATTTAAATGTGTTCAAATTTATTTTATAATTTATAGGGTTCGTCTTCAACTCATTGCTTTGAAAATTGAGATCGATTGTTCCTCCTCAAAATAAAGTATAATTAATGGGTTTGACCAAACTACTTGAGAACTTTTTGAGAAAGCTTCAACACCATTTTAGATAACTTATTTTGAAATTTCCTTTCATCTTCTCATGAATATTTCACAAAAATCTCTTTTGAGAAACTAAAAAAACATTAATCACAATTTTAAAACATCAATATACTTGTTTAAATATTCTATATTTCTTGACCAAAAATTATTAAAATAACGTATTTGAATTATTAAATCTATACCAAATTTTAAAGGGCGGGGGGGGCGCAGTCCCTGCAGAGGCTTTTATTAGGCCCGATTTTTGTACAATATATACATCAAACGTCATATTGACTGTCACATCAGATCACAATTTAACTCCGGCATATGGCTGACCGCGCAGCAACACATAGACGGGATTCGATCGCGGGTGGGGTGCGAGAAAGTCGTCAACCCCCACCACGCGAACCATGCACTCAGGTGCTATTAAATCTATACCAAATAAATGAGCATATCAATTTATTTATGCATTCAAAATACATTTTAATTAACAAAACTATATTTATATATTTAAAAGTACATTTCAAACAACTAAACATAAATATAATTATTTAATAATATAGAATAAATTTTCAATTAAAACAAACAATTAGATTTAGCACTTCTATATTCGTACATGTTGACGTAACTTACATTTTGCATACATAGAAAGGTCCACACTTGTGAGAGAGATTGTCACATTAGCAACCACCAGTGCATTCCCCATAAAACGACACTTATTTCCCGATCTATAGACTCATTAATACAATCAAATTATATATACTCACCATTAAATTTAAACAAATATATTATGAATTCATAAAACTCTATAACAGATCATTCCTCCTCTATCTAAAACCATCCTCACCTATATAAATTCATTATTTAAATACATTATATATCACTCAACCGCAGACTATACAACTCAACCTCATTAATAAACCTATAGTGTGTTAAATATTGATTCCTCACCATTCATAATGGAGACGGTGTCTATGTCGGTTGGGTTGGTGTGGTGGGGAATTACAACAATTAATTTTTCAATCACAATTTATTACAACCATTTAGATTATTATGACAATTTATTTCCATCAGTGTGTCTATGTCGGTTGGGTTGGTATCAGAGTTTACAACCAATTATTTTTGAATCACATGTTCGATTTTATGGCGAGAACCCCAAAACTTCACATGCAATTTGTACACTCCTTTTATAACTGGCACTTCCATACGAACTTTTGATTTTAAAAAAGACCATAAATTATTAGCTTGTCTTGTGGAATTTGTATTCAACTAGACATGATTGGTCCACTATCTTATCAATGTCACATCACTATCATGGAAGAATATTTCATATTTATACGTGAAGGGATATTTTAGGTCTATTGTGGCCTTTTATGGCCCTTTTGGTTTTATCACCTTGGTGTTTGTTAGTTGATTTTTTATTGGAATTTTTTAATAAGTTGAATTTAGGTTGGATTAGTCTAGTTAAATGGAAGGATAATTTTATTGTATAAAACTAGACCGAGTACTAACATTATGAGATTTTTTTTATAATTTTAATTATTAAAATATAATTTGATGGTAATAATTTAATTCTAAGGACATAGTAATGGTAGTGGTAATGGATTTTGACCGAGTATTAACATTATGAGATTTTTTTTATAAGGTTAATTATTAAAATATAATTTGATGGTAATAATTTAATTCTAAGGACAGAGTAATGGTAGTGATAATGGAATTTTTATTTTTAGAATAATGAAAAGCTGGTTTTTCTAAAAAGTATGTGTAATTATTTTTCTCGTTCAATTAATTATTTTATATTTTATGTAATATTTTAAAAATATATATATTTTAATGTTAATTATAAATAAATTAACAAAGTTTTATTTTAATTTTAAATGTACTAAGTTTCAAGAGGAATCAAATATCTCAAGATGAAAAAATTTTTTTGAGTACAAAATTTAAAAAAAGGTTTGCATCTCGAGAGATTTAATTCCTCGATTTTTGACAGATCCAGAATTAAGATAAAACTATGCTAATTCTTAATAATATTATTTATTTAAGCAAAGTCTTTCGGTAGAAATCACATAATAGAAATTTTTGGCCGACATGTTTTGAACCAACAAGTGTGGTTCATCATCAGGACCAGATGATGATGAACAGGCCAAAAAATTCTCTTATGTGATTTCTACCGAAAGACTTTGCTTAATTCATTATGAGTCACAAAAGCCGGAATAAAAATATTATTTATATTTATATAAATTTTATATCTCTATATATAATATTCTTTTTTATATATGTTTATTAAAATCAATAGTAAAAATAGTTAGATGGCATTTATCTTTAACATTTTTTTATATTTTTTCATTTAATATATATATATATATATATATGAAAATTTGAAATATAATGGTTATGAATATAAATCATTGTTTATAGTTTATATTGTTTTAATTTATATTTTACAGGGATAGTTTAACTAATAGATTAAATGACATTTTGGTTGGAATCTAGAAATACAATTTTTAGTAAGATTGAGATTTCTTATTATTTAAAACACATTATTGAATGCATAAATAGATTCAACATCCTAAAAAATTCATACCACACTTGATCTTTGTAGATTAAACAACTTAAACTTATGATTTTTAAAAATATCTACCTGATTTTGGACAAAATTGCCAAGAAAAAGTATTCAGAAAAGGATAATGTTGTCTATTAGTTAAACTACACAATATATATATATATATATATATAATTTTTAATAATATGTTTATTAATTATATGTTTTGAAATCAGGGGTGGCAGGAGGAGGAGGAGGCATGCTCTATGTCCCCGAGGAAGTTAAAGTTGTAGAGTATTCATCGGGCTTAGGATGCATGACAAACAACCAAGCTGAAGTTTATGCCCTCTATGAGGGGAATTCGTTATCTAAAGAACATCAGAGAGCTTATATCATTGTTTTGGGAGACTTTCTCCTTCTTATTCAACATTTGGTGAAGGGCTCTTCTTTGAGGAACAAAACATTAGAAAGTCTTATGAAAAGAATTAGGAAAGCAACAAAAGGGTTTTCTTCAATAACATATTTCCATGTTCTTTGTGATCTCAATAAAGATGTAGACTTATGTGCTTATGAAGGGTGTAAATTATGATTGGGACATTTAAAAATCAATGATAAAATTAGGCCCTCTTCTATTCCTTAGAGCTAAATGGATTGACATTGCATAATTATGAAGGATTGCATTATCAATCAATTATAGTATGACATGTAAATTTTATTTTTTGATGGGTCGGTTTTGTAAGTTATATATCTAGAAAACCTTGTTGTTTTTTGTCCAGTTTGGAATCCCTCTCGAAAAATTTGTATTTTGTTGGATACGAGGGCTTAGGAATTATTTTTTAATATATAGTTATGTATTACCTGACCTATTTGTTGCGATCTAGGTGCAGACTTGCATATAAATACAAAATTCTCATTGTGGTTTAAGAAAAATGTAATACGAATCATTATTATTTGCATTTATTTTAATATGATATGGATATTATAATTTTTATAAGAAAAAATATTTTAAATTTTATAAATAAAAACATAATTACAATATAATAAATTGAGTTAAATTGATATTAATTTTTACTTTTCATTACTTTTTTAATTAAGGTCGCATTATATTTTATTATTATTGTTATTATTATTTGAACTAATGCTTCATTTTAAGGAAACTATAACATCTCTCCTATATTGAGTCGACATTTTTAAAATGTTAGATATCATTTTGGGATGCAACTGCGTTAAGTAATTCATTCATCTGTGACCATTTCCATGAGAGGTAGTCATAACTGATTAATTGTTAAGTAATTCATTCATCTGTGACCATTTCCATGAGAGGTAGTCATAACTGATTAATTTCTCATGATTTTTGAATAGTCCTCTTAGCACTCATTGCATCGAGTGATGCTCATAGGGGTAATCCTCATTTACATATACTACAACATCTCCCCCATAATGGGCTATAGAGCACCTTTCAGATCAAATATTTAAATATTTAATTTTATATAGAAATATTAATTAGTTGAAACTTAAAAATTTTGAATCAAGTAAAAATAAGTGTTTTCTACCAACTAGTTTAAGGGAGATGTGTAATTCCCTCAATAATATGTAAATATAATGCAAATGTAATATTTGAATAATAAATAAAATATTTTAATATTCAATTTAAACAAAATTAGTTTATATCCAGTTTATATATAAGTAGATAAAATAATTGAAGATAAAACATTTTTATTTCTTGGATGAAGTGCTTTATATGTTTTAATATAAGGAAAATGTGTAATTCCTTCATTGTTTAGAGTAAGTTATAATTGACATTTAAAAATTATTAATATGGATGATAACTAAAATATTTCAATGTTCATTATAAAATAAACCAGTGTAAATTTATTTTAACTCCAATTTTTTATGTATTGATTATGTATTTATAAATATCAATTGGAAATTTTTTATTTTCACATCAAATAACTTTGGACGTTTCGACTCATAAAAAAATTTCAAATTAAAATAAATTAATACTAATCAAATATTTAACAACAATAATATTAATAAAATTAATAATTAAAATATTAAATTATAGTAAAATATCTTTAACACCAACCCCAAGGGATAGCTCAAATGGTCGAGTTCCCGTTGCTAAAGCACTTTCCCAGTTTGGGAGGTCACGGGGTCAAATCTCCTCGACGCCCTCGGGGTTAGGCCTGTTAAGATTGGCCGACGGACAGATCCCTTCGGGTGGATATACCCCGATATTTTCCCATGGATGTAGCAGCCACTCAGTGACCGTGAACCACAACTTAAAAATATATATATATCTTTAACACCATAATCTAATTTTCTTTCATTTCAAACGCACATAGTGACTCTTAATTCTTTATTTTTTTGCTACAACAAATATATTACAATTAGGTTTAAAGTTTTTAATTTCGATTTATATTGTGTGTAACCAGAATTGGTGAACCCTCATAAATACCAAGTGCCACATATGAAATGGATCTGTAGTGATTTTGAACAAAGACCATATGGTGATAAATTGAATTCCCATAAAGATCCCAATAGATTTAGCTTATAAAGATCCCAATAGATTTAGCTTATATTAAAAGATTTCTTTTATTTTAGTGTTTGTGTTGAGAGGATATGCCTAGCAATTGTTCTTTAAGGTGAGAAAAGTACATTGCAAAAATGTGTATACACATTTTAGTTCCATATGTATTACATTTAAGAAAATATTGGTTCAATGTGTATCACATATCTTTAGACTTTTGTGTGAAAGTAGCTTAGGAAGAGAATGACTTTTGTGTGAAAGTAGCTTATGAAGAGAATGACTTTTGTGTGAAAGTAGCCTATGAAGAGAATGTTTGGTGTGACTAGAGAGATAAAGTTATTGTGTTGTGAAGTACCATAAAAAAAATGATAGGTGTTTTGTTGCTACCTGATATATCTATAATTTTTTTTTTCCACATATTGCAATGATATTAATTTCTTTTCCCCATATTGCAATGATATTAATTTTTTTTTTTTTCCACATATTGCAATGATATTAATTTCTTTTCCCCATATTGCAATGATATTAATTTTGTGTTTGATATAGCTTTTTATTTTGTGTATTACAATGGTTTCAATTTTGATATATTGTATGGAGAATATTTTTTTTCTTAAAAAAATTCAATCGATATTTTCAATAATTTATTAATAATTATTATAAATTATTATTGATAAATTCTCTTTGTAGAGATTGCTTTATTATTATTCTTAAGAGTGTATAGTAATGAAAGTTTTTTTTTAAAGGGTTGTTAACGGACACTGGGTGGCCGCTACATCTAAGGGAAAAATCCAGACATATCAACCTCCACATATTGCAATGATATTAATTTCTTTTCCCCATATTGCAATGATATTAATTTTGTGTTTGATATAGCTTTTTATTTTGTGTATTACAATGGTTTCAATTTTGATATATTGTATGGAGAATATTTTTTTTCTTAAAAAAATTCAATCGATATTTTCAATAATTTATTAATAATTATTATAAATTATTATTGATAAATTCTCTTTGTAGAGATTGCTTTATTATTATTCTTAAGAGTGTATAGTAATGAAAGTTTTTTTTTAAAGGGTTGTTAACGGACACTGGGTGGCTGCTACATCTAAGGGAAAAATCCAGACATATCAACCTGAAGAGATCTACCTGTTGGGCAAACAAACAGGGTCTAACCTCAAGGGCATCAAGGAGATTTGACGCTGTGACCTCCCAACTGGCGAAATACTTAACAACGAGAACTCGTCCAACTGAACTAACCTTTGAAGCTTATAGCAATGAAAATTAATTATAAAAACATCACCATAATTTTAAAATAATACTTATTTTTTTCCTTACACCATAGTTTATAAAATTACAATTTAACTAAATAAATAAATAAAAGTATAAATATAAAGCTTTTTTAATTTAAAATCAAATTAAAAACATTCCAAAACTCCTTTCGATAAGCTAGATTACAATTTCATGGCAAGTGAATTAAAATTTTATAAAATTAAAATATATTCATTCTAAGCGAGTTACGTGTATTTGGAATGGTTAGAGAGAATGGCACAAGGATAAGGTTCATGTGAAGTAATGGAGCTAGACGACATCATGGCTTTGAGGGCCAATATTTCCAACCATCAAAGGAAAATCATGATTGCTCTTCCAAGGGCTATTTAAGTGACGAAATGCTTAAAATGTTAGAGTATTTAGGAAATTCACATCTTTTGTTTTCTTCTTTGTCAACTGCCAGCCATGACTCCAAAATTTTATGGCACAAATATCTTGCTAGTTGTGCAAATTGCTTTAGTCTAGTATATATTTTGCTCGGAATTTTTTGGAATCATAGATATGAATTTGTCAAGAATAAGAAATCAACCTAACTAGGTACGAAGTCTATCATATTATATAGGTCTTTTGCACTTGCTTTGATTTTAAAGTAAATATTTACTTTTTAGTAACATAGAGAAAGTACATTGAAATGCATTTATGTTGAAGTGACTACATCATTTGTAGGTCTATGAAATGGTTGTTGCATAGTTGTGTGTTGTTAATGTCAACTTTCAATCAAATACCAAATACATTCATGTTTTTAGAGGTTATTTACATTTATAATAATATAAAATAAGGGTAGTGAATTTCATAAGTCACATGAAAGAAACAAAAAGTCTACACATACGAAGTTCTCTCACAAAATATGCGATGAATTGGTCATGAGCTTTTTTAGTGGGCTACCATATTGAAGGGACACAATAAATCTTACAATGTAACACCCATTGTAGATTAGTCGAACTTGTTAGCCTCCTATTACAATAGGTTTCATATTTCATGATCGACTGTTTTACATGCCAAATATGTCATCTTTTCATGCTGTAAGGTTTCATATTTCCAAGAAGTTCCATTTTGAAGAATCATACTATTTTTGAAGAGTTTTACAGATAAGGGAAAGCCAAACAACTTAATCTTGGATTCCCTAGGTTTAAATTACTTGTTTTAGAAGATAGAGAATGAATATCTGTCCAAACAGCTTAAGCTTGACAGATGAGTAGCTAGGTAGAGAAATGAAGGAGCCCAACTGCTTAATCTGGGCCCTTGGAAGAGATAAGGGTACACTTAGATAGGAGGGCAGTTAAAAAAAAAAAAGATAATCAGGGTCTGCAAGTCCAAGTGCACCCATGCAAAAGGAAGAAAAAATGCTAGGTAAGTAGGTTGGGTAAGTAGTTTTGTGGTTGTAGAATCAAGCTATGTGATCCATTTCATGTTTTCAAGTGTTATATCTATTCAGATCACAGTTGTGAGGCAATTTTTCATTTCGAGGAGCTCAAACGAGGCATGTCTAACTCCCCCTTCTTCTTATTCCCCAAATCATTCACTAATTTCCCCTATAAGATGTTAAGATCTGCTTGATATCTTTAAGAATCATCATAATCCACAACATTTTCCTAAGCAAAGATCTGCTTTGCTGAAAAGGTGCTCATATTTCTTCTATAAGTCATTTTTCCCTTTTAAAGTAGCCTAAGATCTCCAAACTTAGCGCTTTCTGGTCATTTTCATATTAACTTCTAACATTATTATGTAAATCCCTATCTATTTTCCCCTTCCCCTTACTAAAAATCACTAAATATCTCCCCTATGTACATATCCCCTCCCTCTGGTTGAAAGATAACCTTGATTATGCCTGGGAATTGCTAAGCTTGCCTGAAATTTAGCTAGAACCCTCGGTTGCTTCTCAAACTATCTTCTAAATGCATTAGGACTCATTCCTATGCATAAAATTCCCCCTCCAAATGTATAAAATCCATCTTTGGCCGTGTTTTACCTTTCCCAAGGCATAAACCCATTTTTTGGCCATAAACCCTTCACAAAGCACATAAAAACCCCTCTCAAGTGCCTTTGAACTCCTCCAAGGTGTGAAATTCCTTTTTTAGGTTATCGGACCCCTTCCGAGGCCTCAAAAACCCATATTACCCAAAGTTTTGAGCCCCCGCCACATAAATATTAATTTAATATTCAGGCGGGCCCCCGCACATAAACCTGCCGCCAGCTCCGCGCTCCGTCAGCCCTCTGATCCACCCTCTCAGATCCAACAGCTCTCGGCGATTTCGGAGCCGCCCCAACGATCGAAAGCTGGCCTCCGATAGGCTAGTGGTTTCTCCGCCGTACAGAAGATAGGTGTCCGCCTTTTATTGCATCGGGTGGGCTTTGACAATTACCGCCCTCGTACAGAAGGCGGTTTGATGAAACCACAAACCATCTTCTGCCTCTCTACCCCTAACGTCAGTGCTAAGTCAGCAGCTCACGTCACCTCTGCGTCAACCCCCCACTGCTACGTTTCGCTTCCACCGCATCTGTCTCCATCCCTACCCCGCCACCGTGTCCTGTACCACGTCACCCTGCCAACCTGCCACGTCACCCTGCCGTACCGGGACCCACCGCTGACGTCATGCTCACATCATCACCGAAAAAGGCGCGAAGGGCGAAAATCGCAACAAAGGATGCCCGGAATGAAAAACTAATCGTGCATCGCTAAGAAAAAATACTCAAAATGGAAGGCTTCCTATTGCTCGGCTACCAGTAGGCCCGAAAATTCGCAATTTGACAGGATTTCTTCATATAGGTTCAGAAAAGGGGCGATTTGGCAGTTTCAAGAGTATCAGAGGAAAGATGAAGCCTAGATTAAATTGAAGAGTATCAGTGAAGCGGCAAAGGGTATCAGTGAAGTGGCAAAGAGTATCAGATTGGCAATACCAAAGCAGGTGAACATTAAAGGCATTCATCCAAGTCAAAGAAGCAGTAAAGGCCATTCAAAGCTCATCCAATCGAGATTAGTGCACATTAAAGCCACCTAAAAACAGCAGAACCGCCTAAGAGGTACAGATAAAAGATAAAGTACAGTTATGGCTAAATGAACATGCATGGAAGCTTAATCAAACTATCAAACTTTGTGGAAGCTTCTCTATTATATGTGTTCCTATTGATCTTGCTCAAATTGATTAAGCTTCCACAAAGTTTGATAGTAGAAGTAGATCAAGTATTTTGCTTTAGTATATTGCATTATCAAGTGATCTACAGTGAGAATTTCTACATTAACAACTATTCTACCCAACCACTCAAGATAACCCCAATTGACTAATCCATATAAAATTTTATATAAAAAAATATTTTAATTAAAATATACATTTATATATTTTATTTATAAGTATTAAAATATTTTTTAAAATGTTTTTGTTCAATATTCATACTGGATATTAAAGTTATAAAGATAAAAAAACATAAAAATATTATATATAGAAATATTTTAATTAAAGTTTTTTTTTTTTTTTTTTTTTTTTTGTAAGCTAGTGCGGGACCCTCTCATTTTTCCACATACAACATTTTTACAACCTCTGCAGGATTCGAACTTGGGTGGGGGGTGTGAAAGCCATCCTCCCCAGCCATTACATCATGCACGTCATGTAAGATAAAGATAGAAAACATAGAAATATTTTAATTAAAGTAATTGTGTATATATTTTCTTCTTTATTATTTAAAACATTTTTTTTTGAAATGATATTATTTAATATCTATGCTGAATACAAAAGAAATTACCTCATTTATTTTTTTATACATTCATGTTAAATATTAATTAAAAGTCTTTAGTATTATTTATTAAAGGTATAATAATTTTCATTAATTAATTATATAATTATAATTATATATATATTCCATAGAAAAATGATGCGTAATTCTATTTATTAGAAGAAAATTATATTTTGTACATATGCAAGCACATTCCAAAGAGCATTCTCCATCTTAGACATGGAAAAAACCTTAAATTTAGACTAAAAAACAGTAGGGAAAGAAGACCCTAAGCCACTGAATTGAGATAAACAAGAAAACAGGGCATGTAGGCCCGCTGAAAAAACCTACAAGGAGCAATAGATAAGCCCAATGAAAAGCTACCAACATTTCAAAGATTGTTCAAAAGACACCTATAGAAAAACCCCAGGTGTCCATTTGAACAAAACAAGTCTAACAAAACCCAACAAAACCCAACAAAAGAGGGCATGAGACAACCCTTAGATTTTTGGCTAAAATACAAAGCATAGGCCACACCCAAACACAAGCTTAGAATGTAATGTCATAAAAACTAGGGCTAAAAGATCCCACAAAAGACCCACAACAAACCCCATGAAGATGACATCGAATTCACCAAGAATGAGGAAAACGGGACAAACAACACACCACTAGAAGAGCACGCATCGATAATATCTGCAACAAAGGGAGGCCTTGAGCAATAAAATAGGGCCAATGTCTCAGAACAACGGACAACAACCACATATTAGGCACATCACAAATGCAACACCGAGAGGCCATTGATAGTGACAACAAAAAGACGATGGAAGCCACACACACCCATCACACCATCGCAAGAGCTCCATGAACCCGCATCAACCAACACTTGCAAGTAGAAAATTGTGATAGAACAAGAAAGAGGAGGTAAGCACTAGGGGTTGAGGTAGCTAGGGTTCAGTTTCCCTGCCCCTACTCCTCTAACTCTCATATACATATACATATACATATACATATACATATACATATACATATACATATACATATATATATATATATATATATATATATATATATATAGGAGTTAAGTGTTGTTATTCATGGATAGTTTCATCCATTTTATGTATGGTTCTCTTCTATCAGAGATGGTGTTATGATGGTGGTAGTATCTTATGTTACCCTATATTTTATGTTATGTTTTCCCCATAGGGTTCTCAAAGAAATAACCTCTAGTTTCATGCACATTTGTTGCCTAAAATGCATATTTGTGATCTTTTTTTACTCCTCTTTTCACATCCCTAAATACGAGCTTCTCAATCTGCCATTCCTTACATAATATAATCATGATCAAATTTGATTTAAAACCCAAAAAAATAATTTGAGAATTTATTTTAATACATCATAACACTTACCTAGAATAAGTATTGTTGGTTAACTCGTTACTAAGTTGATTCTTCAAGTAGATATTATTAGCTATAGTATATTTTTGCAATGACGAACTATGTATACCTAGAGCCCTCATTCACTATAGGTCATAGAGATTTTTTTTTGAGGAATATATTGATACTCATCTACATTAAATAATAATGTTTAATTTGTCATGAATGTATATCAATGCAAACAATTTTTCAAAAAGAGGAATTGATTATGGTATCGCCATATCATTCCTACTCACTATATCTTGCAATGTCACATGACCTAGTCTAACCCATGGCTCTAATAACATTCTAACTTAGGGATGGACTTTACCAACATTGTGAAAAAAAAATTGTGATTAGGACCAAATAATTTGGCATGATAATCCATCGACTCTCTCATTCTTCAAGTACTCAGTTCTTCGTACAATGAGGAGCCATAATACAGATAATCATAGGGAGGAGCTTGGATGCAATGAGAGGCATTGTAAGTAACTTGTTCTTCTTTGAGAGAATTGGGTATCTCTTATTTCCTAGAGTCATTATCATTAAATGCATGAATAATGAGGTCTCCACCACTGCCACCAATGTTCACACTCTAAGAAAACATTTAGTTCACAAGTATGATTGTCTAAACTTGGCCATAACCCCTATATGGTATCATTTTGTAGGCATTTCTTTTCATTCTTGCAGAAAATAAATTCTTGGGGATCCATATGCATTCAAGTCATTGCTTCCTAAAAATGAGATAGTATTGGATGCAAGCTCGACAATGACACACGTGACTAGAAATCCTCGATATGTTCTCATTTGGATAAACAAGTAAGTAACATTCCCATATGGATGAAATAGTTGCTTGTTGATATTTTCCTACTCAATTTCTTTTTCAACGGAATTTGGCATGCACTTTGCATGCTACTATGATTAATACTATTTGAGTTGGTCACCTAATTCACCTGATTCATTTTTGTGATCTAGATATTATATCCAATAGGTTTGGAATCTTTCTCAAGAAATGATGTGGTAATATTTTTACACTCATATTTCTTAAGTGGATGTTGATAGTGACAATTAACAAGTCTAAGTTCACCTTTATATCTACACTCATATTGCCAATTTTTACGTTTAATCCGCAACGTGCACAAAGTTTGACAAATAAGCTAACATTGAAGTTTAATTCAATCATTCCAAGCAACATGATTTTATTAAAAAAAAAAATTATCTTATTTGTCGAATTGTAATTTCAAATGAAAAAAGTTCAAGTTTTGTAGTTTTAAAATTGTGTTTTGTTATATTTTCCAATTGAGAACATTTGAGTATAACAAAGTTCAAATGTTACTAAGCTTAATGGAATTCATCTTTTATTTTTCGATCCTTTTCCATTTTTCTAAATCCTTTTGCCTGAATTAACAATTAATGATAATAGGGACCATGTTCAACTATTAGTCCCACCATGCTTATCCATTCGCAAGTTTGGTATCATTCATGGGAAATAGGGATGGACTACATGACAATCAGTTCATAGGTTTGGTATTCTTCACTTAGTAAATTCTTAGTATTTGTAGACAAAATCCACTAACACAATGAGGCAACTTAGATAGACAAAAGAGAAACATGGGCACATTCCATATATTTATGAGTTCTCAAAAACATCAGAAAAACAATCATAGAAGAAGGAAATTAGCGTTGACATTATACTTAGAGCACTCTCACATATTTCACATGTGTATCTGATTCTAAAATCTAGGCATTCCATATTAGATAAGTTATTTGCAGTTGGTCTTCCTCCATGCAAAACACCCATATATACACTCTTAATATCCTAATGTTATTGTGCAAGAGATTCCAGAGGAAATTAATGCTTCTAGTCAATAATTGAGTTAAATTTTATTTGTACAAATCTAACTATAAAGGAGTCAAAATGTGGAGGAGGATATACATGAAATGGAAGGATTGAGGTTTGTGTTGATCATTGAAGCTTTATTGATAATTAATTATGATGTCATATTAATTTTGAGATACCAAATGCATGAAGGATGATGGGAGCCTCTCTTGCAAAATGTGGGGGTTTATATATTGCATATGATAGTTATCGACACCAATAAACTCCTTATTTTCAATCAAATATTATCATAAATTATTTGTAGATCATAAAATATGACCCACCTTACAACAACGTCATTCCTACCACCTTGCAAGATTATTGGGCACATTTGATCGTTTATGGCATCTCCAAGAATGGCGTGATACCTCTACTCCTACTCACCTACAATTTCTTCTCTTTAGATACATTCAGTAGCATTGGAACACTCATTTAGATGGGAGGATGGAGCATTTTCTACTTCACCCCATGCTCCAATGTGACCTACAATTGGATTGAATCATCAACCCAACAAATTACCAACCGATGCTACACATCCTATCATGTTTTGCCTAACAATTAGGTCATCATCATAGGAGGTACATATTATTCAATTATGAATTCATTATGAAATCCTCCTATGATAGGGGCCTTCCAAATTCCATTCCTAGTGAACACAAATTTTGTGGGAAATGAGAACAATCACTACTTGTTCTCCCATCCCCCTTCGGATAGAATTCTATTCATCCTTTCCAAAAAAAATTCCATCTTCTTTGATTACAAAATAAAAAAAACAAGTAGCCAAAACTCCCCCCACCATGTATGGAGGCAGTGTCCCAAGATATCCTTCATCAACTTATTTTTTCATGTGTCTACTCAAGTCTACTAATAATTTCTAGAAGGTGGAGATTCTAGTTTTTGGAGGAGCGCTAGATGGAGCTTTCAAAATGGCAAGCATGAACTAGATGTCTATGGAGGCATTAAAGAGCTATGGAAGAATGGAGAGAATGTCCCAAAATATGCAATGTTGGATGGATGATATGCCCCACCCCATAGTTATGGTTGACATTCTTATTCTCCCCACAACTTAAATTCTTATTTTCAACAATGCTAAAAATGGTACAAGTAGCTGGAAATCTACCTAGTAACCTAGATTAAAGCTCTTCCTCTACATTCCCAAAGAAGCCTTGGGAAATAGTTTCAAGGTCTTGGCCCACACTAAAATCCCACAAATGTATCATTACACTACCAATATGTTATTTGATGCACATGTTTTAGTAGTAGGGAGCAAGTCAAACTATGGATATCGCTTTTCCAGTGTGTCTTTTCCTACTGAGCTAATTAAGAGTGGAAGTGTACATTCATTACTATTTACATCCCCATTATGACACCCCAAGGGTGATCATCACTACCATTTCTATGAGGGAGTTCAAATATAGGTTTAAATTCATTCTTTTTTTCTCTTTTTCGAGGAGTCAAGTGTGAACATAGCATTTCACTTATAAGCCCCTCCTTTCATGACCATAGTTTGTTAACGAACCAAAGAATGATCTCACTTGCACTTATTCACATTATGGAGGGGGGGGGGGGGGGGGGGGGTGGGGGTGGGTATTTAGTTGGTTTGATGGCTTCACCAAGTGCAGTAATGGCTCCTTCCATGTACTACCTTCTTGCCATTGTGAATGGATGTGTTCCCAACAAGTAAAAATAATTTGATTCATTTTTTAGAATAAGGATTTACGAAATTATGAAGTTGGTAAGAGGTTGCAAATGCACTGGATTCTAGCTTTGTCCAAAGCATGCTAGTAAGTGATTTCATTAAAGAACATAGGGTTATGTAAAATTAGCCATGGGATAATGTGGCATTCAATTCCATCCTGTGCCTACACTTCTCAAGGCAGAATTAAAATACATCCATAAAGTCATGAATTCAACATTGACAACATTAGAATCAGACATGATAGTGGTGTTGATGTCAAGAAAGGGTGGGAGAGGATGAATATACATGAAAAAACTCATGTCGAATCCCATGCTTCAGATATAGAGTTAAGAAATGGATGGCTTAGACAAATGTGATGGTCATTTACAAAGATCAACACCCATAGCTCATTGAGACATCCCATCTAAACATAATATGCACTAGAGGGAATTCCTTATGGCATAATAAGGAGAGGACATCGTAAGAGAAATATTTCAAAAGTGTAGTAATATTACTGTTATATGAGTGAAGACTCTAAATGTTTATAGATATATATATCGACACACACACACACAAGTTTTATTCGGTGTGCTAATCAAAGTTTTTTTCGGATGTATTAATTAATTACAACCATATTTAGGATAATTATTTAAAAATATATTAAATTTTATGAATTATATTCAGAAGTATGTATGAAAATAATAATTGTTTTAACTCTAGGTTAATAAGTAAAATGTGTTAAGAGTAACATGTGAGGTTTACATATTATACCTATGGTTAAGATAACACTCCCATATCCCTAGATAGCTACACTTTAATGCCTCATTGCTCCATCTCCTTAGAAAAGGGGGATGCATCTCCCTATATTAGTTGTCAAAGGGCGATGGGACTATCAACACCATTATTTCCCTTCAATAAGAGAGAAATGAGGGATCAAACTTTCTATATTTTGGTATCCCAAGATGATGCATTCAAATTGGGATAAGATGACTGAGCATGGGGTCAATAAATGAAGCCTTTATTTAACTTCTCTTGGCCCTGGCTATCCAACTTCATCCTTCCAAATCTATGAGAAGCCTATATATGAGACCCTTCTAAAGAAAAAATGCATAGAAAGACATTTTTAACACCCTTATGGTTGTGGATTTCGCAAAAACACTTTCCTATAGTGTTGTGGTGAGCTCGATCATAGCTAGTGAGCCAAGGTAACTAGGAAGGAATGACTTTACACCAAGGTAGATTTGTAGGAAATTGTTATTTTTTTAATATGAGCAACAAGATATTCCCCCCCTAAATTATGTATTATGTGTTTTGGACTTCAATACATTAATATGTTTCTAATTAGATCGATGATTTTGTGATAAAAACTCTTCATTTGGAGACATGATATTCGTGTTTGGCTTTCATGTGGGTAGGTTATAGGAATTGGATGTGGGAGTGCTATCTCTAGAGTTGGAATAGGGTCTTATGTTGTTGGTTCGATGAGAAAAAAACACCAACTAGTGAAGAAAGAAGGTATATTATTTGTTAATCCTATTGTTACCATAAATGTGAAGAGATGCATGTGTAATATCTAGGGAAAAATATTAGTGTGTCATTATTGTATTGTAGATCTAGGGGCAAGATCTATGGCATAACAACTCCTTTTCCAATAGGAAATTTTATGCAAAATTTTTTTCATTCTTAGTCATTTTCATATATATGGGTTTGTTGATGGGCTGAAATGTACTTCCAACAATCAGGGGGATATCCCCGGTGTGAAGTCCTAATTAGAACTCACATCGTTTGGAGTAGGAGACCCATCCAGAATGTGGGCTCGGCTACCACCATAAATTCTTATGCTCTTAGTTGTCAAATGATAAGGTGTTATAGTGGGGACAAGGGTGAAATGCCTAAATAGTGAAACAAAATTAGCCCAAGATTGACAAACTACAGACAAAGATACAAACAAGTCTTAGAAACAATAAGAAGGGGTAGGCCATGAGAGGGATTAGTGAGCCAAAACCCAATTAGACATACATGAACAAGAACATGCCAGAAGTTAATTATGAATTAGTTCACAATAGATCACTGACATGGGAAGGAACAAGTAATCATAGATTCAAAAGTAGAACATACATGCAACCACTATGAATCACTCCATAACATATTGGGTATATGAAAGCACACATACAAATATGGTGAAGTATCAAATAAGAAATACAACCACCATGAGTAAGCATAGGAATTAGTGTCGAATAGAGAGAACATGTTATTAATGCTGCTACAACTTCAAGTACATAACTAATAGTGGAACATTGGCTACTCATATCATTGTCCAATGTAGAACCCTAGCCTCACTGCAGCTCCACTCTAATAGTTTCCAAGGGCTGGGTGCGACTAGCTCTCAAGTATAAATCAACTATCATCTAGCTCTCAAGTATAAATCGACTATCTAATCCTAGCCTCAACTCAAGTGCTAAAGTCCCCCCCAAGTCAATAAGGCAGGAGGGCACCTTTATAGAGGTTAGGTGACCATTCACCTACCATGATCTTTGACCTCCCCTCATTCACTTTCAGCTACCCTCATGACTCTTGAGCTTACTCACTTCTTTCTCAATCCAAATGATTGTTACATGCCCAAATCAGTCCTAACATAGTTGATGATATTATGGTGGATGATATTTACATTATGATGGAGGGATAAAAGGATGTAGAGGGTTCTTAGAAACCCTAGAATGCTTATTTCCCATGTGTTGAAATGATGCAGATGCTTGGTCCTGGAACAGGCCTATTTTCTTGCCACTATGCCTCACTTGCATTCATCAATATTTTGGTGATGTGCCTTCAAGTTTATTGAAAGGTTCTTGGAACTTGTAAGGGACCATCTTGATTGTTGGAGGAAACCCTAGTTATGAAAGCTTCATGAGAAACCCTAATCCAACATCTTTCTTCCTTCCATCTGCCTGCAGGTGAATAACATGGGTCATACATACTTTACAGATACTGGAAATACAGTCAACTAATTGAAATAATGACATTAATAAATAACTAATTTAGACCCCTGTGTGGTCAATTGTTGTGCCACTGTGCTTTCAGAGAGAGTGGCGTTTATAGTCTCCCTGTGCTTCTTCAATCAATGTTTTTCCCATGGGCCTATTATGGAATGGGCGTTGAATGTAGCTCTGTTGTTGATTGTCCTTTTCCCTAGTGTCCCTTCACTTTTATTTTGGCCTGCAAGCTTCATTTGTGTTATTTCCATCTGAGGGTAAGTCTTTTGACGGTATTGGAGATCATGGCTCTGAGTAACATTTGCATCATCATAATAGTGCTTAATGTAACTTAGAAGGTCTAGTGAAATATTTCCTCGATCAATGATGTTTCTCCCAGAAATTAGTCACTATCCATTACAACATTTCTCTCTGACTGTATATATAAGAAGCATCAATTAACCTACTTCAATTCCCAACACCTCAATATGTTGATGATGATGATTTGACATTTAAATGGTTAGTGTGATAGCAACCCCATTAATACCCCATGCAAGCAACAATCATCACCAAGGTTGTAGTGTCATAGTGTGGATTTGATCCCATCAAGGACAGAGGATGATGTGGCTTGAAAAAAAACTATTTTCCTTTGTCCTTCTCAATTGAAATTGTTAATGTTTTTTGGGAAGGTTTGAGAAGAAATCCAATAGTAGCTTTGTGGTGGATGTATCTGTAGATTTTCCTGTAGATTCAACAACTCATGAAATATACTAAAGCGCAAGACAAGAATATACTCTACTCTTTATAGTAGAAGCACATAAAGATCGATGAAAATAGTAATTGACAAGAGGAAGATAATTAATATCACATAACACAATATGTATCTGGGGAAAGCCACAACTCAAAACCCCTACTATCTATATTGCACTAATTAGAAATCCAAGATGAGAATAGAATGCTCGTTCTCACAAGAACAATCCTAGCACAAGTATAATCAACTCTCACCTCACAAGCTATCTCAAGCCAAATCCTTAGACTATTTTGTAGCTCTCCAAACCCCTATTTGCTTATGCCCTTGGTCAAAGAATTTGGATGAATACAATATTCTCTGCTCAATCTTAAGCTCAACCTACACAAGTATTTCCTATCCTCTACCTAACTAACTTCCTTTGGCCAATACTTAGTCAAGTTTCCAAGCCCCCAAGCTTCTAATTCCTTGCACAATACCTAAGAGAATTAACCCGTATTTAAAGGTAAATCCTCACTCTCAAACATAGGTCCTCAACTAATTGCATGCACTATCTGTACAACTCGGAAAATCATACAACTGATAGTACAATGTACCTGTACTCTAGTATCAACTGGGTCTTCCTCTGAAGTGACATGCATGAGTTTCTCATCAGTGAATCTTCAGTTAGTTGGAGTAGCAATGAGGATGCACCAACTCACTACTAGACCTCTACTAGTTCCTCCAACAATTAGAACTAGTTTAACTAACTATAACTCAGTTGAAATGAGTTATCTAATTACAACTCCAATAAACTAAATTTGGACCCTTGAAACTTAGGGATCACACTTAAATGAATCCATATAGACTTCTAACTCGAATTTCCTAAGCTAATTAAGTCAGCTTAACTTAGTTAACTGTTACAAGTTGCTATGAGAAAATAATTACAATTGAATTCATAATTGATTTCTAATTTAATTCAAGGAGAAATTTAATTGGAATTTATATATGTTATTTTTAACATTTCTTGTTGCTATTTTCAACACTCCCTCTCAAAAAGAAAGGAATTCAACTCTATCCTGATCCTGAACCTTTGGAATTTTCTGCATGCAACTCTTCTCTCTAGTGTTGTTGCTACAACAACTCCTGAAACTGAAAAATCCATCCAACCTAAATCAGTATGATGCATCTATCATCAAAGTTTTGACTGCTACTAGCTATGCCTATGTCAAATGCAAACTTTGCACTTTTGGTGACTCTTCCTTTCTGCACTATTGTCAACTCTTCTCTACACTCTTCAGTATCTGACTGCTCTAGCCTTTGCCACTCTGATCTTTGATTGCATAAACCGATATTTATCTCTCCTACTACTATGTACTTTGGGCTCTCGTAGCAAGGTATGATCCATGAGATAAAACCTCTCAATGGACCCTGGCCAACTTCAGCCATCTTGGGACTATCACTTCACATCACCCCACCTCTCACCTGGAGGTATGTGATCAGGTGCTCAGAATTATGCTAAAAAATCAAATTCATCAGAATGATGTGGAACCTAAACAACCACGTAGTGCTCATCATCCTGAATTCGACACAACTCATTTCGCATAAAACATACTCTGTATGACTCCAGAAATGAGTTTTGTCCACTTTGTCAAACAAGGGATTTTTCAAAAAAATGGATAGCCCAACCAGCAGTCTGTATTGCTGACGTGGCACTGACTGGGCAGGGTATGTAATAGTTTGACTTGGTCAAAGTTCCCTTAGTCAATTGGGTTGTGCCAAGTGGCACCTTAGCACTAGTTGAAATCCACAATTTTCTATTGGTGGGAATGATGGCCAACCATGGGGCTGACACGTGGCCCAGCCGAAGGCCTCCACATGGCAGCCCAGGAGGCCACCAAAAGTTTTTTATAGATAGGGTAGAGGCAGCGAGGGTTGAAACTATCACCTCCCAACAGACAATGGAGTCCAATACCAATACACCATATGAGCAGACCGTAACCTTATTGTTCTCACACACCACTTAAATGTTTATGCCACAATGGTTGGGGTTTGGGCGGACGTAACCGCCCCCCCATGTGAACACCCACGTGACCGCCAACCTTAACCATCACCACCGATCACTGTCGTCTGATCACCAACACTTAACTGTCGGGGTCTCCACCATGTGAACACCTCCATGAACAGTTTATGTGGCTGTTGGAGGGAGGGGGCCAGCGTCGGGGGCTAGCCCCTAGCGCATGGCCCCCCATATGACCATTATTTTTGGTTTTAGGCCTTTGCGGCTAAATTAACCATCTGACAAATTCACCTAGATTTCGGCAGATTTGGTGGCCTATTAGTGGAAAATGGGGCGAAATTGTAGGATGATGCCGAATTTTGGTCAATTTGTGGAGTGAATAGTGGAGAAACTAGGAGAGGTCATAAATTCTCTAGTTTTCGACCAAACTGAGTGTAGAAAGGGGCTAGGTAGCCATTTTTTGGAAATTCTAGTCTCATTGGAATAGGTTTCAGAATCATTTGAGCATTGTAAACACACCTTTTTACACATTTTGAGCATAATAGAGAAGCCCAAGCCATTGGAAGCTAGACCAAGGAGACATAGCCCAGGAGGGGTGAACTCCTTCATCATGTTCTTGTTGTGATGTGTTTTTGGTGACACTCTATACATTTTTATGTTGTTGTTCAGTCTCTTATTTATGTTAAAATTGCTCATAAAATTAACATAAAACCTCATTTTTCACTTGCAAAACTCATGAATCCTTAATCACATGAATATCATTTTGTTTCTAATCCAAGGAGGATCATACCCTAGAAAACTATTATTATTAATCAGATAAGTATGGTTGCATATGCTTCCTATGCTCGCTTGGCTTTAAATTCCCCCCCTACTGGAGGTCTCTGCATGAGCAGATGCCTCCACTTGGTCTCCTCTCTGTTTCTCCAATTGTGGTTGCTCCACAGTTGTCTAAGACTTCTTCTGAGGCTTCTTCTGGGGCTACATGTTGAGAGGTGATTCACTCTTCCTCTCAACCACCAAGTCTTTAACCTTTTCCTTTCTCCTCAAGGCTTAAATGCAAGCATCTTGTATCTCAAGTGCATATAGGTTCTTGACTCGCACACCAATCTGTTTCATTTGTCCTACCGTTGTGAAATTTTTGGAAATAAGATCTGATTTCAAATCGGCAATATCTCCCTCATCTGAACTCCAATTCAGACGATTTTTTTTGGAATTCAGGTACTTTTTCCACAAGGAATCTAGATCAACTATTTTTTTCGAAAATTTTCAACAAAACAATTATAATTTGCTCTACAAAATCGCTGCCCAAAAACAATCATGCTCCTTAATCTACCTACTAGTAGCCTTATAGCTCAATTAAGAAATCTACACATAGGGTATTCTAGATCTTCCCTAAACTAGAGCTCCATCAATATCCGAGGACAAATTTAAATTCTCCTATTCTATACTATCTTCAGCTCCGATACCATATAGAAAATTTCGACAAATCTAGCTTCGATACCATGTAGAAAATTTCTACAAATCTAGCTCTGATACCATGTAGGAATCTAGCTTATGATTCCTTGCACAATTCCTAAGAGAATTAGCCCATATTTAAAGGGAAATCATCACTCTATAACTATGCAATCCAAACATAGGTCCTCAACTGATTGCATGCACTATCTGTACAACTCGAAAAATCATACAACTGATAGTACATTGTCCCTACACTCTAATCTAAACTAGGTATTCCTTTGAACTAACATATATGAGTTTCTCATGAGTGAATCTTCAGTTAGATGGAGTAGCACTGAGGATGCACCAGTGCACCAACTCACTATTAGACCTCTACTGATTTCATGCACTATTTGTACAACTCAGAAAATCATACAACTAATAGTACATTGTCCCTGCCCTCTAGGCTCAACTGGGCCTTCCTCTAAACTGACATGCATGAGTTTCTCATGAGTGAATCTTCAGTTAGTTGGAGTAGCACTGAGGATGCACCAATGCACCAACTCACTACTAGACCTCTACTAGTTTCTCCAATAATTAGAACTAGTTTAACTGACTATAACTCAGTTGAACTGAGTTATCTAATTACAACTCCAATAAACTCAATCTGGAGCACTAAAACTTAGGGATCACACTTAAATGACTCTAGATAGACTTCCAACTCGAATTTCGTAAGATAAATAAGTCAACATAACTTAGTTAACTATTACAAGTTGCTATGAGAAAATAATTACAATTTAATTCACAATTTAATTCAAGGACAAGTTAAATTGGAATTTCCAGATGTTATTTTTAACATTCTTGTTTCTATTTTCAATAGTCTCTCCTCTTGCATTACCATATATATATACACAAGGAAGGTAAGATTTTGCATATGATTTTTGTGCAATGAATACAATAAAATTTTCCACTTCATGACCAAACACAATTTGCTTCCTTAATCTGTAATTGAATGTACTGCAATACATGTGTATGATAAAATCATGTGGGGGATGCCAGAACATTACAAAATGTCGTAGACTTGGGTTGCTATTTATGGTAAGAAACATGGCCAACATGGAGAAATATCACACCCCAAAGTCACACGTAATTCACATCCCACAGCAATTATGCAAGTCCTGGAACAGGCGGGATCATGAGGTCACTGAATCTAGGAGGTCGTGAGGGTTGCTTGCTCCCCCAATCACGATCATGCAACCATGCAACTAGTCATATTCAGAATGGTGCCCTGTGGAAGTCGCATGGTCACACTTGAACACAGGTCGCACTTTCAGTTGCTTCTTTGATGCTTTGGAGTGTGACTTAGCGACCAATGAAAGAAGGATGTGATCAGTCGCACTCAACGAAGGGTCGCATCATTTTTTAGTTTCCTCGAGCGTGGACCTGTGACTTGCCTACTCCAAAAGAGGTCGCATAGTCGCACATTAGTGGAGGTTGCCCCTTCTAGCTATTTCTTGAGTGTGACCGTATGACCTCGACGAATATGTGACTTGCCATACGTTGCACAGTCGCATCACATGGTTGGTTGCACCTCTGGTGGCTTGTTTGAGGTTTGAAAATGTGACTTGTGTGACTTGTGTTGAAATTTTGACCACCCAATGTGATGCGAACTGTGGTGTACACACTAGAGAGATGTGACTTGGGCCTCTTTAGCTAGAAATGTGACTAGTATGCATTGCCTGTAATGAAGTTAGATCAGATCATTAGGTCTCATTACTAAGAAGATCATACCTTTTGCCTACATGTTTGTGCATGGTCCAGTGGTATTCATGCTTATGGATAAATCTCATGCGATGCAAAGAAGAGCCATGGTCTTCATATTTATTTTAGCCAGCCAGTGACCAACGACTGCGTCATTTTGGCATTTCTATTCAACATGCAACCCTTCTGAATATTCATAGTCTCGATGTCACTTGAATCATGGCTTTGAAATTTAATTCTTAGTGATGCGCCATTGAGGTGTGACCTAGCTACTGGTGATGGTGGGGTTGCCAGGATCCCTACTTTTTTCACCAAGGATGTGATTGTGCCAGTTCCCCTGGAGTGTTTGAAATGTAACCATATTTAAAATTTGGTTGTGCTCCCATTTAGGCATACATGGATAGTCGTATCTTTCTTTAATGCCTACCTAGTCCACATTGGTTTTACAACGTTGAAGATATGAATTTTTAATGCTGGGATATGACATGTCTAGCTTGTTGTGCGTCTATCTTCCCCACCTGTAGTTTACTGCGATTAACATAGTGGTGCAACATACCCATTACGTAGCATTGGGGTGTGTTATAGACATTTTTGTGCCTTACAGCTTTAAGCATGAAATGCCCATAATCCAAGGGATCCAAAGTCCCTAAAAGTGTTGTTCCTACCCCTAAAGGAACAAGGTCAACCAATGACAGCTTCTCCCAGAAGTTCTCCACCAAAAACTGCTCAAAACTAGTCAAATCAGGATCAATTCAGATGCTCCACTAGCTGCCTGTGTTGAAAAGCACCCAAATACACTGGCTAGGTGCGTTGCAACGCATGTGAATGCACTATCAGGGTGCGTTGAGCGGGAAATGACAAATGGCAAAGTCATTCAACGAGGTGGAAAGACAATGGAAACTTCCAGAATCTTCTCCAATGACACTTGCCTCACTGAATTCGACCAGTGATGAGTAAGAGGCTCTCAGCCTCCAAGTGGAAGCAAGAACTGACAGAGAGAAGCCACAAGTCAAAACATAAGCTGACTCATCCTCTTTGCTTACATCTATATATGGATACCTCATCCCAGAGATCCAGAGGCAGGAATTTTGTACTTTGCAGAGAATTGCTGTTGGTTTGAGATTGAGATTAGTGCATTGGGTGATTTATGCTTTGTTGGAGGTGAGGAAGGGATTCCTTTGCTGGGAGGTAGATGCTGGATCGGGACTCACTTGGTTGTATCTCCTCTCGGACTTTCTTATTATATCAATAAAACTATTTGAGTTTCTTCTACATGCTGTGTATCAGTGATGCTTTGTTATATTTGCATGTTTAGCTTAAATCTGATCCTAAGCTTTTTATGAATGTAAATCTATGTCTTCGTGTAGTTTTCCTCTTCTGTGATCTTGCAGGAACTTGGTGAAGCTAGACAAGTAAGAGAGCAGGCAGCGGGAAGCAAACAAAGAGGAGAGCGATTGGATCAACAAACTAGCGCAAGACACAGGTTAGTTACATCCTTCCTCTTCGTTTACATTTCATAAAGAAGAATACGAAAGTAGTTTTCCTTGTTTGTTGCTAAGGAACTGTCACACCTTAGAGTGGGATAGGGGCGTTCTGAATAGATAATTTTCCCAACAACAAATTGGCGACTCTGCTGGGGATCGTGTCGTTAGTTTATTTGTGTTTCTATTGTTGTTCATCTCATAAACGTAGGAGTGGCGAATCGAACTGCATTTGCCATTTACAAATGCAAAGTAGAGATCTGCTGCTCTAGTTCATTCACTGGGCCTGTTTATGATCTGAATAGCTGATCCACAAACTCTCTAATTTCCCTTTGTGATAGCTCTTAGTCCTCCTTTAAATAATCCCTCTGATTGTACCTTACTGATAGCTTTTATCCGGCCAAAAACCATAGATTAAACTGCAAACCGTGACCCAGAACCCAGAGACAATTCTCGTTTCTGCTTCAGCGCAGGCCCTGTGAAGAGGTTCTGCATTTCAGCGCAGGTCCCGAGAGGGCTACCTGCGCTGCAATTCAGTTTCTCTGTGCAACAGGTGCGTTGATCAGCCTTTGCCTTGTGCAGCTGTGGTTCTTTGCTTCCTTTTGTTCAGTTTTATCTCTGATTTTTGCAGCCTGTTATCAGTGTGTGTACCTATCTGAAAACCCCTTTTCTTTGCCTCAATTCCGCCTCAGTTGTATAAAAGAAACTGTATTTGTTTTTTGTGTATTTGTTACGTCATTTACAGTTTCCCATTACAAAAGTAAACTAGTCATACTGTCGCCCTTAGATCTAGACCTGTCGTAAGTGTCGTTTTGATCTTAGGAGTAAGTTTGTTTGCTGTTGACAGTTGATTACGCTTTTACTTTTGTCTTTGGCTTGAATTTGCGAATTTCTAGTGTCAAAACAAGTGTTTACTTCAAAATAATAAAGTGTCGTAATCGTCTCTACCTTTTTGATTTCGAAAAGAAGCTTGTTTGTGTTTTTCACTTGAAATCGAATTCGAATTTGTGCAACAACTTTATTTTTAGGCATCAATATTAAGAAAGTGAAAACAAATACATGCACAAGTGCATTTGCATATTGAAAGTTTGTATGGCTTGATTTAGGAAAAGTGCATTTACGGTGTGCTCTTTGCTCTTTGAGAAAAGATTGTGTCTTTCTTTTCCCCTTGTAGCTAGGATTTTCATTGTTGAAAAGAGATAAAAGCTTGCTTATCATCTTTAGATTGCATTTAGGAATTGTATCTACATCTCGTGGTGATCCAAAAAGGCAAACTTCTAAGAAAGATCAACCTAAAATAAATTGAATGAACTTAACAACGCTTTGTAACTTAACGCACAACATAGAGGTCTAGGCTAGAGACATGTTCCGGCGTCGTAAAGCCTGGTAACTGTTGTCCTCACTGTTGGTTGGGTGATTCATCCACTGTGAGACGATAAGTGCCAGTACGGATTGTGCTCCCACGTACCGTCGAGTATATATTGGGAGACCCCTATAGGCATAAAACCTTTATCCATAGGAAGCCGTGTCGACCGCCCTACTGATCGCAATGCACTGAACACAACATTCAGGAAGACTGACCGCCCGTACCCTAAAAAGTATTCTGTGGTTTTGCGATTGGTTTGGCACACTCTCTACATAGATCTCCAGAGCAGTCCCTTTCATTCCTTTTCAGACTCCTTAACAGAAAAGGTCCATCTGAGCACTTGTCACTTCAGGCTCATTAAAAATCGAAGGAGACTAGAGTCATCTTTTGCTTTTTCTCGACTCTTTAAAATTGAAAAAGCAAGTTGTGTCCAAGCGTCATTAAAATTTATTTTAAACGGAATATTCATACCCTTTTTCCTGCGTTGATCTTTAAGTTGAGAAAATGGAGCCTACCAACCAAGGAATTCCCCTTGGTGGAAATCCTAGTCCCTTCTCCTCTTGGGGAGATGTTGGTGCGCCCCATATGGCCACATTGTCGCTTCCAGGACTGACAATTGGCTTGCCGGTCTGGCTCTTCTCAACCAATGTCGTTCAGAACACCGCTATTCCTTAACAATTGAATCAGCAGTTAGACGAGTCCAGAATTTCCCACCAACCTTCTACTTCCTCTAATTCTTCCTCTCTTCCTTCCTCTTCGCGTGACGGGACTGGTAAAGCTAAAAACCAAGTTCCTAAGGAGAAAAAGGAAAAGAAGAAGAAAGAGAAAAAGAAGAAGGAGCCAAAGGCAAATAAGGGAAAACAAGTGTCGTCTAATGAAAATCCACACACAGCACCGACCAGGCCTAAATCGCCATGTGTCATTTGTAGAGGAGACCACTTTCACAGAGATTGTCCTTGCATCCCTCGGATACTAAGGGACTGGTCTCCTCGTTTGCACAATCCGGTGTCGTCAACCTCTGATGGCCATGTTGAAAGCACACCGTCAACTAGCGAAAGTGAAGTCCCAGGACAAAAAGGGAGGGCTAGACCTCCCTGTAGACTGTGCGAAGGCGACCATGCCCTCCACCGTTGTCCCTTCTTAGACGAGGCTAAAAGAGTTTTGGATGATCGTCCGGTTTCACCGTTACGACTTCTTCCTGGATACAAAAAACTCTTGCCAAGTCCGTCACTAGTTGAGAATCCAGATGGCCCGCTCAAGTGGTCGGCTGAAGCGTCTGTCATTGAGGATAAACCAACTGAATCCATACCAGATGAAAGTCAAAAGGTCGAGGTGGCAGTCGACCCGGTCTTGTCTTCAGAAGTTTTATCTTCGAATGATACAGTCACTGAAGAGGATAAAGATGACACCATCCAAATTCTCTTCATCAACACAGACTCCGACGAACACGGGGGCAATCCACCCATTCCTTTATCACAGGAAGGAAGTTCATCAGAGCCATACCTGGCCGTCTACTCGGTCCCACCTCCAAGCAACCTAGTTGTATCCTTCGACTGGAACCAACTAGGCAGACCCTGTTTGTCGGCAAGCATACCATTCAGAATTATCGTCCAAATATACAGAATGGTCATGGCTGGTACCATCATTGATGAGGGGGCGTCTGTGAGTATCCTTTCCTCTATTGCTTGGAAAGCGCTTGGTTCGCCATCGCTATTGCCTGAAATGAGAAATCTGACAGGCTTTGATAAAGGAACCAGTCGACCTTTAGGGATCCTCCCCAATGTGCCCATAACATTGAAAGGGAAGACCATTCAAATGAATGTGATGGTCATTTGAGGACCCTTGGATTATAACCTACTCCTTGGACGAGACTATATTTATTGCATGGGAGCCATCGTCTCCTCACTCTTTAGAGTAATGTGTTTTCCGCATGAAGGAAGAGTGGTCAAGCTTGTGGACCAGCTTTCATTTCCCGGATCACGCATCACAAATAGTCATATACCATCCCTAAATGGTCTCTTCATGCAAGAAATGTCTCAAGTCACGGTCCATCCTCCCGATGAGTGCGAGTAATTCGGAGGGATATGACTGGAACCCAGGGGGCATGCGTCTTGGTCTACTTCGGCAGGAAAACTTCAGGTATAGAGTAGGTTTCCGCGGGAGAATATGACTAGTCCGTACCCCGTCCATGATTGGAAGAGGGGTTGTTCTAGAATAAGATTCTTTTGTCAAAGTTATGTGTTTGGTGCTCGTTGTCACTCACCTTTGTCTATCTCGGTAGACATCGCCAAAGAAATGTTTTGTTTGCTGTGCAAATGAGACAATCTTTGGGTAACCTGTAAGAGGTAGTACCCTTCCTGATAAACAAATGTTTTTTTAGCTCGAATAAAGGGTGACCCTTCCTGATAAAACAAATGTTTTGTCAGCTCGAATAGAGGGAGACCTCGAAACTCTGTTTTATACCTGGGGGCATGCAAACCTTTTGGAGTGCAAGCAAGGGGCGGCTATTTATTTTTTAAATTTTTAGGTCCTCCCTTTAAACCTGTAGGCTAACCCTTTAAACTCGTAGGATTAGTCGTCACCAAATTTGTATAAAGAAAGGATGTGGGGCAAAAATCTAAAAGTTGTCGTTTTTATATGAGATATTCTTATCATATGACTGGATTAATCGAGCAGTTTTAGCACATAGTTCATGCTCGTTAAAAAATAAACATAAGACCGAGCAAGTGTTTCAATCCGCGTTTAAGCTCGCTAAAAAATGAACTATCCTCTGGTAAATAACCACTGTGAATGTAACATTATCAGCCATTAAAGCCTTGGTCGTGTTTGCACCGTCACCTCCACTTTTCATTGGCCGATCATTCACCTCCATTTGATTGTTTACCCATTTTGAGGAACAGCTGCGAAGAGTGATTTCACTAGCCATCCTTGTGACACTGCCGTGATTAGAAAATTCCAACCCTTACCTGGAATCAGTTGCTACCCGTCTTATCACTCGTTCCTCAAAAGATGAGTCTTCTTTAAGCTCTTTTCATCTGACTCGTAAAATATGAAAAGATTGCCGAGTTTTGGCCTTCCAGCTCGTTAAAGCGACCGGAAGTGCTATCCCTCCTATAGATTTTAATCTTTTTGGACCTGAGGGATTATTGCACAAAAAGATCGAGCGCTTGTTTTGTTCGGCTCGTTAAAACTATCGAAAATTCATCCCTTCTGTATTGTTTTATACTTTTTCGGACTTAAGGGATTAGATGATGAAAATGGAACTTTGGAGTTACCTTTATGTACCTTTTCAGACTCTCTAAAAATGAAAAGGACCGAGTTATATTTGTCATTAGACTCGTTAAAAATATTAATAGCGACAAACTTGTCTTTAGACGAGAATGAGTTTCACTATCGCTAGGCTCGTTAAAACATAGCGATGGGTTTGCCCGAAGGGCAAACTATAGAACAAGAATATGTTATTCTCCTCAAGCTTGACAAAAATAAAGAGGTACTGGTCAGCAATGACTGGGGAAAAATTGGGAAGAAACTCAAAGAATCTTTATTGGTAGCAAGTCGCTCTTGAACATGACACTTCCACTCCGTGCCTGAGTCGGGTTGGGTTGTTTCATTCACCGGTCACATCACCATGGTCTCGCCATACCATCCACCTTTGGGGTAAATGCTACAAATCCATCATATAAGTGTCGCCGATATGTTCAAGAGAAGTCATCCAGAGAAGTCACCCGTGTCCCATCCACTACCATACATTATACTTCATTCTTTCATGACCGCCACCCTGAACCATATATCATCAGATCGTTTTCACCTCCATCAAAATCATTTGCTCCGTTTCGTGTCATTGATGTGGGATACATCAAGGCCCTCCTTTGACGGATCGCTTCTAGTCGACATCAGCTCATTATCCGAGAAGTTGATCTAGGAACACCCCTTTAGTACTTTGAAGCTTGCATGCCTCAATGGCAAGTTTCTCACTTCCGGCGATAGGTATACATCAATGACCTTCGACCGAAAGATTTTGCGTGGTGTTCGACGCCAAGTCCTTTATTCACACCACGTGAATTGTACTGCAGTACCTTGAGGGTCATTATCATTATCGGTGATTCCTCTCGCGCTTGTTAACAATTTACATCATTGACTGGTAATCAAGCGATGTCTTTCCATGTTTGACTTCAAAACATTTCTCACATGGATCGACTTGTACTTAGAGTGAAGATCGAACGAGATTGAAGACCCCGGATCTAGTTTCATCCATCCGGGCTGCGATATATATTCATGAAAAATAAAAACATTGACATGTACAGCATTGCAGCACAGATAATCATCCTATCGAAAGGATGATGACTTCATCAGAATCATCAGTCTACCATCAGACGATTGTCTGTCCTATGTACATAAAAATGAATTTATAAAGCTGAGCATGGGAATGCCCGCCTCAACTAGATCATGAAAATAGTATGAAAATGATGTATTGTATTGTATCTTATTACAGGTCTCCTCCCAGCACTGAAATAACTTCGGATCCTCCTAATAAAGCATTTCACCCGATAATCGGCCTCATACTTTAGGGGGCAACTGTTATAGACATTTTTGTGCCTTACAGCTTTAAGCATGAAATGTCCATAATCCAAGGGATCCAAAGTCGCTAAAAGTGTTGTTCCTACCCCTAAAGGAACAAGGTCAACCAATGACAGCTTCTCCCAGAAGTTCTCCACCAAAAACTACTCAAAACTAGTCAAATCAGGATCAATTCAGATGCTCCACTAGCTGCCTACGTTGCAAAGCACCCAAATACACTGGCTAGGTGTGTTGCAACGCAGGTGAATGCACTATCAGGGTGCGTTGAGTGGGAAACGACAAATGGCAATGTCATTCAACGAGGTGGAAAGACAATGGAAGCTTCCAGAATCTTCTCCAATGACACTTGCCTCACTGAATTCGACCAGTGATGAGTAAGAGGTTCTCAGCCTCCAAGTGGAAGCAAGAACTGACAGAGAGAATCCACAAGTCAAAACATAAGCTGACTCATCCTCTCTGCTTACATCTATATATGGATCCCTCATCCCATAGATCCAGAGGCGGGAATTTTGTACTTTGCAGAGAATTGCTGTTGGTTTGAGATTGAGATTAGTGCATTGGGTGATTTATGCTTTGTTGGAGGTGAGGAAGGGATTCCTTTGTTGGGAGGTAGATGCTGGATCGGGACTCACTTGGTTGTATCTCCTCTTGGACTTTCTTATTATATCAATAAAACTATTTGAGTTTCTTCTACATGCTGTGTATCAATGATTCTTTGTTATATTTGCATGTTTAGCTTAAATCTGATCCTAAGCTTTTTATGAATGTAAATCTATGTCTTCATGTAGTTTTCCTCTTCTGTGATCTTGCAGGAACTTGGTGAAGCTGGACAGGTAAGAGAGCAGGCAGCGGGAAGCAAACAAAGAGGAGAGCGTTTGGATCAACAAACTAGCGCAAGACACATGTTAGTTACATCCTTCCTCTTCGTTTACATTTCATAAAGAAGAATACGAAAGTAGTTTTCCTTGTTTGTTGCTAAGGCACTGTCACACCTTAGAGTGGGATAGGGGCATTCTGAATAGATACTTTTCCCAACAACAGGGTGTCACCATGAAATATCGATCTAGGTATGCTCGTAACACGCCACCTCTATGATTACCACACAAACTCCTACGACAACCCTTCCATACCTCCAAATGGCCAAAATACGACCATAACTATGATGTGGGTAACATATTCTTTTCCTTTTGGTTCTTAATGGAATCCTTCATCAAGAAACAACGATAGGTATGCCTTTAATCGATCCAAAAATCACTCTGAGGGTGCCTTTGAGGTTACATCCATGTGTGTGCACGCCATGTATGTTCTTTGAGAAGTGCCATTTTAATGCAACGCTAATGTATGTGAGGCCTTAAGATGTGAGTTTCGAAATCTCTATTCTAATATTACGTTGATGTGCTCCTCCCCATGCATTTTGCGATGAGCCCCATTTAATGCCCCATTTTAGTTCCCTTCATCATGATATAAGCCACCATCTTCATGTTAAGGGATTATTCAATGCTATTGTTGCAAATGTATATGGCATCTTCAACCAATTTCCTGAAAAGAAGATGGGATGAAAATAAGTTAGTTTACAATATTGGTATCTTCATGTGAGAGTATGAAAGTCAACTATTTTCATGTGAGAGTATGAAAGAAAACAAATAATAATGAAAAATAATTTATTCATGGAGCATGAACCATAAATGACCCAAATTAAGATGTTATGGGTGGCATGGGTTGAGCAGGTCATGCTTCAAATTCTCCTTTTTGAGATGAATTCTAAACTAGGCATTAATTGAACCACCAATTGCTAGTGACTTTAATATTTGTGTTTCCTATGGGGATGACATATTTATAGAGCAAGTGCCTTGAAACACTAGTGAACATGCATTATGAGGGGTGAGAATTTTTAGTCATGTCAAACTAGGGTTTCAAGGGTGCAAGGGAAAGACAACATTGTTACGACCCTAATGCACATGCTGACATGGGGGGGGGGGGGGAACAACCATGAACCTAGGGGACATGACACATAATGATTCTTCCCATGATGCTAGACAATGCAGACACCCTCTCTTTTGACAATTTAGGGTTTCTCCCAAACCCTAATATGGGCAACATAATGAAATCCCACTTGAATTCTTGTATGTCCACACACAGTGCCTCCACTAATTGACAATGTACACTATAGGAGGATAGGTTTCGAAGTCATGGGGCTCTCAATGCTCCTTCAAGCAACACACCCCCAAACCCTAATGAAATCATAAGGTTTATAACTGGGATAAAGCATGATGTGTGGATGCAATGTGTGAAGTGTGAGTGGGAACATCAACAAGGTTTGACAAGAAGGGTCACAGGGAAAGTAACCAATTGAGTGGCTGACCTAAACCCTAATGGATTGATGTGAGTGGAGGGGGGCCCAGAATTTTTGAATATGCCCAAAATTTTGGGTGTTGTTTTAGCAGCTACAACAAGGTTTCAAACTCTCTTTTTCCCATATTCATCTTTCACCTATATTATGTATTCTTTAGTTTTCACCTGCATTTCCACAGTGTACAATTTCCACCCCCTTTCTACCCTTAGTCACTTATGTTTGCATGTGGGTTGTAGGAGATCTTTTTTCTCACTTACTTCCTTGGATCTTGTAGACTACATGATTCTCTCCCACATGACCCCATACTTAGCCATTCTTGTTGCATGTGGATATAAGAGGATTTTCTTGACACTATCCATACTCACATCCCACATGCATTATATTGTTGCTACCTTTTCCAGACGTATTAAATTGTTAGGTAGTGCATACTTTACATGACCAAAGACTCCTCTTATTTTAAATGAGGCAACTTTTTCACTAAGATATAGCTATCTTTCCAATTTAAATTAGTACTTGCTATTTATGAACCACCTTTCCTTGCACATATTCACATAAAAGAATATAATAAGACAATATGCATTACTAAAGTTCCCAATTAGCTAAATCTCAGTTCATTTACCCATTGAACATTATTAATAATTACCAAAAGGAGATGTCGAATAAAACAACATATGATTTTTGTAGAGTCACTATTAATATGCTTGGGAAAAAAGGTCATGATTTCTAGTGCCCTGTGGCTTACCAATGGTATTCAAGGCTTAACCCAGAAGAGAAGAGTACTAACAAGGCTTAGACTTCAAGAATTGTACACGCTAGGTGCATGCCTAAATTATTTGATTTTTTAAAGTTGTTTTTGTAGCGCGTTGATACATTTTACAATAAGAAGAGGCATATGTGACCACATAAGATATAAATACACCTCCTTCTCTAACTCCTAGTTTATTCAAGAAGATGATTTAGCTTCATGAAGCTAGCTAAGATATTAAGATAGTAGAGACACCTTCCTCATGAACCACAATGGAGGAAAGGCTCTTCTTAATAAATTCTTAAAAGGACCCACCAAAGAGCTAGTTAACACCAACAAAATTGAGGTATGTACATTGGATACTCTATATAGGGAGTCTTCCTCATTTTTTGCAAGGATTCTTGATTAAGGATCCATTGAAATTGTTTCTATATAATTTCTTTATGTTCTACATTATTTGATCCATGAGTGAGCCATTTTTTACCGGGTTCATACAATTTCTACTAAAATTTCGTATCAAATTTGAAATTTCTCTCAAACAAAGAAGTTATATATATCTTAATACCTGGTTTATGCTATCATCTATTATAATTTCTTCAAGGGCCTACCAAGGTTCTACCATTCAAATTTCAGTTTTGACCTAATCCATTTCTGGCACCATCACTTTGGAAGCATAAAAGTCAATTTCACTTTTATCATATACATAATTTATTCCTTGTAGAATGTAAGAAATTGTTGGTTAGTCCTTCACCTAGTAGGTGCTCCCGTAAAGCCTTGATCCTCTTAGAAATAAATGGAGTTTTTCGAATGCCTATTCAGATTTCAAGGGAAGCCCCCAATGCTTCCAATCTATGTTTGTGTCATTTTTTTATTGAAAGAAGGTGTCAATAATACAAGTAATAGGTTTATTTCTTTAATGATAAAAGAAAGAAACAATGAATACCTTTTGTGATTAGATGTGGTAATTTTAGCTTCAAGAGTATTTTCAATATTAATGATCATCTTAATTCTATTAGATATGGTATCATCTTTCAAGTCAGTCAGGTAAGGTGGAAGAGACAATTAGGTCTCACCTAATATCCCTCATGCTTTCTAGGAAGATATTAGCATCCTACATAGTACCTAGACCATATAGACAACATGGACACTCGTTTTCAAGTGTTGGTTCTTTCCCACAAAAATCTTAGAAGAGTACTTCCACATTTCGAAGTCAACATTAAAAAAAAGAACCAATCAGAAATGATAATGATGTTGTTGGAGAGGACGATGATGGAAATCACCCTAAGTTTAATTTAGAGAAAACTCACATTGTTGGAGTTAGTTTAGAAAATAAAGAATTAACACATAGAGAAATACCTATGATTCACCCAAGGATGTAACTATTCAAGTAATGGTAATAGATGACATTGACAAAATACCAAAAGTACCTAACTAGACTGAAAATAAAACATTGAAATTCCTATCTATTGCTAAAGAATTTGCTTCATACAAATTTACAGATTTTGAATTCCACGTTGTTAGAATTTCATCAAGAAACTAGAGATGCATAGGCTTACTCAAGATCTATGTAGAAAATGGAGAATGTGGTATTGAGACAAATAATAAAATAATTGGACATGGCATTATTACCAAATCCATTTTTTATTGAACCAATATCCACCATCAAGTCAAGTTTAGATTTAGAAGACACCCTAGAAAGAATTTCAAGGATTAGAGCAATGTCAAGGTTGTTAATCAAAATATGGTAGTACATTTCTGATAATATAAATAAAATAATTGATATAATCATGAAAGTGTGGGAAATACCCATGTCCTTAGCCAACTTATCTATCATAATTGATTCTCTCATTGAGTATTTACAAAAGGACTTAGAGAATAATGAAATGTTTTATAAAGAGGCCTTAACTACATTTACTAAAAAGGTGTCATATATGAATGAAGAACAAAGAAAATAAAAATGGTTTCCATCCAAAGGAAGAATTTAGCAATTAAAGACCTATTGCAAGGAAAATTAAAATGCTTTGAGAATTAATTTCCAAGTGTGACAACATTAAGACAAACAGAGGGATTTATCCTTTAAGTTAATAAATGTGGTTAAGGAGACACCAAAGGTCCCAATTTAAATATGGGTGTGATTTAATTAAACTAAGAAAAAATGAAATCATGTATTAACATACTAAAGATCACATGGGGCAATGAATTCAATGCACTTGCTAATTTTCCTAAAAAGGAAATTGAGAAATGGTTACTTCATTTCATTAGCAAGAATCAAGGCTAATAATAGATACTACATCAAGCTAGGTATGATTTAAAGGATATTAAAAACGAGTTATTTGAAGCCCGAATAAGGCAAGAAGTGATCGATGCACCATTATGGGATTACATTGAACAATGGCTCAAAGATAATCTTGAAAACATAACGACTTCAAGGCGACTCATCAACAATTTCGATGGTTAGGTCTTCAACATGCATCCATTGTTTAAATTGAATGAATCTTCAACACAAAAGAGAATCTTATTTTTCTTGCATTGTAAGTAAATTGTCCAAATTTGATCACCTACCTTCCTTCTTCTCTCTTAGTAATCATTCAACCTTATTAACTTTGGAGTTTTCCAAGTATCAAGGTTTACTCTTAATTGTAGTTCCTTTTATCTTATAGTTCCTTTTCTTATTTATATGGTTCATAGGAGCCTCATCCCTATCCTTAAATAGATGAATGAATTTTAATTTCTTGGATATTATAAACTTTTATTTGAACATATGCATATTTTTCAAAAAATGTTCCTAAGAGAACTACCACTCGAGTTCATGTCTGGTGTGATATTTTGACTTTGTGCTATAAACTTAAGATTGCAAGGGTTAACTCCTTTCATCTCCATGGTTATAAATGTGATTATCTTTTAAATACATTTTCAAATAAATTCCATGATTACTTTCGTCTATCCAAATGTATGATCATTTACTTACAATTGTGTTGGAAATTGATCTTATTCAATTGTATTAATGTTTGTATAAATGTTATACCATATTATTGTGAATATTTAAGGCCTAGTCCTATCTCATGCTCTTTTTTCCTATATTTTCTTCAATTTGATTTTTTTTAAAGACGGGTGCCACCTCTATAAAATAAAAGGAAAAATGTTATTCCCTAAAATGTTATTTTGAGATTTGATGAATCCCAATGATCAACACGTTCTTAACTTGACATAAATGATCATGATGGATAGAGGAGCGATGGAGGCGTTTCACGGATCTAGGGTTTCAGAGGAGAGCTTCTGCGCCGTCGCGGCCCCAAAAGAACTGTTTTGCTACGGATTGGCAAGTCGCCTGGCCGCTGGATATTCGGAAATCGCTGGCTTCTTCTGGTTCGGGGCCGGATCTGCTGAGGGGAGGGCTTTTTACGGTGCGAACCAAAGGAATCTGCGACCGGTGTGTTTCACCTCTGTCAGGTTGCAGATAGATTATCTGAGGGCGACACCAGAAATCGCTTGCCCGGAGTTTTGCACCCCAAAACAGCAGGTCCTTACCTGGTCTTTTCTGGATACGCTCGCCTACGAGAATGCTATACATTGGCTTGGCAGAGAGGCAGTTCCCAAGGCCCTTTTTGATGCGTTGCGGAGTCGATCTGCCGTCCTAGGGCGGATTTTAACTGGAAAAGGTGTAGATCAAGTATGGGGCGGGAGTAGGGAACTGTTTCCGCGGGGTGTGGAGTCCCTTAAGCCCTTTACAGTGCAGATCTGGGCTCTTACCACCTCGACGCTGCGTTGTAATAGAGGGCTCTACGAGCATATTATGCAAACAAGCGACAGCCCAAACAGGAGCATAGCAGAGTTTTCAGGGGGTAAAAAATCCAAGCTAGCCCTCAAGGACCCAGAACAGGATCGAACCCAAATATTCATCAGAACCCTGTTCGGAAAATCTATTTGCAAGGAAATCTGGACAGGACAGCTAATAAAGAATCTAAAGGAGGAAATACAAGCAGATCTGGGCATCCCATCAAATCTGATAAATCTGATACATGCAGGTAAAATCCTGCAGGAAAATTATACAGTACAGCACTATGGCATTGGCCGAGACTCAACTATCATTATAAACACAAGGTTGAGAGGAGGAAGCTCTGGCTCAGGCCCTAAAGGCATTGGTTCTTTTAAAGATGCTGTCAAAGGGAAGGGGGAAGTCAAGCCAGCACCAACTCCAGATCTTCCTGGTCCCTACATTGTGGAGCAAAGATTACAGACCCCTGCTCTGCAAATCGACTTGCTTGAGGTAAAATTTTTTCACTCTGATCTTGCCTCTTTAGCTGTCATATGCAGATTCAACGGATTTTGGCCTAAAACAGATGCTTTAAGACAATGGATCTTCTCCACATGGACCCCAAATTGTGATATCCATTTGTGCTCCAAGGGTTTCTTTATTGTAAAATTTGACTCGGTTAAGGAAAAAGATTTTGCCCTCCATGAGGGGCCATGGTTCTGGGGCAATGCTGGTCTCTTCATGACCCCCTGGTTCCCGGGTTTTGACCCCTCCACTATGGTGGTGTCCAAAATGCCGGTGTGGGTCAGGCTCCACAATCTACCATTACATTTCTGGTTTCCTAATGTTTTTGCAGCGATAGGGAATGCCATAGGTTCATTCATCAAGCATGATGTGGAAAGAATAGAAAGATGCATTCATACTTTCGCCAGAATTTGTGTGGAGGTTGATCTCAGTGAAGGGCTTCCTGACAATATAATTCTGATCCATAACAACTCTCAGTGGAAACAGCCTCTTGATTATGAAAACACGGCATTCAGATGTCGAGGCTGTCAGCAAACAGGACATCTACATAAAAACTGTCCGCAAAATAAAAAAGAAAACAAAAGGAATAAGAAGCAAGTGCACAAACCAAGAGGCTGGCAATGCACAGTAAATCTAGAAGAAGAAATAGAGGATGAGGGGAAGCCTAACACCCCACCTGAACAACATGATGATCCTATAGGGGAGAATACCGCGGCAGCAATCCCAACGGTAAACAATGAGGAACATCTGTCCTCAGATTCCGGAAAAATTACTACATCAGCAAACAAGAGCACAAAGTTTCACCAAAATCAGGCAGAGATGACAAGCATGGATCCAAGCATGGGAGGCATCAAACGGCATCACCACTCAGATAATTTAGACTCAGATAAAGAAACAGGGACTCAGAATGCAGAAACACAGTTAGTCATTGCTTCGATCGAGCCCACTCAAGGAGAGTGGCGCAAGGTTGAAAAGAAAAAGGGGAGAAAAGTTTGAATCGGGCGTCTTCAGCTTTTTTTGCCCTTTCTTTCTCTCTCCTCTCTTTCTCTTTTCCTATTCTTTGTGCACGTTAGTCTTCTAACGTTGCGTGGGGTGCGAAAGCACTCAGGCCCATGTGGCAGCTTACGGAATGCTTCAATGCATCTGCTTTGTGTAACTTTTCATTAATTTTTTAATAAAAGGTTACCGTTTTTTTTCCTTGGAAAAAAAAAACACGTTCTTAACTTGGAAAGTTATTGGATCCAAAGTTTGTGACAACCAGAAGATAGTTGTTGGTTTTCTATAGAATACAAAGTGAATCTTTGAAGATTCATCTCAATTTCCTATCATCTTAGGTGGGAGGAATGTATTAGTTGATATGGTAGTTGAGGATAGCCCATTGCAATTATATATGCTCCTTAACATAATTAATTATATGTTATGAATGTTTTGTTGTTTACAATCTTTGAGTGATGCGTTTTCTCACAACAAAAGCATTGTAACCATCCCAAGACTCCCCTTTATATATTCATATTATTTGAGTAGAATCTACCCCACCATAAGGGAATTGTGTGGCATCATATCCTAATTTTTTAATTGCTCCTAAGAAGGTTCCTTTACACTCATATTTTCCTTCTCAAGACATGGTCCTAACAATTGATTGAGTGATTTCTTCAATGGGTAAATGGGGGCCTTTGCTTCCTCCTATTGGCCAAAGGGACTATGATTTTCCTCTTGAGTATGATCTCAATGTTTGCAGGAATTTGAGTCTTGGTGTCAGGGTCCAAACCTAACCCATTTATTAATGTAATAATCCTAAGAGGCCCCATAAGAGTCATGATTAGTTAGTCTAATAAATAAAGCCTGTAAGCATTGTAAGTGGTTGACCTGCATTATTAAAAGTGGACCACAATTAGTTACAACATGCCATAGTTTATAAATAAAGTGGTTAGCACACAATATTTAAGGGACCAAGAGTAGTTAGGTTTTGCGTCTCAAGAAACTATATATTATCTAATATAGTAAGGAAAATCGTGTCTCGTGTTATGTAATTGAGCTCTGCTCTACTAGAGGTTGACCCCTCGAAGGGGCAAGTGAATAGTGTTTGTTGCAAATCTTAATAAAATAATTATGTTGTTCTCATCTCATTGGGTTATTTTTCCATGGTATCGCTGGCATATTTTCTCTTTTGATATTTTCTACAGGTAAAGCATATTACAAGTGGCATCAAAACACTTTCTCGGGCCAACCACACCACCAATTTTAGCAATTTGTTTTTGGCTAAAGACATGTTCCAACATATTTAAATTATTGATATATGTCGTTACACGCATCAACCTACGGTCGAGGAGGCATACATGTAGGAGCTAAAAGAGTTGGTCACATTTTTTGGAGTCCCTTATAACCCCTATTGGTACCCCTTCGAGTAGTAGCACATCAGAAAACACATGTATATAGATTGCACTTCCATGTACCTTTGGTATATTGGAAACCCCCAAGGTAAACCTGAAACCAAATCCTAGATAAGCCATTGACGGTATTGCTTCTACAGTACATCGCAAACAACACTCAGGGAGATTACTTGCATGCACTTGGGTTAGTTCGGTAGTGCAGCTAAGGGCACGGTCGATCCTCCTTAGTTAGTGCCCTGAAATATTGGGCCAAGTATTATTGTTGGACCCCTGGCCTATATCGCAATCAGTAGCACCTGACAATCCTTTACTACCATAGTTCCCTCTCTTTTGTTGATTAGCCATCACATCTTGTCGTATCATGAAGTTGGGGTTTCTGCTGCAACAATAAAGATCATATATTGTTGTATCATGTCATTGGGGTTTCTTCCACCACATTCTATATCATATCTTGTTGTATCCAACCATTCGAGTTCCTTCCATTGCATTTTTTGCAGTATCCAGACATTGAGGTTTCCATCATCATAGTTGTTATCACCAAAAAATGATCACCTAGCCATTTCTAACTAGGCGGATCATAATAAACCATGTAGGATTAATTTTACCATAGTAAAATCACTTTCACCATGGGAAATAATTTAGTAAACCATTTTTATTAAATTATTTTCTTATTAAAATAAAAAAAACCCATGATAATAATTAAATAAATCATTATTTATTTAATTTTCTCTATGAATAATTATTAAATCATTGTTTAAATAATTATTCCTTGTTACATTTGACTAAATCCCCTAGGAATAATTAAACAATTCACTATTTATTTATTATTCCTTATTTCTATTATTGGAAAAAATTTTAAATTACTGTTTAATAATTATTTCATTTTCACACCATTCTTAATCCTCGCGAAATAATTAAAAAAATCATTTTATTTTTTAATTATTTCTAGTTAAAGTTATTTGACCATTTTTAATATATTTTCCCTCTCCAAAAAATATAATAAAGTATTCCTAATGGTTTTATCTTGATTTGGTCAATATTATTTTATTATTCTCCATTTTCGAGATTAATTCAATACTTTGTTATAAATAGGAGGGTTTTCCATTCATTCTTCACCATGATCATTATCATCATCACCATTATCGTCTCTTTTTTCTTGAGCTCCCATTTGAGTTCTCCAAAATGTTTTCGGTTTTTCACACATTGAGACAGAGAATTGATTATCAAAGCGTCAAGGGCATCAAAGTGCCCATCCCAAGGAAGGGGATTTGCAAACCCTTTTTGTATATCTCCTTCACCAGGTGTTATCAATAAAATATTTATTCATTGTAAAGTCTTTCCATTTGGGTTATTGCATTTGATAGATCTAAAGCGTAAAGAAACCACAAATTGTTGTTAGGGTCATGTGTCACCTAGTGACTTAAGTGAAGTGTTTTTGGTACACCTTCCAAGAAATTTCACACTAACAAATGACGACTCCAATGGGTTTTTAGCTACATTTTTCGCCCAACAAATGGAGACTCCACTGGTGTAATAACAACGTTCTTGGGCGACTGAAGTTTCAGTAAATTTCAGGGTTTTCTATAGCTATTTTTAGTCGCTCAATTTCCATTTATAGTATTATTTCCTTTTTTTGTCAAATTTTCGGATTCTGATTGTTTTTTGGTTCTTTTTGCAAGTCACAGGTATTAGCCGAGCAAGAGATGAAAAAATATGTGTGATATCTACCAATCAAGAGTCCTAGGAGTAAAAAACACTTTTCAGCCCTAGGTCTGCATTGCATAACACACTTTTTGGCCCAACAAATGTGTTTTCCACTGTTCCAGGTTAGTACCTACATTTTAAAAAAAATTTGGAAAATTTTCAATTTTTTTTTTAGATTTGTCGAGAGTGTTGTGTGTAGAATGGGAAATGTTTCCTATATTTGTCTCCCCTAGGCCTATATTCTCTTATTTTTTCTCTTTAAGGAAGGAAAAACCCCCCTAGGGTTTAGAGTACACCTCCAGATTGTTAGGAAGAGATTGTTTGAGTGAGGAGTCTAGGGTTTCAACATTTTCAACCACTAATTATCAGAGTTTTGTCTATTATTTTTTATCACTTTTGGATAGGCTCTTTTACCTTTTCTCGATTTAGAGTATGGGTTTTTCAATTTCCCCCTTAGGATCCCCTTGAGTATCCTAGGTTTTAAAGCTTCATACCTATACTTTGCAACATTTTTCACCTCTGATTTTTGTTGTTTGTCTTCACCATTTACATCATATTAGTGCCTCTATATCCCATTCCCTTTGACATTAGGTATTTTAGGCATTTTATGTGTCTTTGAGTAGATTGTTTTCCTTCTCTTCTTAGCTACTTGATAGCCTTTTTGGGTGGGGTTTTGCATGCTTGATTAGTTGTTTATTTTATGTCATTTTCATAATTATTTACAATATTTCAACACTTTATTTTCAACAATATATGGCATCATCAAACATGCTCAATTAACTCATCCACTTGACACATCACTTTCACACACTCACACCCTAAAAAAACATATGCTTGGTTAACATCACCAAGCCAATACTTGAAACACTACACCTTAATATTTCAACCTACATAGATTAAGCCCACTTGAGCACTAGGGCTAGACAATCTTTGTAGTTTAGGTGTAGGGTTAGTGGGATAGGCTTCCAATAACACCCATCAATCTCTTTCATTGATACATAGAAGTTGACATATTAGGGAGCTTAAAGTCCTTCACCGTCCGAAGGTCCAAAGCTGGAGTGCATCAGAGAACCTAATTTAGAGGGGATTAGGCTAGGTCATCATGCGAGCAGTTCTCCTTAGGGCTACCCAACCCATGGCAGGGAATCTCGTGCATTGGCTAACTACCAAGAAGCTTAAGATTCGACCACCCCCGTGGGATGAAGGTAACCATAGTGATCAATTAGGAAAACACCTTATAGGACTGGTTGTGGGAAGCAGTTGGTTCTCTACTCTACCTTTCTCTAGACAACTTTGCTTACAGGGATGCTATTCTGTCAAGTAAGAAGTTCTTTGGAAGGTCATATGAAACAATAGATTTAGGATTTTTTGAGGATTTAGACCACCTATAGGTTAGAGGTATTTTTCTTTGATAGGATATGTTCTCCTGTATTAGAGTAACATCATTAATATAGCTATTTTACACTTGGCACCACCACACTAGGTGTTTTCTTGTTGGTTTTTTCTCTTTTATTTCTATCATCACCCTTTAGCCCTTAGATTCATTATTGTCTTGACATCATTGCACCCCCTAGGTGTTTTTCACAGAGAATTCAAGGCCTTCTCTCTCAATTCTTGTTAGGACATATTACGCCTCCCCATTGAGTTAGAGTACATCCTCCCAGTCCTCCATTGAGTCATCATTCTGATTCTGATTCTATTGATTCTTCCAATTCTTCCTTTGATTCCGCCTCTTCTCAACCATGTACTGTCACCATGTCAGCCACCAACGTGGGTGTGTGAAAAAAAGGTACCAACCAGGGTAACCCCACAAGCAGAACCTCCATCGGTGTGGTCACTCCTTCTCCAATGCTTCCTTTTATGGTTGGTTTGAGTCTCCTAGATTTCATCCAACTCATCAATGATTCTTTTCTCCATGATCCCAACTAAATAGTTATGCCTATTAAACTTCCTTTAGAAATCCAAAATTTTTAATGTAATCCTGAAGAAAATCCCACAAATCATGTTTTCTCATTCCATATGTGGTGTTTATCTAATTCTATCGTTGAAGACTCCATTAGCCTTTGTCTATTTCGACACACTCGTATTGGTGTTGCTGCTAAGTGGTATGTTAATCAAACTAGAGCCACGCATTCCACTTTCACGACTCTTGCCAAAGATTTTCTTTCCTATTTCTAGTTCCCTCTCCATTATGAAACTGGTACCAAACTATTGACTTCTTTCCATCAAACTTCTTCTACTCACCTATCTGACCATGTTCAGGAATGGCATAAAAGGAGGAGCGTATGTAGAGCTCCTAAATTCTTAGACCCCATCTATATGGATTGGTTCCTTAGATCACTTTTGGCCCCCATTTTTAAATATGTTGCATCCAACTTCCCCTAGTCTGAGGAAGATGTGCTCCAAGTAGCCTTGAAATTTGATCTGATCTATGCCTAGTCAGGTTATGTTTATACTATCAACCCCGATCCGCCTAGACCTAGTGTTGTTAATGCACTGGGGGAATATCTTGTCGTGGATGGTATCGTTGGAACCATTTCACACCATCAACATATACTCCACTTACAATGAGTTGTGGTCAACCTCAGGAAGGGACCAGTTCCTCTTACATTTATTACTCCCCCAATATTTCACGTGGGAACTCTTATCCAGCTCCCAACACTTCATATGCATATCCCCGTCCACATGAATAGATGTCGGGGCCAACTTTTTATCCGCATGTTTATCCCAATGTTGCCTCATCTCCTTATTATTTGTACGCACTTCCTAACACTCAAGCACCTCCAACACTAGTGCCCTAGCCCCCCATGCCTGCTCCACATCTACCATAACAACAACCTCTTCCACAAGGTCAAGTGTATGCTTAGCAGAGCGCAACCAATCCCCCTAACCCCAAGAAAAGGAACAAGGGTAAAGGAAACCAGAACAAAAAATCTCAAGGTAATCATGGTAGCTAGGGTCCACCAACCAATGCACCTGAGGGACCCCATCCTAGTCTCGCAGCCCAACAAAAGGGCGAGCAACCCAAGAAAACCAAGGGTCTTTGTATGAACAAACCTTGCACCTGTTGCGATGTATATGGCCATTATACTCATGAGTGTCCCCTTTTACCTCATATGCATCAAGTATGGGAAGTTCAAGCAGTTTCTTCTAGATGACCGTAACCCATAGCTCCTCCTCCCCCTCCTGCTTCATCTCAATTGGCAATGCTTACCTATCATTTTCCTTACCAAGGATATCTTTTTGCTCAACCTACGTAAGGTTAGGTAGCTCCACCAGCTAAACGATCTGGTCACCATGATTATCAGATTCTTATGTTTAATTCTGATGAGGTCAATGCTGCAAAAGTCAACCTCTAAACTCGATCGCACCAATATGACAAGCCACCTGCTAAGTCAACGACTAAGTCCCAACCCCAAGTTTCCATTGAGCGTTTGTCGTCATCCAATGGTACCTTAAAAATCCCTCCACCTAAGGTAGAGGTTATTCCCAAGATCCCCAAGGGTCCATTACATCGAAATGTTTCTTTTGCTAATGTTTCCCATACCTATATCATATTAGATGACTTGGCACAATCTCTTGCTGCCATGTCAACACTGGAAGTACCCATCCCAGTAGAAATCTCTACTCTCTGATTTGGTTTTTGTCGATCCCAAAGATGATCATATGATTTTCTTTCATTTTGACATGTAGGAAACACTTCTCTACCTTCATCCGTTGTATTTCAAATACTAGTCTCCATAAGAAATTCCATTTTTTAGAGGTGTATCATAGACGAAGGCCCCTCCACCTATGTGATGGATGCGAGTGTTTGGAAGCAACTTGGTTCACCTGACTTGTATCCTTCCACCATCACTTTTTGTGCTTGGGACAATCATCCCTCATAGCCCCTTGGCTTGTATCACAACTATCTTATCATTGTTACTAGCAATACTGTCTCTATTGATATCGAAGTCATTGATGCCCCCTTAGACTATAACATCCTTTTAGGTCACAGTTATACCTATGTTATGTCAGTTGTCACATCTATGGTTCATTGTAAGATGTTATTTCCCCGTAATGGAAATGTCGTCACCATCGATAAGTTGATGTACTACAATCCCAAATCTCAGACTTCACCTTAGTCCAACATCTCATCCATGACTGACAATAAGAGTGTCTCATCCCTCACCAATGTCTCTCCTAGAGTCTACAAATATTCCACTTTGCTTGGTGCTTATTATGGTCCACCACCTACTCCTTTTGAGCCTAGCTCATCTAATGTTTGCATGCCCCAAGTGTTAGGGTCCTATATTTCATAGGATGACTTGATTGTAGCTGTAATTTTGTATATGAGATATTGTAAATAATATTCCATTCTGCAAATTTATTTCCAAATAAATAGAAAAACCTCCTACGTCTTTTAGCATTGAAAATGAACTGGCTAAAGTAAAATTTTATATTCCTCTTACTGAATTAATGAATAAAAATGCATACAGATCACAAGTCATAAACGCCTTGAAGATAAGGGAAGGGACCGACACAATCAATTTGGATGATGACCGACCTGAGTTATTGTTTGGGCCTGAAGTCGAAGGAAAATATCAAGATGGAAGTGTACCCCCTTGCTACATTAGCTTTAACATTCATGATAAAGTTCTACACAATGTTATGCTTGATCCTGGAGCCTCACATAAACTATTACCTAGAGATATTATGGAGAAACTAGACTTAGACATAACTAGGCCTTATAAATATTTATATTCATTTGATTCAAGTAAAGTCAGATGCTTAGGATTAATCAAAGATTTATGTGTTACTCCAGTCCAAATACCAGCAAATATCTTGGTAATGGACATTGTAGTAGCATACATACCTCCTAAGTATGGAATGTTTCTCTTGAGATCCTGGGGAGAAAAATTACAAGGCACTTTACAAATGGATATGACTTATGCTACAATTCTAATGTTTGGTCAGCCAAGAATATTATACAAGGAAACACTAATGAACTACATGTCTAGTAGTCAAGACAAACCCAACAATTACCCTCTGTATTCATTACATTCAAACATGGATTCATTTATCTTATACAATAATGAATGTGTAGAAAATGAAGTTTCACACTTAGAAGCTGAAATCAGTGATATAGAGGAAATAAAATTGGATACTGAAGAAAAATATGTAGAGGGAGAGGCTCTTTGGAATATGAATTTTGATGGGGTTGTGAGTAAGGATGGAGCAGGGGAAGGTGTTTTCATTGTAAACTCATCCACAAATATGGCAAAGGGACATGGTTACAAACTTAATTTTCAGTGCACTAATAACATAGATGAATATGAAGCACTAATATTAGGGCTGCAAATTTTAAAGAGATTAGGAGAAAAATGAATTTTTGTGCACGAGGATTCTAAGCTAATAATCAATCAAATTAAGGGTGAATATGCTGCTAAACACCCTAGACTAAGAGCCTATAGAAATGCAATTTTGGATTTTTTGCAATGCTTTCCTGAATATGATTTGTCTGTTATCCCTAGAAGCCAAAATATTTTAGCTAATGCCTTGGTTGTTTCAACCAACACTTACAAGATTCCTTTTCATCCCAATAGGAGGTATGTGGTGGAAGTGAAACATAGGCCAACTGTTCCGGATAATGTAAGATATTGGCAGGTTTTCGGTAATGATAAACAAATAGAAAACTTCTTACAAATGAAAGATGAATTTGAGTCTGTAAATATTGATATAGAAAATGATATAGATGAAAATGAAAAAGAAATAGTGGTTAATGAAATTACTGATAATCAATAAGAAATTGAGGTTCTACAATTAAAGGACAATGTGTTACCAAGAGGATTGGTACCATTGGAAGAGATTCTTGACTTTGACGATGTAGCCAAGAAGACAAAAATAGAACCAGTATGAGCTGAGGTAGATGAATGTAACATAGGAACTGCAGAGAACCCCAAAATTGTCAAACTGTCTAAATCCTTACCACCTAAAGAAAAACAAAAATATATTGAGATTTTTAAAGAATTCTCTGATGTGTTTGCCTGGAGCAATGAAGACTTAAAATATTATGATACAAGTATCATTCAGCACACCATTCCCATCAGGGAAGATCAAAATCCTTTTAAATAGAAATTAAGGAGAATAAACCCATTTTTACTACCTTTGATAGAAAAGGAAGTCAAGAAATTTTTCAATGCAAAGATCATTGTACCCCTTAGATTTTCGAAATGGGTCTGAAATCTAGTATCTACTTGGAAGAAAACATGTGAAATTAGGCTTTGTTAGATTTTAGAAATCTTAACAAGGTTTATTTAAAAGATAACTATCCCCTTCCTAAAATGGATTACATCCTACAAAAGGTAATTTGCTCCAGCAGAATCTCATTCCTGGCTGGTTTCTTAGGATACAACCAAGTTCTACTTCATCTTGACGATCAACACAAGACAACATTTACTACACCATGGGGCACTTTTATGTATGTAAAAATGCCTTTTGGCCTTATGAATGTTTGGGCCACTTTCCAAGGAGAAATGGACATAGCCTTTGTTGATGAAATTGATAGGTTCATTGTGATTTACCTAGATGATATAACTGTGTTTTCAATGACATGTGAAGAACACTTTGTTGGAAATAATACTGAGAGGGGGGGTGAATCAATATTATTAAATCAATTATTTTTCATTTCATAATCAGATTTGTATACGCTACTTCAGCTATGGGAAACTGCGTATATACGCTACTGTGTCTAAGGAAACTAGCGTATATTAGAAAACTTAAGATTCATTAATTGTTGATCTTTAATCAGTGCATCGCGACTTCATTAATCATAAGAACAGTAAACAGGAGCAGTAAAACATAACAGATCATCACACACATGGACACAAAGATATAAGGTGGAAACCTAATGTGGGTGAAAACCACCTGTTGCAATTCGTCTCTATCTTCTTTTAATTAGAAACTTATTTTTACAATGATTTTGTATTGGTGCAGTCTTATACCAGTATGTAGGCTGCTACCTGCAGAAGGCTACAACCTTCTCTCATTCTCCAGCTTCTCCTGGAAGGGAGCTACAACCCCCTTAGCTCTTGTACTAGCTGAGGTACTAGTACGTAGGTGCTGACCTACAGAAGGCTACAACCTTCTCTTTTCTTCTAGGTACCACGTTTCATAAATTTTCAGACTGGATCCATGAATAACATCAATCAAACATCAAATATATCTGCACCAACCAATCTCCTTTGCACCAAACAAACTGAATCAAATAGTCACTTCTCTGAATGTTGTACCTAGAAAACAATAACAGTAACCAGACACCAACCCAGACCACTGCAACAACAAACAGAAGTAGCTAAAACATATTTCAAGAGACGTACGCTACTTCAATGTGTAAAACCTGCGTGCATATGCTTCTGAATTGAGCGCAACCTACGTATACGCTATTTTGAATTACAGAATCGGCGTGTACGCGCCTTTTCTTTGATGAACCTGCGTATAGATCTATAAAGGATACTTCATTCTTTCAGATATTCAGACATCAGTTACACCCAAATTATCAGATTTATAGATCAAGTCATGCGCCAAATATAACAGATCAAAATCACACAAAGATAATACTATTCAAGTCTTGAGTTTTGACTCATCAATAGAACTTATCCATATTCTTGTGCTTAGGTTCCTCCTTGATTCAGATTCAGCTATGCACCATAAACCATTCACTAGTATTTTCGATCTTGCTCTTCATAAGATCTTCAATCCTTGAGTCTAATACTTTTGCCAAATGATCTCCTCCTTTTTATAGTCTTAGGCCTTACTCAAACCATGGTCCAAAACCATAGAGAACCAATACTAGGGACCCAATACCTAGGTTTAATACTTCGGACGCAATACCAAGGTCCAAAACCATAGGTCTAAATACCATGGACCTAAAAATAAGCTTTCCCACATGTACGCGCTTTTCCATGCATGAAAATGCGTGCATACGCATACGTGACTTTTGATCGGCAATACCGCATGTATACGCGACTTTGTCAAAGGAAACCTACATATACCTCGCTTTCTTTCATTCTGAGAGCCTGAACAGTGATCTACCATCTGAGTGAGTTGCCATCAAGGACAACACTTGTTTCATATCGCCAAACCTGTGTCATAATGCCAACAATCTCCCCCTTTGGACTTGATGGAAACCCCAAGTCACTCTAAGTCATTCTCCCCCTTTGACATCAAGGGAAAAGGGTTATGCTCCCCCTGAGTTCATGCTGAAATCTCTGCTCTGCTGTGCTGTTCATGCTCCCCCTGCAAGAAGATGTTCTACAAGAAGATACATAACTTTATACATCATAAGTGACCTTCCTACCACCAAAGACTCATACATACATCCATCTCCCAACCAAGTGGGAATTGACTCATCCACCCAACCAAGTGGGGATACACCAAAATTTTACACAAGATAAAACAAGAACATTACATTATCCATCCTAGGCATAGTGGGGAAATCAAGGAAGGCCATTACATGACCTTGATAAGAAAAGAAATATATGACATAGAAACAAAATATCTACAACCAAATTATGATAGTTATCAACAACTGTCATCAGCAGCATCTATCAATCATCAATCAGACCAGCAACCATGTTCTCCTTCTGTACCTGTTCCCCCTAAAACCAAAGCACTATGATCTTGAACCAAGATCTTCTTGGATAATGCCAACAATGCATTATTAGAAGAATATATATGCTCCCCCTGAACCTGTGCCAGATGGTCTCTGTCAGACCCATATCAGACTCCTTTCATCTTGAGCCTGGCCCACTGTTTGTCTTCAAGCCAACATATATGCGACTGTACCCACATAAACCAACGTATGTACGTGGATCCTCCTCATGGAACTTGTGTACACCCACTTTTCTCTGAAACAGACAAATTTCAACAACAAGATGATGCATCGACTACTCCCAGCTTCTGTCTGAGGTATTCAAATATTTCCATGGGCAGTGGTTTGGTGAGTATATCAGCAACTTGTTCCTTGGAGGGAACATACTCTAATTTAACCTTTTGTTCAAGCACTTGTTCCCAGAGAAAATGATATTTGATAGGCATGTGCTTGGTCTTTGAATGCATGAAGAGATTCTTTGAAATACTGATTGCACTTGTATTATCACAAAAAATGGAGATAAGTGGAGTACAAGTGATTTACATGTCTTGCAATGTTTGCATCATCCAAAGGAGTTGTGTGCAGTAAGATGCAACAGCTACATATTCTGCTTCAGCTGTAGATAATGCAATTGAACTCTGTTTTTTGCTGAACCAAGATACTAATCTAGGACCCATGAAGAATGCACCACCACTAGTGCTTTTTCTGTCATCCACGCTTCCTACCCAATCTGCATCTGCATATGCATGAAGTGTGAGATTTGTACTTCTAGGATACCATAAGCCATAGTTTTGAGTTCCTTGAAGATACTTGAAAATTCTCTTAACTGCCTGAAGATGAGTTTCCTTTGGATTTTCCTGAAACCTTCCAACTATTCCCACTGCATGCATAATGTCTGGTCAGGTACCTATTAGATAGAGCAGACTACCAATCATGGATCTATAGGTTGGTTGATGCACTGCTGCTGATTCATCATTTGCGCTGAGGCTGCATCCTATTACCATAGGGGTACATACTGGTTTCGAATCCTCCATCCCATATTTCTTCAAGATCTGCTTGAGATACATGGTTTGTGATAGAAAAATACCGTCTTTGTTTTGTTGGACTTGTAAACCAAGAAAATATGTGAGCTCACTAAGTAGGGACATTTCAAATTCTTTTTGCATCACCAAGGCAAAGTTTTGACTCATGTCTTCTTCATTGATACCAAAGATGATATCATCAACATATACAACAAGTATTAGCAACTTATCATTGTCAATTTTAATATATAGATTGTTGTCTGTTGATCCTTTTGTAAAACCTTGTTGATGGAGATACTTATCCAAACGATAATACCAAGCCCTTGGAGCCTGTTTAAGGCCATAGAGAGCCTTTTTGAGTCTACATACAAGTTTTGGATCATTTCCAAGGATAAACCCATCTGGTTGCTCAATATACACTTCTTCATCCAAGTCTCCATTTAGAAAAGTAGACTTCACGTCCATTTGAAATACTTTGAACTTCTGAAAGCTAGAAAGAGAAAGGAACATTCTTATGGCCTCAAGTCTAGCAACTAGTGCAAAAGTTTCTTCAAAGTCTATGCCTTCTTGTTGAGCATACCCTTTACAAAAAAGTCTTGCCTTGTTTCTAATAACATCTCCATTTTCATTCAGTTTATTTTTGAATATCCATTTTGTGCCGATTACATTTTTATCGTTTGGTCTAGGAACCAACTCCCAAGTGTTATTCTTTTCAATCTGCTCCAATTCTTCATTCATGGCCTTGAACCAACATTCATCTTTGCATGCTTCATTTACATTTTGCGGTTCAGTGGAGGAGAGCAATGCTAGGTAGTTTGAAGCTTCTAAAATAGTTCTTCTTGTTTGCACACCTGCCTCTTTTTGCCCCAAAATTTGAGTTTTTGGATGATTCTTCTGAACGTACCTGGATGGAGTCTTTTCTTCTATCCTTATCTGTTCTTCTGGTGCCTCATGGGTTTCTTCTTCATCATGAGTCTGATTTGTTGTTGAAGGATAGTCCTCATCATCTTTGAAATCTTCAGATTTTACTTGCCTAGGAATGTTTCCTTCTTCATCAACCACTGCATCAATACTTTCAACAATTTTTCCAAGTCTTTTATTGTAACACTTATATGCTTTGTTTTGGGGAGAGTAACCAAGAAGAATTCCTTCATCTGCTCTAGGTTCAAACTTACCAAGGTTTTCATCAGTCTTTTTGATGTAACATTTTCTTCCAAAATTTTTGAAGTATTTTACTGTGGAAGTCTTACCATACCAAAGTTCATGAGGAGTTTGAGTGTTGTTTACATAGACGTTTGTCTTGTTGAGAATAGTAACTGCAGCAAATGCGGCTTCACCCCAGAAGGTTGCGGGAGTTCCAGACTCATCAAGCATAGCACGAGCCATTTGTTGAACCGTTCTATTCATCCTTTCCACTACTCCATTTTGCTGAGGAGTCCTTGCAGTAGAGAATTCCCTTCTTATTCCATGTTCTTCACAAAAATCGAAAAATTCATCCGAGGTAAATTCCCCACCTCTATCAGACCTGAGGCATTTGATTATGCGATCTGATTCGTTTTCAACCAAGGCTTTGAATGCTTTGAACTTTTCAAAAGCTTCGTCTTTATACTTCATAAGTCCTATCCAACACATCCTGGAAAAGTCGTCAATGAACAATATAAAGTATTCTTCTCCTCGAGGTGACCTTTTCCTAGATGGACCACATACATTAGTATGGACAAGTTCAAGTGGCCTACTAGCTGATCCTTCCTTCTCAGGGAAATTAGTTCTGGTTTGCTTCCCAAACTGACATGATTTGCATATTGTATTGTTTGGAATTCTGATGTTAGGGAGATCACGAACAACCTAATATTTGCATGCTTTCCTTATTTGAGAGAAGCTTATATGCCCTAATCTTCTGTGCCATAGTCAGTGTTCATCATTCTTGCTTAGATAGCATTGTTGTTTTCCTCCCTTGAGTATGTATAAATTATTTAGTGTTCTTATGCCTTTGATCACTGTTTCTCCTGTATCAAGCTCACAAACAATACATCCATTTGATCGAAATATTACCTCATTTCCTTGATCACACATTTGACTGACACTTAATAGATTATGCTTTAAGCCATCAACATACATAACATTCCTAGCTTTGACCTTTTCTTTCAAAAGAACAAAACCTTTACCTTTTATGAATGCAGGAGTGTCATTTCCAAATGAGACCTTCTTTTCCTTTTCTAAGGCACTATATGATTGAAGTTTTTCTTTATCACATGTCATATGTTTTGAGCATCCACTGTTGATGTACCACTGGTTTTCCTGCCCTTTCGCATATAAGGCTATACCACATCTTTCTGGTTGCGGTTCTTTCTTCCTCCATGTTTTGGGGCTCAATGAAGCTTGCTCCTTCTAAGTTGTTTGCCGAAACCTACTCCTGCATTCAGAATCTTTATGACCAAAGTTGTTACAAATAGAACATTTTATTTCATTTTCAAGGGCAGAAAAGTTATTACAGGTTCTTTTCATGATTCCAGTCACACTCATTTGATTTCGTGCTTCTCTGGTCATGATGGTCTTGTAGGAAACACATTGAGCTGCTTTATGTCCAAAGTTATGACAAGAGAAACATTGGCCATTGAAGAAATTCCTGCAATCATCAAACCTTCCATCTAGGTGATTGTAATAGCCATTCGTTCTTGAGGCAAATTGAGAATGATTTACCTGTGGTTGGTTGTAGCTTCTGTTCATCCTTGAAGTAGATTGCCCTCGATTTACTTGGTGATCTTCATTGTGCCTTTGCTGTCTATTGTCAACTTGTTCACTTCTCCTTGCTGCTTCAAGATAACTTTTGGAGGTAGATGGCTTCTGTGCTTGAGATGTTTCTTCAGTATACCCAAGACCAGTATTGATTAGAGGAGAATGTTGCACTTTGATAGTCTCATCTAAATTTTCAGATCCTTTAACAAATCTAAGATTAAGAGCTTTTGTTTTCTCAATGTCCTTTCTAAGTCCCACAATTTCACATTGTAACTTTTCATTGTGTTTTTCCCTTTCAGCAAGTTCGAATGTCAGAGTGTCTATAATCATATTCTTTTCTTCTAAAAAAATTTTGAGTTTAGAATTTTCTTCATAAAGACCTTCTTCATCTATAGCATCCAAGAAATCATCATCTTCAAAAGCCATCAAAAGTATATAATAATTACCTTGTTCATCTTCATCACTATTTGAAAATCCATCACTGTCTTCATGTGTGTAATAGCTCTTCTTACTTACATTTTGTTTTATGTTCCATCTAACTGGTTCCTTACCTTTGTCAAGCTTATCTTTATGAGGACACTTGGCAGCATAGTGACCGAATCTTCCATAATCAAAACATTTGAAAGGTAGCTTACCTCTGAATCTTCTGGAGCCCCATTGAAGGTTCTTGACAAAATTTGATTCTTCCTCTTCTTCCGACATATGTCCTGAGTCATTTTAATCTCCTTTTCCTGAGGCTTTGAATGCGGCTTATCTCTTGTCTGATGGTCCCCTTTTTATCATTTCGTAAGCGGTTAGGATTCCGTGTAGCTGTGACATGGTAATGCTCTATAGATTCTGTTTTTCTTCTATGGCAGAAACTTTTGATTCAAACTTAGAAGATAAAGATCTTAGAACCTTTTCAACCAAAACAACTTCTTTTATTTCTTCACCCAAATTGATCATACAATTAACAATCTCATCTATACGTAGGAAATAGTTAGCCACACTTTCATCATTGTGCATTCTGAAATTTTCATATTGAATTCTGAGAGTTTGTAGTTTTGCCCGTTTTACCTGATCATCTCCTTCATAGCTCAGAACGATCTTGTCCCATATTTATTTTGCGGTTTTGAGCTGGATAACCTTGATGAATTCTGATCAAGATAGACTTCCTAATAGAGTATTGAAAGCCTTTGCATTTGTTTCATACTGCTTCTTACCAGCGGTATCTGTAGGAGTTGCTGATGGAAATGTGTATCCTGTTTCCATGATATCCCAGACTTCTGTACCAAGAGATTGAAGATATGTTGTGATTCTTACATTCCAATAGATGAAGTTGCTCCCATCAAAAATTGGTTGCCTGATCGATGCTTCTTTCTCGTAGTTGCTCATGATGATAGATCTTCCTTCAAGCGATCAAGCTTCTTCTGAAGGACTTGCTCTGATTCCAATTGTTGGAAATAATACTGAGAGGGGGGCTGGATCAGTATTATTAAATAAATTATTTTTCATTTCACAATTAGATTTGCATACGCTACTTCAACTATGGGAAACTGCGTATATATGTTACTGTGTTTAAGGAAACCAACATATATCAGAAAACTTAAGATTCATTAATTGTTGATCTTTAATCAGTGCATCTGGACTTCATTAATCATAAGAACAGTAAACAGGAGCAGTAAAACAGAACAGATCATCACACACATGGACACAAAGATATAAGGTGGAAACCCAATGTGGGTGAAAACCACCTGCTGCAATTCGTCTATATCTTCTTTTAATTAGAAACTTCTTTTTACAATGATTTTGTACTGGTTCAATCTTATACCACTATGTAGGTTGCTACCTGCAGAAGGATACAACCTTCTCTCGTTCTCCAACTTCTCCTAGAAGGGAGCTACAACCCCCTTAGCTCTTGTACTAGCTGAGGTACTAGTATGTAGGTGCTGACCTACAGAAGGCTACAACCTTCTCTTTTCTTCCAGGGACCATGTTTCATAAATTTTCAGACTGGATCCATGAATAACATCAACCAAACATCAAATATATCTACATCAACCAATCTCCTTTGCACCAAACAAACTGAATCAAATAGTCACTTCTCTGAATGTTGTACCCAGAAAACAATAACAGTAACCAGACACCAATTCTGAACCCAGACCACTGTAGCAACAAACAGAAGTAGCTAAAACATATTTCAAGAGACGTACGCTACTTCAATGTATACAACCTGCGTGCATACGCTTCTGAATTGAGCCCAACCTGTGTATACGCTATTTTGAATTATAAAACCAGCGTGTATACGCACCTTTGCTTTGATGAACTTACCTACAGATCTATAAAGGATAATTCATTCTTTCAGATATTCAGACATCAATTACACCCAGGTTATCAGATTTATAGATCAAGTTATGCGCCAAATATAATAGATAAAAATCACACAAAGATACTACTATTCAAGTCTTGAGTTTTGACTCATCAATAGAACTTATCCTTCTTCTTGCGCTCAGGTTCCTCCTTGATTAAGATTCAGCTATGCACCATAAACCATTCACCAGTATTTCCGATCTTGCTCTTCATAAGATCTTCAATCCTTGAGTCCAATACTTTTGCCAAATGATCTCCTCCTTTTTATAGTCATAGGCCTTACTCAAACCATGGTCCAAAACCATAGAGAGCCAACACTAGGGACCTTATACCTGGGTTTAATAATTTAGACACAATACCAAGGTCCAAAACCATAGGTCCAAATGCCATGGACCTAAAAATAAGCTTTCCCACATGTACGCGCTTTTCCGTGCATGAAAGTGCGTGCATACACATACATGAATTTTGATCGGCAATACCGCGTGTATACGCGACTTCGTCAAACGAAACCTGCTTGTACCTCACTTTATTTCATTCTGAGAGCCTGAATAGTGAGCTGCCATCTGAGTGAGTTGCCATCAAGGACAACACTTGTGTCATAGCGCCAAACCTACGTCATAATGGCAACACACTTACTCCATTTAAGAAGAGTTTTTGAAAAGTGCAGAAAATATGGTATCTCCTTAAACCCTAAGAAACCATTTTTGGTTTAGAGGAGGGAAAACTTCTAGGTCATATAATTTCTAAAGAAGGTATTAGAATTGATCCTAACAGAGTTGAAGCCATACTGAAAATTGACCCTCCTAGAAACAAGAAAGAAGTTCAATCCTTCATTGGTAGGATAAATTTTCTCAGAAGATTTATTCCTAACTTGGCTGAAATCTTAAGATCCATTACAAATATGTTAAAGAAAGACATGGAAATAAAATGGAATACTGAAGCCAAGAAATCCTTTAGTGAAGTAAAGTTAGCTTTAACTACTACTCCTATTTTGATAAGCCCTGACTTTACAAAGGATTTCATTATTTTTTCTTTTGCATCTTAGCATACTATTACAATCATTTTATTAGAAAAAAATAGTGAAGGCCATGAATAACCCATAGTTTTTTCAGTAGAGCTCTGAGGGATACATCTCTGAAGTACAACATCATGGAGAAAGAAGCCTTCCCTTTGGTAAAGGTATTAAAGGGTTTTAGAGTGTACATGCTACATTCTCATATCATTGCATTTGTCCCAAGTTTCGTGGTAAAATATATTCTTACACGGATTGACCTAGATGGAAGAAGAGAGAAATGGATTGTTGTAATCCTAGAGTATGACATTGAAATAAAACCAAACAAGCTCATCAAAGGTTAGGGATTGGAAAAACTAATGGCTGAATCCAATTTTCATGCACTAGATATCAATTATATTACTGCATTGGATGAAAAGGAAGAGTTGGTGACTCCATAGTTGTCAGAGACCTTTGGTACTTCACCATGGCATGTAGACATTATCTTTGTACTACAAAAATTACAAGCTCCTCCTGGTTTAACCAAAACAAAAGCTAGGTTTCTTAAAATTAAAGCTATGAAATTCTATATTTTAGATCAAAATGTATATTGGAAATATGGTGGAGGTATTTTACTAAACTGTTTACTGAAAGATGAAGCAGACAGGGTCATGGAAGGGTTTCATCAAGGAGACTGTGGAGGCCATTAGTATTAGAAAACCACAACCAACGAAATCCTAAAGAATGGTTTTTACTAGTCTACCTTGTTTGTAGACGAGCATAAGAAAGTCACCACTTGCCACCAGTGTCAAATCTTTGAAGGCAAGAGAAAACTTTTGCCTTTACCATTGAAACCCATTTCAATTGAAACTCCTTTTCAGCAGTGGGGCCTGTATTTCATTGGTGAAATCCATCCCAGCTCCTCAGTCCAACATAGAGGGATCTTAATAGCCACTGATTACTTTACCAAGTGGATTGAGGCTATCTCAAGAAGGCAAGCCACATATATTGTCATTATCCAAATTTTAGAGGGTAACATTTTGTCTAGGTTTGGATGCCCCATAAGATTATCACTAACAATGTTGTTTCCTTTAAGTCAAAGAAAATGGTAAATTTTTGTAACAGGTACCACATAAGATTAAGACACTCAACTGCCTATTACCCACAAGGAAATGAGCTAGCTGAGTCCTCCAACAAGATTTTAGTCAACATCATCAAAAAGTTGTTGTAGGAGAATAAAAAAATCCTGGCATAAAAAGTTGATTAATGCCTTGTGGGCTGACTGAATTAGCACCAAAAAATCTATTGGAATGTCTCCATTCTAGTTATTATATGGAGTTGATGTTGTGTTTCCTATTTCTCTAGGAGTTCCAGTGTTAAATTTTTTACAAGAATTGCAAGTGGAAACTAATGATTTACAAAGAAGGATCAACCAGACCATACAGTTGCAACAATCCATGGAAGAGGTGTATAACAAAACTCAAATTTTTTAAGACAACATTAAAATGATCTATGTCAGGAAAACAAAAGAAGATGATTTCCAGTTGTTAGCGCTTGAAATTTCACCTCAGGCTGAGAAAGGTAAACCTCAAGGCTACATCAAACCATTTAGCCTCGTAGCTAGCCCTACGGGGCAGGAGAAGGCTCTCTCCGGCCAATCTCGGCAGATCTTCAATGGGATGAGATGACCAACAAGGTAACACTGATATTAGGCTAGTAAACTGATTTAAAAAGGTTGATTTGGGGTTTTGGTGGCAATTTGAGGAATTGCAATTTTGGGTGCGGGGATTTGACACAGTTTCTGCAGGGGGTTCCTTGGGGCGAGGTAGGAAACAGTATTGATGCCTTAAATTGAGATGGATGATCAGGAATGAAAGATGAGGAGCTAAAGAGAGCAAACAATGACTTTGAATTCCCTTTAGATAGTAGAAAACATTGAAATTAAACAAATTTAAAAGCAGAGCATGGCTAGCATGAATTCATAATTTAACACTTCATTTGTTTAATGTGCAACAGTAAAGGAAAGGAAATGATTCACATAAACACACTTACAAGAACATTGAGAAACACACCATCAACACATGAGTCCACAAGAATCCCAAAGAGGACTGCAAAACCCTGGTCTTCCTTAGCCAAAAATTGCAGAGATACAGTGAAATAATACAATGATAGCTTCTCCCTCAAGAGTCCAACCATGAAAATGAGAAAGAAAGTACATAATATAGATGATATAACCTCTTTCGCTGCCTCCATGGGTCGAGATCACTATCCTAGGAGCTGTTTCAACCACTTCTAAACTAAGCACTACAAACTAGGCAGTCAAAACAACTTGCCTCTATAAACTTGGAAACCAATTCATACATTACATATTTACCCATTACATGAATGAATCTTCTAGAAGTGTTAAACAAGAGTAAAAGTGTCTTAGAGTTACAAAAATTACATCAAATATAATCATCTTCAACCCCAAAAAGTCAAACTGAGTCAAATCTGCGTTTTCTGGGCTGTACAGTGCAATCTGGCAAAAAACTACCTGACAGGTCGCGCCCCTTTGGAGCTCTGTTTGGGGTACTTGTAGGTGTCCAAATTGAGTAAAAGTGGGCTTGTTGGAAAGGTCTATGAGTCAAATTTCCAACCCAATTGGAATTTTTGAATTTGTAGTTCATTTTCTCTGTCAAAAACCAATTCGTCCAAGACAGCTTTCTGCAGTTCAAAAAAGTGGCAGAAAGTCAAATTTTGCATGTATTTTGACCTTCTGGAGGCCCAAAACTCCATAAAAACTCAAGTCCATCCATGGGCATATGTAAATTTACATAAAACATCAGGAAATGCTGATTTTTTGTGAAAAGGAGTTGCCATGACAAAGGGTCTCACGGGGGGTGAGACCCGTTAAAGAGCCAAAACTTGTAAATTACCAAAAAATGCCAAAATTACCCAAAATTCTCAAATTTTTTTTGGGATTTGAGCTGTGGCTAGGCTATTGAGTGCCATGATCTTTGAGTGAAGCCTCAGCCAAGATACGGAGTGGATTGGTCTTCTTCTTCCCTTTTAGGGCCTCGGACAACCGCCTTTGAAACATCTTCATTTTGGCCTTGCACACATGCATTCTTGCCCAGTAATGGTTTTTCATGTTCCTCAACAATATATTCTCTTGGTTGGCATTAGCCAACAGCCTCTCCAAGTGTGCATTCTCCTGGATGAGCATAGACTCTCGGTCAGCAGGCAATGGGTCACCGGGTCTTCTACGGTTCAAGGTTCGGTCACTACGAATCCTCCATAGCTCATCAAGTGCTTTCTCCTCCTCCAACTGTTTGTTGCGCTGCTCCAGGTAGGTGATGGTCCATTGGGCACCCTCAAATCTCCTCTGCAAAGCATCATTTTCAGCTCTGAGATGCTGAATGATCTCCTTTGCCTCCTGGCTAGGAGAACTGGTCTCAAGATCAACAAACTCAACATCGGGAACTCCTGATGGACCCTCATCAATCATGGGCTCTTTTACCCTCTCTGGTACCTGTGCTGGTGAAGAAAGCGAGTCCCCTTCCACCTGATGTGGAGATAACACTTGCTGAGCTGAAGATGAAGGCGAGACCCCTTCCACCTGCTGTGGAGATAGTACTCGCCGAGCTGCTGCAAACAAGGCCCTCTGGCCTCTCTGATAAGTGAGCTGAGATGAGGAACTAACATGTCTAGTGACAGGGATGTGATGCCGGTGTGATGGTCCTCCCTCCTCATGAACAACCTTAGGATGTGGCTGTGATGGCGCTGTGAAAAACTCACGAGAGATGAACTCCTCCCATGAGATGCCCTGCTGAGTCAACTAATGCAATACTACTAGCTGAATCAAACCATAATGATGAAGGCTCTTGTACTGCTGTGCCGGGGTCTTCCTCTGCAACATGGGCACCATCCTCTGAATGTTCCGAAAGAAGAAAACAGGGATGTTCATCATCCTCACTCGGGTGAAGTGCATCAAAAGGCGAATGTGATATGAGTACACCTATGAAAATCTGCCCTCACAGGTAAAATAGTGCATAATAAGCCTCATGATGGGAGCATACTCGCTCCGGAGAAACCTGAATGGAAAAACACCCGCCAAATGTCTTATGAATGGTGGCCGGACATAAGGCTCAAAGTGAACAATATCTAGCATCTTGCGCTTATTCCACACCTCACCAACATTAGGTATCCTTGTAGCATGTGAGATCACCTCGGGTGTCAATGTAAAGTTCACCCCTGCAAGATTGACATGTCCATCATGGAGGTGTAAAACAAAAAGGCGGGCCAACTCTCTGTGGTGCTGAATCCGAGAAATCCTCTCACAGAACTCATAACAAGACATGTACTGAAAACAAGTGACTGCCATAGGATAGGCCTGTAACTCTGCTAAAGAAGTGGGCTCCTCTCGCTTATGATGTCCACCCTTACCACCCTTACGAGGCCTCCTCTGTACCTCAACCTCTGCAGATGATGAATGGTCATTACTTTGCTCGTAAGTTTCGGTTTCTGACATAGTTTAGGAGCAAAGTGGACAAACTGTACTGCTGTCTCTGCCTGTAAAAAGTGCTGAATTCTATGCTATTTCAAGGGGAAAAAGACATGAGGGAAATGTTAGGGGAGGGACCTTTTTACAAGGAATTGGGAATATATAAATATGACAGGGAATTTTTAAGGAAAATGTTGCAAACCATTATTCATATAGGAGTACATATTTAAAATCAGGGATATTAGGATATCATTTGCAAAAATCACTGCATATGGGAAAAATATGTATGAAAGTGAACATATGGGGATATGGAAACATGCAGCATTAATAGGGGAAGATAGGGAAACATATGCACAAAACTGCTGACATATTCACCAACATTTTCCATTGTTTACACATGCATATGGTAGAGGGATATTAGGGTTTCGAATGCTTTGGGAGAGAGGTAGGGTTTACACTTTTAGTTATTAGGGAGAAGGGAGGGTTTGCATTTGATTTATAAAATAGCATGGGAGAAAAATAGGCATATATACAAGTGTGAGTGGAAAGGGGAAGGAGGGAAACAATTACAAAGGGAAAACACCTTGAAACAACACAAACCCTAGCACATTTTACCCATTAACATTGCAGTCATATGAAGAGGTTTCACTTGCACAATTTCAATCATTAAAACATGTTTTATGATATCCACCAATCATAACCACAACCATTTCAAGTTTAGAACACCTACCTCAAACAAATTTGTGGCTTGGAGAGCGTTTGAGCAAATTTAAAATCGATTTGCAGGGAGACAGCTCGACGGGTCGCGCACCACGCCCAACGGGTCGCGCACCTCTGATGGGTCGCGCCCGTTGTATTTTCACACTGTGGAAGACCCTTTGACGGGTCGCGCGCACCTGACGGGTCGCGCACCTGGCCTGACGGGTCGCGCACCAGTCCAATGCCCGAACTCACTCTCTATTCGCTCCTTTCTCTCAATCACTCTCTCAAACCTCTCTTGCAAGCGTCTAGGATGCACAATGAGAGTGATAGGAGGGAATTTGGGGTTTTATAAGTTTCATTTGAAAAAATTTCATTCATAAACCCACTTTCTAATGTTTTCTCTTTGACACTTTATAACACTGACTTTTTGGTTTCTTTTGTCCTGAATTTGACTCATTGAGTGCTTTGACTTGATTCTTTTTGTAGGTAGATCATCTGAGGGATCTTGGAAAGGGGACCAGGGTTGAATTTTGTTCACTGAAGACTTTTGAAATTTCATCACTTATTTACAAAAACTTGGAAAATGACATTGGCTTTAAAAACATAGTTTTTAAATCCAAGGTGAAGATTAGCTGTACCAGATAAGAAATCTTGAAGAAACACTTTTACAATCATCCCTCTGGCTTGCTGAATACTCATTGACTTTTCAGACACATGACCCTGTAAACATATTTGACCAAAACCCTAGACCTAGGAAATTGACCTCAAGACAAGATAAGACAAGCTTGAAAGAGTTTAATGACTGAAATGACCTGAACCAGTAATGCCAAGAGGGGTACAACACACCAGCTCCTCCATCAGGGTTATGGCATGCCTAACGGGATGCAAAAATTGACACTGATGAGACACCTACATATGCAAATGCAAAGAGTTTTGATCACTGATGGAGGGCTTAAGACCGACTCTAACTTTGGCTCCAATGGGGATGGTAGCTCCTTGGAGGTACCAAGAACCTTAGACCTCTGGGAGAGCAGACCAGTGCTTTATTCATTGGGCAATGGAGTCACCTTATACACATGTGACCAAATTTGAAACAACTTTAATTTACTTAGACAAGTGACTGAAGTCCTAGACTAAATTTGACACTAACTAACTCACTTTATGCATAAAATAAACTGACTGAAACAACTTTAAAAACTCACACCAACTAATCATCATCTTCAGAATTATAGCCTTCACTGCGGGCCCCAAACTAAAGATGGGAGATCAGTTCACACTTGCTGCAGAATGAAAGTAAAATGGTAATTACAATGAGAGTGATTAGAGCAGAAAATGCTCAAGCATGATACCTTTTGAGCAGCCGGCCATTCACCGACCCACCAAGACATTCATCACCGTTCATTTCTTTGAGAAGAAAAGCATTTGGACCACGGTATGCTGCAATTTTGTAGGGACCTTTCCACAAGTTGTCAAATTTTCCATGCTTCCCTTTGTCTTCATTGCGGGCATCCCATCTCAACACAACATCATCAATCTGAAAATCATCTGCTTTGGCCTTTTTGTCATAGATTTTCTTTATGCGCTCCTGCAACTTAAGGGAATTCTGGTGAACCTCTTCTCGTGTCTGCTGTAAATGAATCATTTGACTGATCCGTCGTTGCATAGGATCCTCCTCACCACCAGCTTCTTGAAACAATTTAGCTACTGGAACACTAAGTGAAGTCAGAAACACTGCATCTACTCCATAAACCAGTTCAAAAGGTGACATACCAATTGACTTATTTTGACTTACCCGATCAGCCCATAATGCATTTATTAGTTTCTTGTGCCAGCTCTTCTTATTTATTTCCAGCAATTTCTTTATAATGTTCACTAGAGATTTGTTCGAAGATTCAGCCAGCCCATTACCTTGCGGATGATAGGCGGTCGAATGCCCCAAGCTGATGTTATATTTATAGCAAAAATCTACCAACTTCTTGGATTTGAATGCTGCTGCATTATCTGTAATCAACTTATGTGGACAGCCGAAACGTGACAAGATATTACTTTCAAGAAAAGACATAATTACCGAATCCGTGGCTTGCCGGGTGGGAATGGATTCAATCCATTTCGTGAAGTAATCTGTGGCGGTCAAGATCCATCGATGCTGCCCGGAAGATGCTGGGTGGATTTCACCAATAAAATCCAAGCCCCATTGCTGAAATGGTGCACTGATTTCAATCGGCTTGAGAGGCAATGGCTGTAACTTCTGCTTTCCTTGAAAAATTTGACATTCATGACAACTCTTTACCGCTTTATACACATTAGAAAATAAAGAAGGCCAATAGAAACCAGCTCTCAAAATCTTATTAGCCGTGGTCTTCCAAAATAAGTGACCCCCACAGTCACCTTTATGGAAATCATCTACTGTTGTCTTAGCTTCCTCTTCGACCAAACAGTTCAGCAAGATGCCACCGGGATCTTTCCAATAAAGTGCAGATTTGATAATGAAAAATTTGGCAGCTTTTAGTTTCAATGTTCTAGCTTTGTTTCTAGGCATTCCAGGGGGTGAAGACAAATTTTGAAGCACATAAACTATATCAGCATACCAAGGAGAAGACACAAAGATATCGGATACCTGTAGAACTGAATTTTCTTCATCTTCATCGGACAAGGCAGCAATCAAATTGATATCAAGGACGTGAAGGTTTGTTTCAGCCATCAACTTAGCAAGACCTTGACCTTTAATCAACTTGGTAGGCTTAATTTCTACATCATATTCTAATAGTGCAGCGATCCACTTACCCCTTCTTCCTTCCGGTTCCGTTTGTACTAAAACATCCTTCACAGCTGCATTAGGGACATACGCCAAAATATGAGAATTCAATATGTATACCCGGAAATCTTTCAAAGCCTTGATCAGCGCCAGTGCTTGCTTCTCAATGATATTATAATTCAGCGCTCCATCTCTTATGATGCGGCTGAAAAGAGCTATGGGCCTCTCAACTCCATCCCTTTGTTGCATCAACACGGCTGCCAACATATGCTCGGAAGCAAATGAAAACAAAATAAAATCCTGCGTATAATCTGGGCTGATCAAAGTTGGGGCTGAAGATAAAATTACCTTTATCAAATTAAAATATTTCACCGCTTCTTCGGTCCATTTGAGCTCGCTATCCTTCTTGAGCATATTGGTTATCTCTCTAAGATGTTCGGCAAGATTGGGGATGAAACGACATAGAAAATTCAATTTACCATTGAAGGACTGAATTTCTTTCTTGCTACGGGGCTGCTCCAATTGCTGAATTGCTTCCACTCGTGCGGGATCTATACGAATACCATCTTTAGAAATAATATGGCCCAGCAGCTTGCCTTCACTCATAGCAAAAAGACTCTTCTTCGGATTCAATGAGATGCCATATTTTCTGCACTTTTGAAACACCTTAGTCAAATGAAACAAATGCTCTTCATCTGATTTAGAAAACACGGTCAGATCATCAAGATAAACAACTAAAAAGACATCTTTCTCATTTGCAAAAGCCATGTCCATCGCCCGCTGAAATGTGGCACCCGCGTTCTTCAATCCAAATGGCATCTTGGCATAATGAAATGTACCCCATGGAGTAGTAAATGCTGTCTTGTCACGGTCATCTTCGTGCACCAAAATCTGATTATACCCGGAGTAACCATCAAGCAATGACATCCTTGATGCCCCCACCACCCGCTGCAATATGTGGTCCATTTTGGGCAGCGGATAATTATCCTTTAATGACACCTTGTTCAGATTTCTAAAGTCTATGCATAAGCGAATTTCACCGTTCTTCTTTCTCACGGGCACTAAGTTGGAAATCCAATCAGAAAACCGGATTGGCACTATGATTCCAGACTTGTACAACCCGTTGACTTCTTTCTCAATCAATGACAGCAATTTAGGATTAATTCTTCTCAACTTCTGTCGGAAAGGCTTTTGATTTGGCTTTATGGGAATGGTATGTTGAATGATACTTGTGTCATAAGTTTTCAAATCTGAATAGTCCCATGCAAAAACATTAGAATACATAGACAATAACCTGATATACTCTTTCTTTACCTTAGGCGGCAATGCTTTTGAGAGCTTCACCATCTTTGGATTTTCAGCTGCCCCAAGATTCACATCTTCAACTCCTTCATCCGTTGGCCTCAAAGTTGGCTTGCGGGCCACATCATCTTGATCGAACAATTCTTCCAAAGGAATCAACCCTTTAGGAATGTAATTGTCCTTAAGCTGCAACACATCCATCTGATTTACTCCTTCAGCTTCCGTGTCTATTGAAATGTCTTCGAATTTACCCTCAACTTGCAGAAAATCTTTGATTTCTTCGTCATCTTGGAAAACTTGCCAACACCTTTGATTATCTGGAACTGTAGGACGATGCTTCACATATATCTCAAACTTATTGCTGGAATTCATAGGTATTTTCATATTACTTGCTTCCTTAGCTAATGCATCTGCAACACCATTTTGAATCCGGGGCACACATGTCAAAGTATGTTCAGAAAACCTCTTTAAGATATCCAGGACAGCATTCCGATATGCTCGCATACGAGGATGTTTGGCCTGAAATTCACCTTTCACTTGCTTGATAACCAACTCGGAGTCGCCATATACCGCTATTTTCTTTGCCTTCAACTTCCGAAGGATTTTCAGACCAGCAATAAGAGCTTCATATTCTGCCTCATTATTTGAACAATCAAATGCCAATTTATAAGAACATACCCGTACCTTGCTTGGAACTTGATTTTGGGCTGAAAATGGGCTTCGAATCCACACACCTATACCAGCACCATCGCTGCCCACTGCGCCATCAAAATCCATGGTCCAAAGACCATTCTCATCATCTTCTAAGTGCTGAAAATCTGATTTTGATGCATGCTCTGTTTGCTGCCCATTTGTTTCAGCAATTGGCCTTATGACAACAGACCTTTCTTCACTTTTCTTTCTCAAAACTTCTCTGCAATTTTCTGAAATGTCTGGTATATCTTCTGCTTGAACTAACTGACTATCTACCTCATTGAAATTTTCTGCAAACAACAAAAAATATTCTAAATCTGTTTGTACATAATTTACAGGATGATTGACGGGTTTTTCCTTACTAGTGATCATGTATTTCATCTTTTGTTCCTGATATAACTTCCTCATTTGACCGAAAACTGGAATTGTGGCATATGAAAAATCAAGCTGAAGTGTACCTTTGAGCTTGGCTCCCCATGATCTCGACAACAACATGCCAAACCGCGGAGGAATGTCTACCACCACCACATCCATCAAAACATTCTTCGCTGGAATTTGATCAAGACTCACCACCAAGTCTTTGATCAAGCCAATACATCTTACCCGGCTGGAATCAAACGAATACAAATCATGATACTTCCTTGTGATGTCAAGTCCCAGCTTCTCCATGATTGTTTTCGGCATCAAATTGTGCGAGGCTCCCGAGTCAAACATGGCATTGTGCAACACAAACTCATGCAAACGCAAACTGATATAAAATGGAGGAACATCACTTTCGGGAGACTCACCATTGAAAGCTGGCCCAAAAATCAACTCCGGCTGATCATCTTGTACATTCACCATGTCTAGCATTGGATCAAAATTCAGCAGCTTGGAAATTTGACCTCGGTAAGTGCTGTTCTCCATGACTTCCGTCAAGGGAATATATATTTTTAACTTTGCAATCTCATTCTCCAAACTGAAAACTGAAACCTTCTCACTTTCTTTAGCCGGATTATCTCTTTTTTCAGCTTTATCCTTGGTGCATTTGATGGCTGATCTATCCTAACTGCTGGTGATGATTGAGTTGTTGAAGGACTGACTATGTCTTTACCTTTTGAAGAAACCGAATCATTCTTAGCTGGAATGTCTTTCTTTTTCTGCATGGGAATTATAGGAATAGCTCGGTTTCTCAATTTCCTTTGCTGTCCTTGCTGCGCTGATAAAGCATTCAAGTACCCTCTTTGATACTCTTCGGATTCTTCTTCAAGTATCACATCGTTTGACAAAATATAATGCTCATCTTGGGGAAAGACGGAATTACTCACCAACTCATCTTCTTCTGTAATATATGTGGGCATATCATCAGGAGTGAAGAAGTGATTTTCCTCTCCAACATTATCAGCTTCATCTTCAGATTCTTGGCTAACAAAATTCTACTGAAAAGGTGGTTTCATTTGCTGCTGAACTGCTGCCTCTTGTGCCTTTGTTTCACGCTGCTTGATCCTATATTGTCGCTGCTGTTGACCTCTGAAATTGGGATTACGAATCTGAGGATCCGGCTTGTCAATAGTCACCTTTTCAAATGTCCTTCTAAGCTGCTCAAGTTCACGGAGAACAACCTGATTTGATGTGGATGCTTCCTCCTTGATTGTGACTCGCTTTTCTGCCTTCATCCTTGCTCTTTTGTCATTCAAATTTGCCTCAACGCTGACAACAATTTTCTGCATCTCCTCCAAGGTAGGTGGATCTCTATCTCTCAATGAGTAGGCCATCTCTGGATCAAAACCATCCGGGAACTTATGAAGTGCTGATTTTCTAGATGGCCTCAAATCGTCGGGAATAGCATTATAAATTGTATTGAACCTGATTATATAATCTTGAACATACTCACCCGGATTACGCTTGAGGTTGTTGTATTCGGCATTAATTTGAAGCGGATCTTTTCTGATTTCCCATCGATCTAAAAACTGATTCTGAAGTGCTTCCAAATTAGCAATGTTGTTAGCTGTCAACCCTCTGAACCATTTTCTAACCTCTCCTGCAAATGTTTGCACGAATAACCGCATGGTAACATCTTCTTCATCTAACTCATATAGATCAAAGAATGTGGTCATCTTGTCGATATGCTGCTGAGCGGTAATACTTTGTGGAGTGCCATCAAACATGGGGATTTTACTTTGGTAATCAGCTGGCATATCATGAAGATTTGCAGGTAAAACCAATGGGGAAAACCGGGCAGCCATTGCTCTAGGAGGGGGAGTAGGATGAGTATGAGGAGGAGGAGCTGTGATAGCAGGAATTATAACAAGAGGAGGTGTAGTTTGTGGAGTTTGGGGAGTCGGAGGAGTAGGAGAAGAAGGAGGAGAACCGACTGTTGATTCGGGATAGCTGATTATAGGTGAAACTGAAACATAAGGAGGGTAAGCTTCTTCGTGAGCCGTGATAGTAGATCCAATGTGATCAGAAATATTCTCAACAAAATCAGCAAGGGTAGTAGCTTGAACACGTGTCTGAAGATGTCTTAAGATGAAATTTTCAACCAATTTATTATGTCTCTCAAACTCAATAGCAGCTGCAAAATCAGGGTCAAGGACTAGAGAATCGAGCGCACTTTCAGACTTAGCTTTAAACAGAGACAACTCAAAGCTTTCGTCAAAATCTAAATCTTCAAGATAATCAAAAATAGCTGGGCATGAATGAGATTTAAAGATGGGTTTGGGATCTGTAGCCAGCTTGTTTTCTCAAAAAGACTAGGAAAGAAAAAGCATTCAGCCTGTGAAAACTCTCAACCTATCATCCACGGCTCAGAGTTAACAATTATACTGGGATAAAGTGTCAATGAAGCGCTACGTTCACAAGCTCACGGAGATGGACTGAAGCAGCGTTTATCTACTTGCGCTGATGTAAAACAAAAGCGTTTTCGAAGGCTACCTGGCGTAACTTCAGGCTCCGTCTAAGACTTATGAAATAACACGTCAATGAGCAAAGAATTAGTTGTTCTCCCCAGTATGGTTGCCAGTATGTTAGCGCTTGAAATTTCACCTCAGGCTGAGAAAGGTAAACCTCAAGGCTACATCAAACCATTTAGCCTCGTAGCTAACCCTACGGGGCAGGAGAAGGCTCTCTCAGGTCAATCTCGGCAGATCTTCAATGGTATGAGATGACCAACAAGGTAACACGGATATTAGGCTAGTAAACTGATTTAAAAAGGTTGATTTGGGGTTTTTTGGGTTTTTGGTGGCAATTTGAGGAATTGCAATTTTGGGTGCGGGGATTTGACACGGTTTCTGCAGGGGGTTCCTTGGGGCGAGGTAGGAAACAATATTGATGCCTTAAATTGAGATGGATGATCAGGAATGAAAGATGAGGAGCTAAAGAGAGCAAACAATGACTTTGAATTCCCTTTAGACAGTAGAAAACATTGAAATTAAACAAATTTAAAAGCAGAGCATGGCTAGCATGAATTCATATTTTAACACTTCATTTGTTTAATGTGCAGCAGTAAAGGAAAGGAAATGATTCACATAAACACACTTACAAGAACATTGAGAAACACACCATCAACACATGAGTCCACAAGAATCCCAAAGATGACTGCAAAACCCTGGTCTTCCTTAGCCAAAAATTGTAGAGATACAGTGAAATAATACAATGATAGCTTCTCCCTCAAGAGTCCAACCATGAAAATGAGCAAGAAAGTACATAATATAGATGATCTAACCTCTTTCCCTGCCTCCATGGGTCGAGCTCACTATCCTAGGAGCTGTTTCAACCACTTCTAAACTAAGCACTACAAACTAGGCAGTCAAAACAACTTGCCTCTATAAACTTGGAAACCAATTCATACATTACATATTTACCCATTACATGAATGAATCTTCTAGAAGTGTTAAACAAGAGTAAAAGTGTCTTAGAGTTACAAAAATTACATCAAAGATAATCATCTTCAACCCCAAAAAGTCAAACTGAGTCAAATCTGCGTTTTCTGGGCTGTACAGTGCAATCTGGCAAAAAACTGCCTGACAGGTCGCGCCCCCCTACCTGACGGGTCGCGCCCCGTTGGAGCTCTGTTTGGGGTACTTGCAGGTGGACAAATTGAGAAAAAGTGGGCTTGTTGGAAAGGTCTGTGAGTCTACTTTCCAACCCAACTAGAATTTTTGAATTTGGAGTTAATTTGCCCTGTCAAAAACCAATTCGCCCAAGACAACTTTCTGCAGTTCAAAAAAGTGGCAGAAAGTCAAATTTTGCATGTATTTTGACCTTCTGGAGGCCCAAAACTCCATAAAAACTCAAGTCCATCCATGGGAATATGTAACTTTGCATAAAAAATAAGGAAATGCTGAGTTTTTGTGAAAAGGAGTTGCCATGACAAAGGGTCTCATGGGGGGTGAGACCCGTTAAAGAGCCAAAACTTGTAAATTACCAAAAAATGCCAAAATTACCCAAAATTCTCAAATGTTTTTTGGGATTTGAGCTGTGGCTAGGCTATTGAGTGCCATGATCTTTGAGTGAAGCCTCAGCCAAGATACGGAGTGGATTGGTCTTCTTCTTCCCTTTTAGGGCCTCGGACAACCGCCTTTGAAACATCTTCATTTTGGCCTTGCACACATGCATTCTTGCCTAGTAATTGTTTTTCATGTTCCTCAGCAATATCTTCTCTTGGTTGGCCTTAGCCAACAGCCTCTCCAAGTGTGCGTTCTCCTGGATGAGCATAGACTCTCGGTCAGCAGGCAATGGGTCACCGGGTCTTCTACGGTTCAAGGTTCGGTCAGTACGAATCCTCCATAGCTCATCAAGTGCTTTCTCCTCCTCCAACTATTTGTTGTGCTGCTCCAGGTAGGTGATGGTCCATTGGGCACCCTCAAATCTCCTCTGCAAAGCATCATTTTCAGCTCTGAGATGCTGAATGATCTCCTTTGCCTCCTGGCTAGGAGAACTGGTCTCAAGATCAACAAACTCAACATCGGGAACTCCTGATGGACCCTCATCAATCATGGGCTCTTTTCCCCTCTCTGGTACCTGTGCTGGTGAAGAAAGCGATGCCCCTTCCACCTGATGTGGAGATAACACTCGCTGAGCTGAAGATGAAGGCGAGACCCCTTCCACCTGCTGCGGAGATAGTACTCGCCGAGCTGCTACAAACAAGGCCCTCTGGCCTCTCTGATAAGTGAGCTGAGATGAGGAACTAACATGTCTAGTGACAGGGATGTGATGCCGGTGTGATGGTCCTCTCTCCTCATGAACAACCTCAGGATGTGGCTGTGATGGCGCTGTGAAAAACTCACGAGAGATGAACTCCTCCCATGAGATGCCCTGCTGAGTCAACTGATGCAATACTACTAGCTGAATCAAACCATAATGATGAAGGCTCCTGTACTGCTGTGCCGGGGTCTTCCTCTGCAACATGGGCACCATCCTCTGAATGTTCCGAAAGAAGAAAACAGGGATGTTCATCATCCTCACTCGGGTGAAGTGCATCAAAAGGCGAATGTGATATGAGTACACCTGTGAAAATCTGCCCTCACAGGTAAAATAGTGCATAATAAGCCTCATGATGGGAGCATACTCGCTCCGGAGAAATCTGAATGGAAAAACACCCGCCAAATGTCTTATGAATGGTGGCCGGACATAAGGCTCAAAGTGAACATTATCTAGCATCTTGCGCTTATTCCACACCTCACCAACATTAGGTATCCCTGTAGCATGTGAGATCACCTCGGGTGTCAATGTAAAGTTCACCCCTGCAAGATTGACATGTCCATCATGGAGGTGTAAAACAAAAAGGTGGGCCAACTCTCTGTGGTGCTGAATCCGAGAAATCCTCTCACAAAACTCATGACAAGACATGTACTGAAAACAAGTGACTGCCATAGGACAGGCCTGTAACTCTGCTAAAGAAGTGGGTTCCTCTCGCTTATGATGTCCACCCTTACCACCCTTACGAGGCCTCCTCTGTACCTCAACCTCTGCAGATGTTGAGTGGTCATCACTTTACTTGTAAGTTTCGGTTTCTGACATAGTTTCAGAGCAAAGTGGACAAACTGTACTGCTGTCTCTGCCTGTAAAAAGTGCTGAATTCTATGCTGTTTTAAGGGGGAAAAGACATGAGGGAAATGTTAGGGGAGGGACCTTTTTACAAGGAATTGGGAATATATAAATATGACAGGGAATTTTTAAGGAAAATGTTGCAAACCATTATGCATATAGGAGTACATATTTAAAATCAGGGATATTAGGAAATCATTTGCAAAAATCACTGCATATGGGAAAAATATGTATGAAAGTGAACATATGGGGATATGAAAACATGCAGCATTAATAGGGGAAGATAGGGAAACATATGCACAAAAATGCTGACATATTCACCAACATTTTCCATTGTTTACACATGCATATGGTAGAGGGAGATTAGGTTTTGAATGCTTTGGGAGAGAGGTAGGGTTTACACTTTTAGTTATTAGGGAGAAGGGAGGGTTTGCATTTGATTTATAAAATAGCATGGGAGAAAAATAGGCATACATACAAGTGTGAGTGGAAAGGGGAAGGAGGGAAACAATTACAAAGGGAAAACACCTTGAAACAACACAAACCCTAGCACATTTTACCCATTAACATTGCAGTCATATGAAGAGGTTTCACTTGCACAATTTCAATCATTAAAACATGTTTTATGATATCCACCAATCATAACCACAACCATTTCAAGTTTAGAACACCTACCTCAAACAAATTTGTGGCTTGGAGAGCGTTTGAGCAAATTTAAAATCGATTTGCAGGGAGACAGCTCGACGGGTCGCGCACCACGCCCAACGGGTCGCGCACCTCTGACGGGTCGCGCCCGTTGTATTTTCACACTGTGGAAGACCCTCTGACGGGTCGCGCGCACCTGACGGGTCGCGCGCACCTGATGGGTCGCGCACCTGGCCTGACGGGTCGCGCACCAGTCCAATGCCCGAACTCGCTCTCTATTCGCTCCTTTCTCTCAATCACTCTCTCAAACCTCTCTTGCAAGCGTCCAGGATGCAAAATGAGAGTGATAGGAGGGAATTTGGGGTTTTATAAGTTTCATTTGAAAAAATTTCATTCACAAACCCACTTTCTAATGTTTTCTCTTTGACACTTTATAACACTGACTTTTTGGTTTCTTTGTCCTGAATTTGACTCATTGAGTGCTTTGACTTGATTCTTTTTGCAGGTAGATCATCTGAGGGATCTTGGCAAGGGGACCAGGGTTGCATTTTGTTCGCTGAAGACTTTTGAAATTTCATCACTTATTTACAAAAACTTGGAAAATGACCTTGGCTTTAAAAACAGAGTTTTTAAATCCAAGGTGAAGATTAGCTGTACCAGATAAGAAATCTTGAAGAAACACTTTTACAATCATCCCTCTGGCTTGCTGAATACTCATTGACTTTTCAGACACATGACCCTGTAAACATATTTGACCAAAACCCTAGACCTAGGAAATTGACCTCAAGACAAGATAAGACAAGCTTGAAAGAGTTTAATGACTGAAATGACCTGAACCAGTAATGCCAAGAGGGGTACAACACACCAGCTCCTCCATCAGGGTTATGGCATGCCTAACGGGATGCAAAAATTGACACTGATGAGACACCTACATATGCAAATGCAAAGAGTTTTGATCACTGATGGAGGGCTTAAGACCGACTCTAACACCAGTTAGGCGACCTGGTGTTAAAGTGGGACTCAAGGAATGAAGATAAAGGAAAGCATGGGAAGTTCGAGAGTTTGTGGAAAGGGCCATATAAATTTGTATCTTTCGGAGTCAATAATGCATTTTTCTTGAAGGACTTGACTGAAGAAGCACTGCTTGGTGGACCTGTCAATGGCAGACTTCTCAAACACTACTTTCCTCAAAGTTAAATCAGTTTCATTTAGAATCATTGTACATATCATTTTACTATTTCTACTGCAAGAGTGAGGGTGGCTCACATCAGAAATTGAAGCCCGGAGAGAAGGCCCTAAGCTTCTAATGATTTGTTACCCATATTTATGATTGATAGTAGGTGGATCAGATTCAGTCGCATAATAAAGACAATTTTCCCATTGAATTAAAGATACTGATCTATAGCATTCTTAACACCTCACAAGAAGGGTTCTATCCCCATTGGAGCCACTATTAGGGTGATATATTTCATAGGATGACTTGATTGTAGCTGTAATTTTGTATATGAGATGTTGTAAATAATCTTCCATTCTACAAATTTATTTCCAAAGAAAAAGAAAAGAAACAATAGCAAAGAAAAGAAAAGAAAAGGGGATATAATATGTGTGTGTGTGTGTGTGAAAAGAACAAAAAATCAAAATATGAAAAAAGAAGAAAAAGAATGAAAATACCCCATAAAAAATATGGATGTAAGTGAGCAAGTCAAAGTGCCACTCAAAAAAAAAAATTTGCATTAGAAGTACCTTATAAATTTTTCAATAAAGTGTGTAGCTTTTTTAAATGCCACATTGAATTAGGAGAAGTAGATTAGTTAGTTTAATCACACTTATACTGGATTAAATAAAATTAGTTTAGGTTAGTGAATAAATCAACCACACAGTGTAATCATGGCTGAATTAGATTAGGTAGAATAAAATTGATTAACCAAATTGTTTAAACTTGGTTGATTGACAAAACAAATAAGAAAAAGAAAAAAATTAATCCTTAGAGAAATGAAAAAATAGGCATGCTAGTCAAAATGTGCCTTTTTTGGGTTAATTAAGTGTGTTTAGATTAATTAAATCACATCATTTAATCTCGATTATCATTTGTAATAAGATTCCTAGTTTGATGTGACATGTTTTGTCGTATGCAATAATTGTTGAGCAAGTTTCAACGGCCATGATCTACCCTGCCTGGATCAACGTCGGGGGATCATCTTCAGCCCCCCCCCCACCCCCCAAGACCCTCCAAGCTTTAATGGGTGGGGGGGGGGGGGGGTCTGAAAAGGTGGAATTGGTTGACAACGTGGCAGCTCCAAAGTACTTCGTACCCCCTGCCCCACATATTCCCACTTACCACTCTGTACCCCCTCTGAAAATTGTCATCTCACTTTCCCCCTCACATGATTGTTGACCTTTGCTGCTCCCATGCCACTAAACACCTACCATGTGGACTCGCTCATCCCCTCCATTCACTAAAACCAATTGCGATTTTGACCTGTATGAGCTTCATAGTTGGTTGAAGCAAAAGTTTATTGACCTCAGTGATGAATTATGCATGTGGGAATCTTCCCTGATCCAATTCATCTTCCCACAAATCTATCACTTCCCAGAATTTGTGTCTTGGTGCCAATTTCACTACATCCCTAGCCAAAGGGAAATTTTAGCCCATAACAGTGACATCCTTTTCACCATCACTGTAGAAACCATATCTCAGATGATACAATTGCCAAATTTTGACTCCCTGAAACCATATTTAGTAGATTCCCTTATGGAATTCTACAAAAACTTGACCTTCCCACAGAGAGCCAAGACTTTTGAGATTTTTCTCCCATAGGATGCCTAATTACTTAAGAAACCCCCCCCCTACTCATCCTCTATGTTCCCAAAGATGACTAAATAGGTAATTGCAATTATTTCATTTATACTTGGCTGTCAATCTGGTCAGTGGGTTGATGAGGTCATTGTTGGTTTCTTATCAATCTTTAAAACTAGTGAGAAACCCCTTATTTTCAATTATCAGTCTTTACAACTGGTGAGAAACCCCCTATTTTCAATTACAATGAGTTTATTACAAAGTCAATTCATGACGAGCTCCTCAAGTTCTATACTGAGGGGACTTTTAAGTATTCTTTAGTGTTGGTGCATTTATTTCTTTACCATCAAGCACACATATTTTCATTCCCTTTGTAGAAATTAGATGATCAGAGTAATACACAGTATGTAATCCTCTGGACCTCCCTGGTGAGGAAACATTCCATCGAGTACACCTTCTCTGATTATGTTGATCAGTTCCTACATACAGTTGCTAGCTTACTAAACAATGATGTAGAGCCTAGGATAAGACCAGAAATACAAAGAATTTTGCATCTCAGTGAGAAAAATAAAACAGGTGATTGGTATTTATACAAAAATTATACATAAATCAGATTTTATGGGTGTGATTTTCCACCCTATAGGTTTCCTAAGTTTGTTCCCATGATAATCTTCTCATTGGAATATATCATGGAGATGGTACATATGGATTATTTACATTTTTTTGTAGCAAGGAAGAAGTCGCAGTTCATGATCAAGGCACATGTGGGACCATTTATTTGTAACATCAGGGCAACAGGTAAAGAGCCAAGTTCACTCCTTAAATAAATGAACTTCAAATTGAGCTTTACCTGGTCATATGACCCTTTTGGAATCATCTCCAAGCTAATGTTGGCATTACGATGCATGTGTTGTACTTGATGGCAAACAACTCATAGAAGATCATCTCACTTATATATATCTAAATGAATCTACAGAAGAGATATCAGATGAAAATTCTCAGTATGACAAGTCCAAAGGGGGAGATTGTTGGCATTATGAGACAAGTGTTGTCCTTGATGGCAAATCACACAAATGATAAATTATAGTGCAGCAAATTTATTTGATAAATTATAGTGCAACAAAGTTTCCTTCATGTAGAGAAAAGTTCACGCACTTTTATGCAGAGAAAATTTTATTCCATGTATAGAAAAGTTCACGCACTTTTATGCAGAGAAAAGTTTATTCCATGTAGAGAAAAGTTCACGCACTTTTATGCAGAGAAAAGTTTATTCCATGTAGAGAAAAGTTCACGCACTTTTATGCAGAGAAAAGTTTATTTCATGTAGAGAAAAGTTCACGCACTTTTATGCAGAGAAGAGTTTATTTCATGTAGAGAAATGTTCACACACTTTTATGCAGAGAAAAGTTTATTTCATGTAGAGAAAAGTTCACGCACTTTCATGCAGAGAAAAGTTTCTTTCATGTAGAGAAAAGTTCACGCACTTTCATGCAGAGAAAAGTTCCCTTCATGCAAGAGAAAAGTTCACACACTTTCATGATTGGTTCATGGTATTAGTCCGACAGTTTTTGATCCTATGGTTTTGGTCCGTGGTATTGCATCCAAAAGTGTTGATCTCACGCACTTTCATGGTATTAGTCTGACAGTTTTTGATCCTATGGTTTTGGTTCGTGGTATTGCATCCAAAAGTGTTGATCCCAAGTATTGGGTCCGTGGTATTGTGTTATTATGGTTTTGGACCATGGTATTGTGAAAGGCCTAAGACTATAAAAGAGGAAGGAAATCATTTGGCAAAGCATCATCTGAATTATTGAATATCTCATAAAGTGCTAGATCTGGAATATTGTGATTGGGTTATGGTGCAGATCTAGATCTGAGCTAAAGAGGGATCTCACCAGTTGATGGAAAACAAGATCTAAGGATAGATCGGGATCAAATGGTTTGAAATGAACTATCTCTATATATTTGATTATGCTTATTCTAGATCTGTATACTGACGCTTGTAATGATCTGAACTGGGTATAACTTGAGTTTGAAATCGCTGCAAGTCATGTTTGAATATTTATAGATCTGTACGTGGGTTGGATTTGGTGTAAGCACGTATGTATGCAGGTTTGGTTCATTGTAGTAGCGTATACAATTTGAGCTATGATATTTGAAGTCACAGGTGGTTCTGGTTGTTGATGGGTTCTGATGACATTTTAAAGGTGTCAGTATTCTGCATATCCTATTTGGTTGATTGTGTTTAGCTTCAGTATTGATGGATGAGAACTAATATTGGATCGGGATCATAATGGCTCATATTTATGTGATCTGATGGACTAGATCTGGGTGTTAACACATATATTATCCTTGTATATGTATTGATCTAGTGTTTGGGTGATTCAGAAGATTGATTGATTATGTGCTTCAATGATAATAATGGGTCCAGTATGAAAATTGGATGAAACGTGGCCTTTTAGATTATATGTTGTGCTTCAGGAGTATCCAGTATGAAAATGTATGAAACGTGGTACCTGGAGGAGAGAAGATTGTAGGCCGGTGCCTACGTACTAGTATCTTAGCTAGTACAAGAGCTAAGGGGGTGGCAGCTCCCTTCCAGTAGCAGTTGAAAACTTTGGAGCATTGTAGCAAGTAGCAGCCTGCGTACTAGTAAATGGATCGGCTAGTACAAGAACTATGGGGGTTGTAGCTCCCTTCCAGGAAAGACTGGAGAACGAGAGAGGGTTGTAGCTCTCTGCAGGTAGAAGCCTGCGTACTGGTATAAGACTGCACCAGTACAGAAATATTGTAAAAGGATTTTCTTATTAAGAAGAAGATTGAGATGACTTGCAGCAGGTGGTTTTCTCCCACATTGGGTTTCCACCTTATATCATGGTGTTCATGTGTGTGGCTTATATGTGATGATCTGTTCTATTTTACTTCACCTGTTTACTGTTAATATGGTTGATAATGTTCTAATGCACTCATTAAGGATCAACTAACTGAATCATAAGAAGTTGTGGAAGTAGCATATATGAATCTGAATATGGAAATGAAAAAGTTTTATTGATGTGATAATACTGATTCACCCCCCCCCTCTCAGTATTATTTCCAACAATTGGTATCAGAGCAGGTCCTTTTGTAGAAGCTTGATCACTTGAAGGAGATCCGTGGAAAAATGGGAAAGAAGCTTAAGAAGAAAGCGCCTAAGCAGAAGAAGACATCTCAGAAGAACTATGAAAGTGGGAGAATCGATTGGGGATTATGTGGAAGAAGCACTTCAGATTCAGAATCATTTCAGAATGAAGATGAACGATCAGGTATGAATTTGTTTTCCTCTGATGTTCCATCTATCTATCCATTTGGAAAAGATGAAAGTGATAGCGAAACAACTGAATTTACTTTTATGGGTGAGCAAGAAAGATATCAAATAGAGGCAGAATTTAAAAGGCTTACAGACAAAATTAGAGATCAACAAGATCTATTGAACAAAAGGGATTGTGTCTTCAAATAACAAGCTGCCAAACTAAAAGCTCAACTAGAGGAAGGAAACAAGGTAAGGAAGTTATTCAAGGACAAATATCAAAAGTTGCAGGATGAAGTAACATCACTAAGAGATGAAGTCAATGAAAGAAGCACAACCATCAAGAAACTCAGAGATAGATCCAGATACTATGAAAGTCTTGAAGCCACGATCCGCTCACTAAAAGAAGATCTTGAAGAATCAAAGAAGCAGAATAAAGAACTACTCCAATCTCATGAAAATGAAGTTCTTGAACTAAGACATCAGTTGGAAGAAGAAAGAAATGCTGAAGAAAATGTGAAGAAGCAGCATCTTGAAAAGGAAGAGCAACATCAAGTTGAGGTAAATATTCTAAAAGATAAATTAGAAGAAAAAGATAAACTGTTACGATTTCAAGATAGTACTAAAGTCTTGGATGATATTCTTAATAGTCAAAGGTCTCCTGCTATCAAAACTGGTCTTGGTTTTCATGAATCTATTGAAGGTGAATCTAGTTCACAAAGTAAGACAAGGGACTCTACTACAAAATCTGAAATTCTCAATAAGGATATGAAAGGTCAATCTCATCATCAACCAAGGAAAGAAATTCTTCAAAGAAGCTCTTTTACTCCTCCTATGAATAATGTTGAATGTTATGTATGTCATAATCTTGGACATGTTGCAGCCAGATGTAGAAGAATAAGGGTTCAAGACCATCATGCAGAAAGATCATCACATTCAAGGTACTTTAATGGATATTGCTTTGCTTGCAATATGTTTGGTCATAGAGTTGTTGATTGCTATAAAAGAAATATGAGACATGTAAGATGTTACACACGTAACAAGCTTGGACATATAGCTAAGGAATGCAAGAAAAAAGTATGGGCACCATACCAAAAGGAGAAAACATCATCATCACACTTGAAGATGTGGAAGAAGAAAGAAGTACAGTCAGAAAGAGGCGGCACAGCACAACATACAGACATAACAGAATCAGAGGGAGCTGGAAGTGTAAAACTTCAGTGATCTCATACGCAAGTCTCTTAAAGAGAAGTCACGTATATACGCGAGTTGGTTATGGCATAATCGCATATATGATTGTTTGAGGAAAGGCAGGAGGGACAGGTTCAGGAAAAGGATCAGTCATGATTCTGTTTATTATTTGCGTTGTTTGATAATGGTTACAATTTGCTGATGATGTGTGGAAATGACTTGATGCTTAGAAGTGTTTTGTTTCTAACTTGATAATGATGATGTCTTGATACTTCTTGCTGATATGCATGATTAGATCTGACAGTAAACAAGATGGCACGGGTTTAGGGGGAGCATATTCTTTTAATGCATTGTTGGCATTATGGTTAATAGTCCTTGGTGATGATGCTTATATGGATAAATGATTCATCTTGCTATGATATGGTTATGAGTTGTTCAGATGATTCTTGGGGTTACATAGTTGATATTTAGATCAGATTTGTGGTTGATCCTCTAATGGTGCTTACATTGTGATCTTCATAAGGATAAGGAGAAGTACATATCTTGAATTCACATCTTCGTTACTTGATGATGAGTCACTCATATGATGTTGTCGTCATATGCATAAAGATCATATACTACAGTTATGATGCAGGATTCCTGTTGTTCTTGGCACATATATGGATGAGGATTGTTGGTTGGATACATGGATGATTATTCAAAGTTGCATTGTTGGAGACATGATGATGATGAGTTCTTACCTATATGATGATAGGTTGTTTCGTACATATGTTGATTGATATTCCCAATTGATGATACTTGGTCCATGCAGATCTGGATGGCTATGGTGTTTTACACATATGACATAATGTGAATGATTTTATGATGATGAGTTGATATCTATCTGCAGACATACCCTGTCATAGGAAATTTATAGGTTGTTGATCTGGAATTGGTTGTACGCGAGTTTCATAAGGAGTATCCGCGTATACATGCTTGTTTCTGTGGATACAATTGCATATATGTTAATATGGAGGAAATCAGTGGGCCAGACTCAGGGTGAGAACAGTCTGATTTGGGTCTGACAGAGACCATCTGGCACAGGTTCAGGGGGAGCAGATAAACTTCTAATGATGCATTGTTGGCATTATCATAGAAGCTTTTGGTTCTAGTTCACAACTGTTGTTGGTTTCAGGTGGAACATTTGCAGAGGGAGAACAGAAGGAAATCATGGTTGCTGATCTGAATGGTGATTGAAAGATGTTGCTGCTATCAATTATTGGTGACTTTCATAAGTCTTGATCTAGATATTTCGTCTCTATGTCATGTATCTCTTTTATGGTGTCAAGGTCATGTAACGGCCTATTTTGGTTTCCCCACTATGCCTGGGATGAAGATGTAATGTATTTGGTTGTCATATGTAAATTTCTGATGTATCCCCACTTAGTTGGGTGGTTGATCCCCACTTGCTTGGGTGATGGATGTATGTATTGAGTATTTTGGTGATAGGAAGGTCTTTTATGATGTATAAGTCTTGGTTCTTCTTGAAGAACACCTTTTTGCAGACCTTGCCAACAGACAGGGGGAGCATGAACAGTACAATTCAGCAAGAGCAGAGCTTTCAGCATGTAGCATGGACAGATTGGTACACCTTGGCATATACAAAGGGGGAGCTCATTCAAAGATTTCAGCGGGTTCTCAGGGGGAGTATGGACAACGGAATGTTTATCTAGGAAAGAGAATATCTTGGTTCGCCCTTTGCCCTTCATGTCAAAGGGGGAGAGTGATTTGGTGTTGTTGCCATCAAGTCCAAAGGGGGAGATTGTTGGCATTATGATGCATGTGTTGTACTTGATGGAAAACAACTCATAGAAGATCATCTCACTTATATATATGTTACACTAAAAAATGTCACCATGGCTATTTACAGTTAGTATGGCTCTATCAACAGTCATGCTATCCTCCTGGGCAAGTCTTATGCCTCTGCTCTCCATGTCAAACTCCAAAAAGAGAGAAAGTCTTTATAAATGTATTTATCTCTGGGTACGCAGGTTCTCTCAACCTTACCTGTGGGTACGCACCCAATGTTCACAAAAGCTGCGTCCTTGGACGCTCTGTATGTAAAGGGGCAGGTGCGTCCCCCTGTAAAGGTCAAAATGCGCAAGTTTCATCTTTAAAAAGTTACTTGTGGTCATTTCTAGAGCATTCTAGAAGGTTGTTCGACGTGTATTGAGCGCCTCCAGATGGTTCATGTACCCCTACCAAAGAGGAACTTATCCCATCAATAAGGGAGCTATCCCATCCAAAGAGGGGATTATCCCATTGATGGTGGACCTGATTAACTTCCTCTTGAGCACTATAAATACAGGCATTGGGCCAGAAGGAGGGAGAGGTTGGAAGCTATACATTTCTAAGGGTAGATGCTGCAGGAATTAGGACTCCCATTTAGAAGCTTGTGAGGAGATATTGCCATCTTTGCTTGTTCTATTTGGAAGTGGGTGAGCTTTGTCAAAGTAAAGGAGAACTCTTGATGGACCCTGGGAGGGACTTGCACAACACCAAAGCTCAGGTTGTATTTGTTCCTTTTGTTACCTATTAATGCAAATGAGTCCATTCTTCTCAATAACTTGTTATTTATGAGTTGTTTCATGTACTCCTTGGTCTATGTGTTAAATATGTTTTATTCTATGAGATTATCAAGTGCTATTTAATCGTTTGATTGTTAGTGTATGCAGGTTTCAAAGTGAAGGAGGAGCTCATCCGGATCAGCGGAGCTGGACTGCTACAACAACGTTGGATTACAGGTAGGATCTAAACACTTGATTTCCCATACAGTAAATGCATGTTTAGAGAAGGATTGCTCTTATTTGTCTTGTTTGTCACTAGAGAGTCTTAGGCTCCTAGGGAGGTTGGTTGTGTCCGCACAATCGACTCTTTCCGCCTGACAAATTGGTGACTCCGCTGGGGATTCCATTGATGTGAAAGTCTTTTCCTTTGTATGCAAATTTGATCTGAGAAAAGTCATTTATTTTCTGGTTTTTGGCTCTGTGACTTTGTTTTTGGGTAGGTTAGCTTAGGGTTAGATTGAATTTAATTTTTCTTGAATTTTCCAGTAGGACACACCCTCTGAGTATTGCATAGTGCGTCCCTGTACGCACTGTCGCTGTGTGCACAGAGCGGGCCCGCACCTGGCTTAACCGGTTGCCTGCGTCCCCTGCTAAAATTTAAGAAAATTCCATTTTTTACATTTTTCCTCTTAGATTTTGCTTTTTCTTAGTTTTTACTGCCCAGATCCATTAGTCTCCTGTCAAAGATCTTCACCTAAGCTTGTTTCATTGGCATTCCTGCTTTAAGCTTTCATCAATTGGGTGTTTTGACTCTCTTTTTTGAGAAATTCTTGATTTGATTTCCTTTGGTCATTACTTAGAGGTTTCTCTCAGTCCTTTCACAATTTTGCATCTTTTTGCTTTTGTTTTTGCAAAAAATTTCCCCCTCATTCGCCGGGGGGGGGGGGGGGGCTAAATTGTGTATGAGTGTTAATCGCCTTTGAGTGTTTTTATTTTTTGATCTTTGGAACTCTCACCCAATTTTCTCGACTTGCACTTGATTGGTTCTTAGATTACATTAGAATCATCTTGTGTTTGAGGATTCTCTTGCATAGATCACATTTGCATAATTAGAATTCTCATTTTCAGAATATTAATGAAAAATGTGCATAGATTACATTTGCATACTCTTCAAGTGAATTGTGCTTAGATTACCATTGCATAGTTTACATTCTGAAAAATCAATCGTAGATTTAGATCAACTTTCTTTGATTTGAATTTACACAAAAAATAAAAATAAAAAAAATGGTTTGGAATTGATTTGCATTAGTTTTTCTTGATAAAATTAGTGCATTAGAGAATTTGTTATATTTTCTCTTAGTGATCAATTTTTTGCATTGTTGGAAGTGAATGGAAACTCTATCCTTACTTTAATTAGGATTCATCGAATTAAAAGGATTGCATTATCATATTCGATTGCATTCAGTTGAGTCGGGTCATAACACCATTGGTTTCATCTCCATTTACCCATTTGAGTAATAACAACCTTAATAACAAAGCGCTTAATTAAAATTCATCTAGTAATTTTTACATTTCTAGGGCTCTGATACACCAACATAGATCAGGTTAGTGTCTTGGAGTAGGAGAGTAATTAACTCTCCAAGACAGCAAAACCAAACAAGTAGCTCATCTTGTGGTAGGATAAATCCAATTGTTTCATTTGTTCTCTGGGAAAGCTCCTCTTAAAGGAGAAGCACGAGCTCGTGTCCGAACCAGTGAGGGGATCAATCCTCCCTCGTTGGGAACGACGCCAGACACGCACGTATTACAAATGGTAAACCTCGGATTAACCATTGTCGAGGAGCCAGGGGTCACTTGTCGGTAAACCTTGGATTATTGTCAAGGAACCGGCAAGGGGATTGAGCTTGATACTCTGCCCTTGCGTGCTGTCGGAGTGTAGATTGTTCCCCCAGGTGCATTTGTTGCTGTTGGTAACCTTAGTGACCATTTATCTTTAGGGTTCTACCCAAGGTGACGGTGGAGGGAAGATCCCACTGTACCTGGAGTAGACGTCGGCTAGACTCACTTGGATTTTCTGGGGGGTTCACTTCACTCGAGACGGTTAAAGTGGAGGAACTTGGTCCAGTCTATTCATTAAGCAGGTTGCCGGGGTAACTGTTCCGCCCACCACTTCTGTACTGAATTCAGCGATGTTGGGTTTCATATCCAACTAGTGTTTTCGGTCTAGAAGGCTACTGTTTGTGTGTGGTTTGACTCCTAGATTTGATAGCGCGTGTTAATTTGTTTGTTTTTACTTTTAGAGACCATAGGTGTGAATTGTGAATTTTAATTGTTAGGTGTGAATTGTGAATTGTTAATTTTAGTTTTAAAATTGTTAATAAAATTCACTGAAGTTGAATATAATGGCAAATGTTCCGGAATTTATCAACCTAGGAACCCCTCCTAATGAGAATCCTAGTACTTTTCCTTACTTTGGAAATGTTGGTCCTCCTTATATGGCTACTTTGTCATTACCTGGATTTACAATAGGTTTACCGATATGGTTATTTTCAACTTCGTTGGCCCAAAATACTCCAATTGTTCCATCTCAACCGGATGCTTCACCTCAACAGAGTTCACCATCTCAACATCACCAACCTTCTGTTGACCCTTTACCTTCTTCGCCTAATTTTTCTTCCTCCATTTCTTCCTCTTCGCCTGGTAAAAGCCTTGATGCTAGTAACCAGGAGGCTAAGAAGAAGAAGAAAGGGAAGAAGAAGAAGAAGAAGAAGAAGCAAGATAAGAAAGAAGTCAACCAACCAACCATGGCTGTAAGTGTTGGTTGTGTTGAGGAAAATTCCGACATGCATCGTAAACCCAAATACCCTTGCAGGCTTTGTAAGGGTGACCACTTCCTTGTCAATTGTCCTGGTATTCCAAAGGTCTTGGAAGTATGGTCAGAAAAATCTCATCAACTTTCCATTGATCCATCAACCAGTGATAGTCAGGTTCCTGGGAAAAAGGGTAAAGTTAGGTTTCCTTGTAAGTTATGCAAAGGGAGTCATCAAACTCACATTTGCCCTCACATGGATGAAGCCTCAACATTGTTGGAAAACCTTACTGTTCCACAACAAGAATTTCCATCTGGTTACCGTAAACTTTTTCCCAACCTACCGTCAACTGACGGAGTGATTGATCTAATTTCAAGTACAGTCAATCACACTCTTCCATTGGAAAGTGAAACTCATGTCACTCAGGTTGATGATCCATTAGTTGATCAAGTGGTCGATTCAATTTCACATTCAGTCGATCCCACTTTCCCTTTGGAGAGTGAACTTCATACTGCTCAGGTTCTTCTTCTTACATTAGATTCTTCTACGCCAGGGGGCATTTCACCTGTTTCTATAGAACCCCCTCCAAGCACTGAGGTCCTTTCCTTTGATTGGAATAGACTGACAGAACCTCGTCTTCCTTCCTCCATCCCTTTCCAAATCGTTGTCAAGGCTGGTAGTAGGGACATACATTGTACTCAGGTAGATGAGGGTGCTTCTGTTAGTATTTTATCCTCAACTGTTTGGAAAGCTTTGGGTTCCCCTCAGCTTGCGCCTATTACGCAGAATCTGAAAGCTTTTAACAGAACCATTAGTGAACCTTTAGGGATCCTTCCTAAGTTTTCTATTACCTTGGAAGGTAAAACTGTCTGTATTGATCTTATGGTAGTTCGAGGTCCCTTGGATTTCAATTTACTCCTTGGGCGAGACTATGTTTATGCACTGAAAGCTGTCTTATCGACACTCTTTCGCGTGATGTCTTTCCCTCACAATGGCAATATTGTGACTGTAGACCAGCTTTCGTTCCCTAGTCTTGTTTCGACTACCAATAATATGACAGCCCTAAATGTTCCTGATTCTAAAGTGGTATCTACCCTACCACGGGTTAATTATGTGGCAACTGGTCCCATGTTTTCAGTTACCGATGTAAGTGAGCCTCTCATTGATTGCTCATCTTCCTTTGATTTAGATCCGGTAATTGACATGGAAAACTCTATGGGATTACTTGAACACGATGTTCTTATCCCTTTTGAGTCCCTTGACATGTGTTCCTTTCCGAGAAGTATTCTTCCTTATGATGAAGACCTCTTGGAAGCCATGATCAAGGTGTGTCCATTGACATGCCTTTCTTCCAGTTGGAAGCCATGATGAATGTCACGAGGATAATTTTTTCCCGTCTCAACCTCGTTAAAAATGAAACAAGGGTTATGAGGATAGTTCCTGTTACTGAGTCAACCTCGTTAAAAAATGAATCAGTGTGTACGAGGATAGTTTTTTCCTGTATCAACCTCGTTAAAAAATGAAATAGGCTGTAGTGAGGAAAGTTCCTTTTACTGTGTCAACCTCGTTAAAAAATGAATCAGTGTGTACGAGGATAGTTTTTTCCTGTATCAACCTCGTTTAAAAATGAAACAGGCTAGCATGAGGATAGTTCTTTTACTGAGTCAACCTCATTAAAAAATGAATCAGGTAGATTTTAGGATATGTAGGTAGATTATAGAAAGTAGGGTTTTGAGGATAGTTCCTGTTACTGAGTCAACCTCGTTAAAAAATGAATCAGGTATGAGGATAGTTCTTTTCTTGTGTCAACCTCCTTAAAAATGAAACAACTCCCTTTTCAAGTTAAATATTGAAAGTAAACCTTCATTCCATCCATCTGGTCGAATGCAATGAAGCCTGGGGGGCATGTACCTTGCTTTGCATCATTATACTGGGGGCATGCGAACTTTTTGAGCATAGTTCCTTGTCTTGTGTCAAGCTCGTTAAAAATGAAACAAGGGTAGGTTAAGTAGGTAGATTGTAGAGAGTAGTCATGAGCATAGTTCCTTGTCTTGTGTCAAGCTCATTAAAAAATGAATCAAGGATTTTAGAGCATAGTTCCTTGTCTTGTGTCAAGCTCGTTAAAAAATGAATCAAGGTTTTTAGAGTAGAGTTTTTGTTAGGTAGATTGTAGAGTAGTTACGAGCATAGTTCCTTATCTTGTGTCAAGCTCGTTTAAAAAATGAAACAAGGGTTTTGAGGATAGTTCTTTTCCTGTGTCAACCTCACTAAAAAATGAAACAACTCCCACAAGTCTTTCCAAGATCTTGAAAGTAAAGCTTCATTCCATCCACCTCATTGAATGCAATGAAGCTTGGGGGGCATGTACCTTGATTTGCATCATTACGCTGGGGGCATGTGAACTTATAACAAGCATAGTTTTTCGTTTCAAGCTTGCGTAAACATGAAACTGAATCCGAGCATAGTTCTTTTCCTGTGTCAAGCTCGTTAAAAAATGAAACAAATCCTCCTCTACTTGAGTCGAGAGTTTGACTAGATCTCATAAATGTTAAGTTGTTTATTTAGGTTAGTTGTTTCAGTCTTTGGCATAATTTTCTTACAGTTTTAGGTCGAGTCTTTCAAATGATCTCGTAACTCAAACTTCATTTCATCCAACTGGTTGAATGAAATGAAGCTGGGGGGCATGCGCTCTAGCAGTTGCGCTCTAGCAGTTACGCTTAGGGGGCATCAAGCACAGTTTTATCTCTGTTTCAAGCTTGTGTAAAAATGAAACTACTTTGAAGCATAGTTTTTATCTGTTTCAAGCTTTTGTAAAAATGAAACCTATCTCGAGTCAATTTCAGTTATTTTCAAGACTCGTTAAACTCATGAAAATGCCGAGATTATTTTGCTATCTTTCATTCTCGTAAAACAAATGAAAATGCCGAGTTCTTTCTGTCTTTTCCTGCTCGTAAATTAAATTGAAAGTCGGTCATATGAGTACATTTTTATCATTTTTTCGTACTCATTAAAACTTACGAAAAAATGAAAACCATGAGTACATTTTTATCATTTTTTCGAACTCGTTAAAACTTACGAAAAAGTGACACCTCGGAGTTCTCTTTTAAGCCCTTTTCAGACTCCTAAAACATGAAAAGATTGCCGAGCGTTTCTTTTACACTCGTTAAAACAGAATTGTACCTTGATTTGCATCATTACGCTGGGAGCATGTGAACTTATAACAAGCATAGTTTTTCGTTTTAATCTTGCGTAAACATGAAACTGAATCCGAGCATAGTTCTTTTCCTGTGTCAAGCTCGTTAAAAAATGAAACAAATCCTCCTCTACTTGAGTCGAGAGTTTGACTAGATCTCATAAATGTTAAGTTGTTTATTTAGGTTAGTTGTTTCGGTCTTTGGCATAATTTTCTTACAGTTTTAGGTCGAGTCTTTCAAATGATCTCGTAACTCAAACTTCATTTCATCCAACTGGTTGAATGAAATGAAGCTGGGGGGCATGCGCTCTAGCAGTTGCGCTCTAGCAGTTACGCTTAGGGGGCATCAAGCACAGTTTTATCTCTGTTTCAAGCTTGTGTAAAAATGAAACTACTTTGAAGCATAGTTTTTATCTGTTTCAAGCTTTTGTAAAAATGAAACCTATCTCGAGTCAATTTCAGTTATTTTCAAGACTCGTTAAACTCATGAAAATGCCGAGATTATTTTGCTATCTTTCATTCTCGTAAAACAAATGAAAATGCCGAGTTCTTTCTGTCTTTTCCTGCTCGTAAATTAAATTGAAAGTCGGTCATATGAGTACATTTTTATCATTTTTTCGAACTCATTAAAACTTACGAAAAAATGAAAACCATGAGTACATTTTTATCATTTTTTCGAACTCGTTAAAACTTACGAAAAAGTGACACCTCGGAGTTCTCTTTTAAGCCCTTTTCAGACTCCTAAAACATGAAAAGATTGCCGAGCGTTTCTTTTACACTCGTTAAAACGGAATTAAAAGACGGTCCCCTTATAGCTTTTTTCTGACCGTAAAATCAGGAAAAGATTGCCGGGTTTTTGTTGTTTCAAACTCGATACGGAAATAAAACGACGTGTCCTTGATCGCTTTTTACTTTTCAGGTCAGTGGCACTAATTATGAAAGTACTCCTTGGTCGCAAGATCAAGCGGTTCCCCCAGGTATTATTTTATACTTTTTCGGGCTTGAGGGACACAAATCTACGAAAAAGTTCAACTTGGAGTCTTCTTAAGTTTTTCAGACTCTCTAAAATTGAAAAATGCCGAGTTTCTCCTATACTGGGCTCGTTAAACATTTTACAGTAAAGGACCTGTTCAATTACAAACAGGAACGAACCACTCCTTCCTAGGGTTCGAATCAAAACTAGGTTGGACTCATCCGAAGGATGAGCTTATAATCAAGCATATGTTATCCTCCTCAAGCTTGTTAAAAATAAAGAGGTACTTGCCAGAAATGGTGGGGGAAAAGAGAGAAGAATGAGCCTATTTGTTACCTTTTGTCTTAGAAGAAACTTTATTACCACTCTTGAACATGACACTTTTCATTCACCTGGGTTGGGAAATCCTTTACCTCACAGTTGATCAAACCACTTTGAAAGTCTTCAGCCGGGTTCCGGGGATTAACTTTGAGTCGTTTATCACCAAGCCATCTGTTGTGTCGTTATGTGTTCAAGAGGTCTGCAAGCAAAACTTTCATCTGCAAAATACTTGTCATCCATTTGACCATCCCTGAGTCAGTCCTTACAGCAACGTTTCTTCAACTTGAACAATGATTTCGTGTTGTGGGCTAGCCTGCAACGGGTCGCTTTCTATCGACATCAACACATTATCTAGAGAGATGACTTAGAAATCGTCAGTACCTTGAAGTCTGCATGCATCAATGGCAGGTTTCTCGCCTTTGACGTCAGTTTACATCATTGACTTTCGATCGAAGGATTCTGTGAAATGTTCGACATCAACTCATTCATTCACATCTCATGGATTGTACTGGGTACTTTGAGAACCATTGACATTACTGGTGGTCTCTCTCACACTTGTTAACAGTTTACATCATCGACTGGTAATCAAGTGGTTTCTACCATGTTCGACATCAACTCATTTATTCGCATGGCTAGACTCGTACCAATTCGGGAAGTAGAAATGAAGACCCTGGATCTAGTTTCCACCATCCAGGCTGCGAGGAGTTTTGTATTCATTATCTAAGTAGACTAATCATAAACAGATGGCTGCGCCCATACTGTGTCTACAAAAGTCTATGATTATGATGTACTGCAAGATCATTCCTGTATCAGAGTAGTTAGTCTGTTAGTTAAAGTTTTGATTTGAGTATGGGAATGCCTACCTCAGTGTTGATATAATCTTATACATGTATTTTGTGTTGAAAATTGCAGGTTCTGACCAGGCTCTCCACGAGATAATCCTTGAAATGATAAAGCGCTTCACCCTTCCTAGATAATACAAAACCCTAATCTATTACAGGCTTCGCACTTTAGGGGGCAATCTGTTACACTAAAAAATGTCACCATGGATATTTACAGTTAGTATGGCTCTATCAATAGTCATGCTATCCTCCTGGGCAAGTCTTATGCCTCTGCTCTCCATGTCAAACTCCAAAAAGAGAGAAAGTCTTTATAAATGTATTTATCTCTGGGTACGCAGGTTCTCTCAACCTTACCTGCGGGTACGCACCCAATGTTCACAAAAGCTGCGTCCTTGGACACTCTGTATGTAAAGGGGCAGGTGCGTCCCCCTGTAAAGGTCAAAATGCGCAAGTTTCATCTTTAAAAAGTTACTTGTGGTCATTTATAGAGCATTCTAGAAGGTTGTTCGACGTGTATTGAGCGCCTCCAGATGGTTCATGTACCCCTACCAAAGAGGAACTTATCCCATCAATAAGGGAGCTATCCCATCCAAAGAGGGGATTATCCCATTGATGGTGGACCTGATTAACTTCCTCTTGAGCACTATAAATACAGGCATTGGGCCAGAAGGAGGGAGAGGTTGGAAGCTATACATTTCTAAGGGTAGATGCTGCAGGAATTAGGACTCCCATTTAGAAGCTTGTGAGGAGAGATTGCCATCTTTTCTTGTTCTATTTGGAAGTGGGTGAGCTTTGTCAAAGTAAAGGAGAACTCTTGATGGAACCTGGGAGGGACTTGCACAACACCAAGGCTCAGGTTGTATTTGTTCCTTTTGTTACCTATTAATGCAAATGAGTCCATTCTTCTCAATAACTTGTTATTTATGAGTTGTTTCATGTACTCCTTGGTCTATGTGTTAAATATGTTTTATTCTATGAGATTATCAAGTGCTATTTAATCGTTTGATTGTTAGTGTATGCAGGTTTCAAAGTGAAGGAGGAGCTCATCCGGATCAGCGGAGCTGGACTGCTACAACAGCGTTGGATTACAGGTAGGATCTAAACACTTGATTTCCCATACAGTAAATGCATGTTTAGAGAAGGATTGCTCTTATTTGTCTTGTTTGTCACTAGAGAGTCTTAGGCTCCTAGGGAGGTTGGTTGTGTCCGCACAATCGACTCTTTCCGCCTGACAATATATCTAGATGAATCTACGGAAGAGATATCAGATGACAATTCTCAGTATGACAAGTCCAAAGGGGGAGATTGTTGGCATTATGAGACAAGTGTTGTCCTTGATGGCAAATCACACAAATGATAAATTATAGTGCAGCAAATTTATTTGATAAATTATAGTGCAACAAAGTTTCCTTCATGTAGAGAAAAGTTCACGCACTTTTATGTAGAGAAAAGTTTATTCCATGTAGAGAAAAGTTCACACACTTTTATGCAGAGAAAAGTTTATTCCATGTAGAGAAACGTTCACGCACTTTTATGCAGAGAAAAGTTTATTCCATGTAGAGAAAAGTTCACGCACTTTTATGCAGAGAAGAGTTTATTTCATGTAGAGAAATGTTCACACACTTTTATGCAGAGAAAATTTTATTTCATGTAGAGAAAAGTTCACGCACTTTCATGTAGAGAAAAGTTTCTTTCATGTAGAGAAAAGTTCACACACTTTCATGCAGAGAAACGTTCCCTTCATGCAAGAGAAAAGTTCACGCACTTTCATGATTGGTTCATGGTATTAGTCCGACAGTTTTTGATCCTATGGTTTTGGTCCGTGGTATTGCATCCAAAAGTGTTGATCTCATGCACTTTCATGGTTGGTTCATGGTATTAGTCCGACAGTTTTTGATCCTATGGTTTTGGTCCGTGGTATTGCATCCAAAAGTGTTGATCCCAAGTATTGGGTCCGTGGTATTGTGTTATTATGGTTTTGGACCATGGTATTGTGAAAGGCCTAAGACTATAAAAGAGGAAGGAAATCATTTGGCAAAGCATCATCTGAATTATTGAATATCTCATAAAGTGCTAGATCTGGAATACAGTGATTGGGTTATGGTGCAGATCTAGATCTGAGCTAAAGAGGGATCTCACCAGTTGATGGAAAACAAGATATAAGGATAGATCGGGATCAAATGGTTTGAAATGAACTATCTCTATATATTTGATTATGCTTATTCTAGATCTGTATACTGACGCTTGTAATGATCTGAACTGGGTATAACTTGAGTTTGAAATCGATGCAAGTCATGTTTGAATATTTATAGATCTGTACACAGGTTGGCTTTGGTGTAAGCACGTATGTATGCAGGTTTGGTTCATTGTAGTAGCGTATACAATTTGAGCTATGATATTTGAAGTCACAGGTGGTTCTGGTTGTTGATGGGTTCTGATGACAGTTTAAAGGTGTCAATATTCTACATATCCTGTTTGGTTGATTGTGTTTAGCTTCAGTATTGATGGATGAGAACTAATATTGGATCAGGATCATAATGGCTCATATTTATGTGATCTGATGGACTAGATCTGGGTGCTAACACATATATTATCCTTGTATATGTATTGATCTAGTGTTTGGGTGATTCAGAAGATTGATTGATTATGTGCTTCAATGATATTAATGGGTCCAGTATGAAAATTGGATGAAACGTGGCCTTTTAGATTATATGTTGTGCTTCAGGAGTATCCAGTATGAAAATGTATGAAACGTGGTACCTGGAGGAGAGAAGATCGTAGGTCGGCGCCTACGTACTAGTATATTAGCTAGTACAAGAGCTAAGGGGGTGGCAGCTCCCTTCCAGTAGCAGTTGAAAACTTTGGAGCATTGTAGCAGGTAGCAGCCTGCGTACTAGTAAATGAATCGGCTAGTACAAGAACTATGGGGGTTGTAGCTCCCTTCCAGGAAAGACTGGAGAATGAGAGAGGGTTGTATCTCTCTGCAGGTAGAAGCCTGCGTACTGGTATAAGACTGCACCAATACAGAAATATTGTAAAAGGATTTTCTTATTAAGAAGAAGATTGAGATGACTTGCAGCAGGTGGTTTTCTCCCACATTGGGTTTCCACCTTATATCATGGTGTTCATGTGTGTGGCTTATGTGTGATGATCTGTTCTATTTTACTGCACCTGTTTACTGTTAATATGGTTGATAATGTTCTAATGCACTCATTAAGGATCAACTAACTGAATCATAAGAAGTTGTGGAAGTAGAATATATGAATCTGAATATGGAAATGAAAAAGTTTTATTGATGTGATAATACTGATTCACCCCCCCCCCCCTCTCAGTATTATTTCCAACAGCTAAGAGTGGAACAAAAAATCACTCCCTACACTCACACTCCAAGACAAAAGATAGATAAGTTCATGAATCAAAGTCAATGGGAGGAGAACACACTACAATAGGTAGAAGAATAGCTCATATCTACAAAAAACACACAGACTCTAGTACCTCAAGAGAAAAAAAACAAGATACCAAGGGAGGAGGATTCCCCTTCAATGATAGAGATTGGAGTCAAAGAATTTCGGATATATAAAAAGAATCACAAGAATAGTTCTCAACCAGTTTTTCAGCAGGAGGATGAGGGGCAGACCACCATAGTCTTGTCAGGACATCACACTTCTATAAGAGGATAAGGTATCTTCACAGGATCTCTAGCTTCCTCAGCTTCCCAAGATCCCCCAGATACAGCTTAGACATCAGAATTGGTATAGGACCAAGATGAACCAAATATCTTTACAAAATGTAGAGAAATTAAGAAGAAGAATGAGCAGCTCAAGGCCTCCACATACACCCAATTATAGAAGCAAACAACCTCTTCATAGCACGAGCTTCTTTCAGCCTTTGATACAAAAAATGGGAAAATGAGAAATTCATTCCTTCAAGCACATGTTCCATTACTAAAGAAACTAGGTGATTACAAGAAGTCCATTGTCTCCTTTGATAATGAGCAGATTTACCCCATTGACCAAATAGACTTGCATAAACAAATTGGAGAATTGTTGTACTATGCCTTGACCAACGCTGCCATGACAACTTCCAAGTTATAGGCCTCACTTAGCAACATACACTAACAATTGAATCTTGAAAATACTTTATCTTTGGCTAAGGATACCAAGATCAAATCATTGGAGTACCTAGTAATTAAATTGGCATATGACCCTAAAGATGTAAAAGTAGTAGAAAAAATTGTGAGGGGAAAAAATGTAGACATAGCACTATTGGGGAAACAACTCAAACTTCCCTCCACTAAGGATCCTCAAGCTAAGGAAGTTGGGGAGATTGAGAAAGAAAAAGATAACATGTTCAAGATAATAATTCCACAAAGCAGCTAGATTAAGGATATGTAAGTGGAGATGGAAAAATTGCTCAAGGAAAAGGAACAGTCATCACAACTAGCTATAGTGCCTCTAACAACAGTCCATATTTTAGTATCAATAACAATAGGAGCATCTACATTGACCACGACACTAGAACAGAGTACAAATTCTCCAAATGAGTTAGTTAAAGCCATGGAATACATGTCCATTCAAGGGCAGTAAATTGAAAAGTTAAAGGATAAGCTCAAAACTATGAAGGATCAGAAACTAAAGATAGAAAATTCTTATGTAGTAGAGTTGTAGAAAAATCACACACTCATTTTAAAGATTGAACAGTTAGAAAGTTATTTAGCCATGGCCCAGACTTTGGCACAGGCAAAGGAGACCATATGGATAGAGATTAATGAAGCCATCAATGAAATATGGCCCTTAATTCAAATTATATTTGAACATCAAGAGTTGATTTGGAAATCAAAAGAAGCAATTGTAGAGATAACGATAGATTTGGGATAGAAGCCTGGAGAAGCTACAACATTGATAAGGATCTTAAATTCAAGAAACAAGGAGTTAGAAGAATTAGAAGTTTCAGATAGAACATAAACAATTGTAGAGGTGAGAAGGGTCCCGACTAAGAGGAACTTGATGTTTCAATTAGAAAACAAATTTCACAACATGGAGTCTAGTGTCCATAAATTTCATAGAAAGTTTAATGCACTTAATCTAAAAGGACTACCAGGACTGATAGGAAATGGAGACCATCCAATTCAAAGGATTACTACCATAATCTATGCACTATTTCCCGAGATAAATCAAAGTTTGCAAGAATTAAAGGAAGCATCACAAGGAAGGATTTTCTGGAGGCTATAGAGTTTGACTTGTTCATCAAGCATGAGATCAAGCACATGTTTCTCACCAAGCCTACTTTTCAAAAGTATACTGAGGTAGATGAGACTTATAGGAAGTTAATAAATTTTTCTATCCCAAGTGAAGAGCGTTGGGATAAATTATGTGAATTGATGGAGTAAAACAGTTTCACCTCCAACAATAAGAAAACTCGACATAGCTTCTTCAGGCCCAGTCATCAACAACAACCCTCGAGGATAGTGCCAACAACCACAACAATTTCATATCTCCTATAATTTTGTTCTATTTTTGTAAAAAATCTTTGAGATATTTTGTAATAAATATTGATATTTTATGTCAAGATATTTAGATAGAATTTGTATAAATACTTCAAAATTCAAAGTATTGATCTTGAGACTTGTATGAAAAAGAAGTATTTTTTGATGTAAAGTTGTTCACTATTCTCAAGTGATCAATTCTCAGTAATACAATTTTTTTTTTCAATATTCCCGTGTCAGACTCATTGTTGAAGTTTCATCTCATGTTAATGTGTTTTTTCTCTGTCGTCACATATGCTTTCTTATCTGTTTTGTTCAAAGAAAAAAAAGAAATTGAATTTGTTTAATTGCAATCAATTATGGCTTATGAACAATAATTGATGTTTTCCAACTGATGTTAAATATACAATTCTTAAATGATTTATGCTTAATTGATCCTTAATATTTTCCTCTGTCTCACTTCACAAAGCTCATAAGATCTGATAGTCTACCTATCTTTCCCTCTCACACTTGTCTGTTAACTCTGCAATTGATCTAATTCAAGATGATTGAATCCATCGCCCAATGGCTTCCTCCTACAGTTCCAACCAAACAATCAAAAAAACCAAATTATGAACCTTACATCTAGCCTAAAATTCCAAAATCAACAAAGTTAAATCTAACAGAGATATCCCTCTCTAAGTTTAGAAGAGCTAGCTTCTAAACTTAAAAGTGGTTATGTGGTTACCTTTGGGTTTCTTCCACATGAAATTACGGAGTGTTAACACCAAGCATCACGGGCCACCCACAAATGGTCTTGTATGGCTTCATATCAACCATCACCTTTGCAACATGTTTTTCCAAACTCAGCACAACCTTTTGGTATTACTCCTGAAAGACCATTTCCTTTTGCTGGTATCTCTCCTAATCCTTTTCTTCCCAGAACTGTCCCCCAGATCTTTACCATCTTGGAGCAATTCCCCCAGGCCATTATCTTCTGGTCAGATACCATTCTTATTTCCACTCCAGGGAGATTATTTTACACTTGTTATGGCTACGTTGAGTTTACCTAACATTACCTTGGGGATCCCAATCTAGTACATTGATCCTCCCGAAAACACTCCCCCTAATCAACTCAAATCTTACACTTCTTTGACTCTGGTCCAACCTGTTGTTCCTACCCCTACCTTTGCTTCAGTTCCACAACAACCTAAATAGGAACCTAATCCTGTTGCGAAATCATATGGCAAGGGGGAAAAGCCTAGAAAAAGGGGACTAAAGACAAGGCACCCCTAGCAACTCCAACTCCTCCTAATCCACCAAAGTCTATTCCTCCATGTGCTTTATGTGATGTTGTTTCTCTTGCCACCAATAATTGTCCTAATCTCATCTCATATCAAGAATATGGTCACTGATACCTTCCATGATTATAACATTCCTGAGGTCCATGTCACCTTACCTGAGTCAGCTAAGAAGAATAGATCATTAGGCACAAATAACTCCTATGCTTTGTTTGATAATTATTTCCATTATTCTCATCACTATCCCCATCTCAAATATTTATGTGATACACTTCAAGTGCTTTGCAAATTAGAGGCTACTCGTAGTGATTCCACCTCTCCTCTACCTACGGATTATGGTCCCACTCCTACATCATTAAAGGAGGTCTCTCGACCACCCATCGTGAACCCTCCCCCTGTTTTCGATTTTCTACTAGTCATCATCCATGAGATCGAATCATTTGAACTCCCTCGATGTCTCCTATTGTGATTATGTTGAAATTTCTTTAACAAACACTCCGATCTCAACATCGGTAGATGTCACATCTACTGGTCATATGTATCCCATCCGTGACAATGTGTATGCGAAGCTTGTCTCTCATGAAGATGCCCTAGGTAGCTCCTCTTCATCATGTGGTCTCTCTTCCTCCAGTCCCCCCATCTTCCATTCTAATGAAGACATCATGGAAGCCATGACCACCACTAATTATCCTTGGGATGATATGCACCATCATGCATACTTCCTTCCATAACAAACCTGTGATTGATATGGTGTGGAGTCCAAATACCTCATCCAAGGTGAGGTCAATTAGTTCAATAAACCATTACTTCGAACCCATGAATTCGAACCTCATCCTCCTTGTGGCCATTACATTTCCACGCTATGTTTGGGTAAGGGGGCATCCACTTTTGAGAGTCCAAGAGAATCAATTCTCCCCAACCCTCTTAGTGCATCTGGTAGTGTAAACTCTAGTACCATTATTCTTTCACATTTATAAGAACTTCTAGAGTCTCATGTCATTTCGGATCACTCTTGGGACAACCCACTTACTCATTCCTTCATCTTACCTCAACAACCTAGTCCCTTAAAAATTGTTGTTGTTCAACCACCGTGTTTTCTAGGTGAGCATTAGTTCATTATATCTGAAGCCGCTATTTGGTATAGTGACAACATGTATGCAAACCTAAAAATTTAGTCCATTTGATTCATATATGCAGTGCCACATGATATTGGTAATCCACGATTTCATTTCTATAACTGTATCTATCCACTCTTCCCACAAGAATACATCCATAACATAAACAAATGACGAACCACATCATCAAAATGTGTTTAGAGTCCATTATTATAAATACATAAAATATGCCCATAGCATGCTACACCAATTTATATAAAACTAGGGGGCATACATGCCCCTACATCTCCTCATGACCCTCTAGAAGATCTTGTGCAAGTAGATTTGAATGCTTGAATCCATTATTTGAGCACTTGGAATACAATGACACTCCACAAACTCATCTAACTAGGGGCCTTCCCACCTTTGCATACTTGATCAATCCCCTCCATCATATATGTTGGGGAGTAGTATCTCATGCTTGGAGACATGATGGTACCTCTAGCCACTTTCTCACTTGATTAACATAAGTCTCAACCTATACCCCGATGATCTAGGTACAGTCAATTATCCTTTCATTCCTTGGATAAATTTTCCTACTGGTCCCTTCGATGAGCCATATACACATCACATATCATGGATGCTTGATATCATATCTTCAAATATTCTACTCTATGTGATACCACACTTACCATGTAGTTCCCATTTTTGACTTGGTGGTCAGGGGTGATTCTAGACCTCCTCTAGTAGTTCATTCTTGTATTCCTTTCTTTCCTTAATTGTTTGCCAGGAACCATCCTTCCAAGAAGAATTAAGGCTATTTTTAGGCAAGTAAGGTCACCTACCTCCAACTTTCAGATCTTTATTCCAACTGTGGGTTCTTCTACTACAATCTCGACAAGATTTAGGTCCTTCTCCTCCTATACAAATTCACCAACAAGTCACTATGCATATGCATTGGATTTGGGGGCAAAAATTCCTTTTATAGGAAAACCCCTAGTTTTTTCATCGCCCATTGTGACCAAATCATAACTCCATTTGATGAACCATTAGCATTTTTGGAAATCTCTCACTGAGTTCTATAATTGGTATCCCTTTTCTTATAGTAATTTTGTTAATTTTTCATAGGGATACATTGTTCTTTGCTTTGATAATTTCGTTTCATCATTAATACACTATGTTCGCCCCATATGATCACTACATTACTTAGATATACAACATGATCCATCAACATATGCAATTATATAGAAAGAACACCATCATCATCATCATCAATGCAACAAAATGTGAAGGAACAATAGAAGAAAAGAATGAACACACATAGAGACACAAGGATTGGTTCAAGACCAAGGCAAAGCTGACTATGGGGAAAACCCTTGCAAATCTTCTTCTTCTTAGATTGTCATCAAACGATTCAGAAAAAGAGAATAAAATGATCCATAACTTTCTATATGAAACAAAACAACTATGATATTCATGAAACAGAGATAATCATGCTTGAAGACAAAACCCTAATTCTGATGGCTGAACTGTGTTGTCACTGACTGTAATAAACAGTTGGATACTGTTGAAAACAGTTGTCATTGAGCGAAATATTTAGGATATAGAAATCTCATCTATTAGTCTTGGATGCAGGGAGAAGGAGTTGTGCGTGCATCTATAGTAGACCTGGACGCTTTCTGAATAACTAGATGACAACGTCTGGAAGATATATGGATGCTCCCAGAAGAACTAAATGAGGGCATATGGGGCCAAACATACCGAGATCTGATTCAAGCCCTAGATGCTATCATAAGGCTATTGTGTGAACATCTATGGCATCCTAGACACTCTCAAGGCGACTCTGCGCGAGCGTCCGGGGACTAATACAACTCGATCTGACCCTCAAACCCTGGACGCTCCCATAACTCATTGTGCCAGCGTCCAAGTTTCCCTGGACGTTCCCATAAGCCTATGTTCCAGCATCTAGGGACTAAAATGGCCAGTTCTGTGCTAGCATCTGGGGATCAGAAAACCCTAAGTCATATCAAACCTTACGCTTGTGATTTTGGATACTTGCGCGAACTCCTTCCGTCGAACCTGTGTGAACCAAGACCAAAAGAGAAGAGAATATATTTTCATCAAATGTGTCTAAATGAACTTGAGGTCTATTCTATTTATAGGATTTTATGAGGGTCCACTTGGGGTTAAGGCCAACCTAAGTAGTTACCCAAGTGGTTAGGGCACACCCATTCCATAATACATGTATGATTAAAATCATTCATAACTCTACTTCCGCTTGACCAAACTGGGTGATATTTAGGTTGATTTTTGTGCTCTCGAAAAGAGGAATCTACTACAATCATCATCTAGGTAATTTTAGTTGTCCAAGGTGGGATTTGACCAAAGTTTCAAAAAGTAACACTCCCTCTCAACTAAGGAGAACTCCACCTACCAATATATGTCCATCGATCAACATGATATTATGGAATCTTCAAGTGTCATCACATAGCATCACAGATCATCTCTCTCATGTAGTCATCGTGCCATGTCCATATCAAGTGTCTCATCATCAAAAATCATCATTTTACATGTCAATCTATCCTTTTCTTATTCTTGCTTATCTCTTGATTGTTCCTGCTTGTATGCTCAACATTCTCGGATCTAGAAGAAGAAGAATTTATTACAAGAGGGGAGCTCAAGCTACCTCCCTCTATCCATCAGCATGATGCCCGGAATGTCTACCAACGAGTTGCTACCTGGAATATCATAATTGATCATCATCGAAGAGCATATCATCAGGGAGCACATCTTAACCTGGAACCACATCGAGGAGCACACTCAACCTGGAATCTCATGGGGGAGCTATACATATACAAAACCATATCTAGAAATAAGATATCCAAACACATAGGGGGAGCATATCTTGACCCTAGGATCTCATCAGGGAGCTACACTCAACCCGAAATCTCAAAAGGGGAGTAAGTCTTAACCCAATCCTATTTCCTACCAATCTTCCCAATAATGAATCTCAATAGTCATGTGGTAGAACACCTGCGTCATAATCACCTTAGGTTGTACATCCCTAAGTACAATCTCAACTTATTGGCCAAATGAGGAGTGGTATTGCCAATAACCCCTACTTGTGGGTATGATTCCAACTGGGGTATACTCTACAAAGAATAGATAGGGGAGCAACATTCTCCAACCCTATAAATATAGCAAAGAAAAATCCTCAGCCCTATGGGTAACAGATAGGGGTAACACCCTATTGTCCGGAGTTCCCTCAACCCTAGGAGCCCTCCATCTCAATTCCTCACCTTGGGAAGTCAAACAGGGAGGAATAGTTGGCTCAATGTTATCGATCAACGCTGCTCTCATCATACTCAAATATTGTATCTGTTTATCTCAATAGAAGTTTTTTCTTGTTCATACAGAACATCAAATCAAATATCTTATCATTTCATATAAATCATATAAATCACAAAAGGATACCATAATCATCCTCCTTCTCAAGGAGGTGCCAACCACAAGCCTGAGCTTGTTTTGAACAGCTGCACTGTCTCAATATATGAGAGTATCTTAGTCCTAGCTATAAATATGGGAATTTTCGCTAATCGAATCATAATGTATCCATGTCATATCTAGATCATGCTCAGAACACTCTCTAAGGAGCTTCTTCATCCCGCCTCATAGCTAGTCATGCTAGCAACATCGTACTCATCCTCAATCGTACTACGGACCTCTCATCCACAACATCAAGGTATATATAAAGAAACACCTAAATGTGCTTATCAACAATAATCTCAAATATTATAAATATATCCATGCAGACACATATCATAAAATAAATCTCTCATTCTCAAATTAGAACACCTAATGTAGATATTTCAAAGAATGCTTGGTGGAAACTCTATGTGAATGAAGCGGCTCAATCATGAATTTATTCAGGTTCTATGCACATCATATATATACATATGGATGTTAAAAACATAACATCAATTCTTCAAACAATTGTCGGATGCCATGTCAAGTTCAACAACATCTTGAATGATAAATCAGAGTATACAAGGATTTTCATTTTCACTATTCAAAAACATTTTCCAATGGATTTGCAATATGGAATTTATTTCCCAAATTCTAAAAATCATGTCATGATACATCATTTATGGATTTAGAAGCCACCCCCCTTTGATTTAGATCATCAGAGGCTCATCATCTGTCACAGATAGATCATCAAGTTATAAGACCAAAACCATGATCAATATCAAAGCCATACCTTGGAACTCATCATCTTGACTTCATTAGATAACTATCAAATATAAAAATATCTGGATTTCAATTCTCTAAGCATAATTACTTGCTAAGCCAACATAGTCAACCTTTCATAAATCAATGTTGTGTCATTACATCACCAAAGTTAACTCATCAGAGTATAGAATCTAGATCACGACCGTTATTAAAGTCATCAATATCATAATATCAATTCTTTCAACTAGGAGACATGTGGAGCTCATATCAAATCATGACTTCATTATGCCAACAAGTTGTCATCAACCATGCATTATCAATCTAAAATTGATCAAGTCATTCTCATAATCAGAATACAAGTTATTTCTATCACTAGGTGCAAATGCATATACCAGGGATGAGTCATGCAGGATCCATTTTCATGTTTAATCACAACTATAATTACCTCAATAATTGTGCTAGGAACAAGGAGGCCAATACAAAATCATTTTTCCAAATACCCACATAAGTCATTGTGCCCACATAGCATAAGTCAAGTCAAAATTTACTATCTTAGAGAGATCTATAGTCAAAGCATCTCTCAATCATTAATTCAAAGTTATTGTCAAGCATCATGACACAACACTTTGCATATATATCAGTAAGCCAAATCATTCCAACCTCTTGTAGCACAAACTATATGCATGTCTCGGTCACCTACACATGAGAGTTCAGTCTGCATTTTCATATTATGGCAAGAATTCAACCTTTTCCTACTTGCAAATCTTGTTGTTATCTACCACACCTCAGTAGGAAAGGCATCTCCTAGGTGAACCTATAATGTCATGCAAAGTGATCAACAATTTAACCCAACAACTTTAGAAATCAGTTTACAGTGGCAGAATATGTTAGAGACAACTTGATTTAGAGTTCAGACCACTTTAGAAATGTCCAGATGATGGTTAACTATAGTCAAACCTCTGGACTCCCTTCAGGTTAACATCAGAGTGTCTTTAGCTTCGTGGACATTGTCTAGGCCTTACCATGCGTACATCTAGGCATGAGATCTTCTAGATCTGTGACTGCGTCCAGAGAAAAAACCCTAATTTATGTACAAGATTTAGATATGAGTCTCTGTTGAAAATCAATATTGTCATATGCACATAAATCATTCTTCAGCAGCACAAAATGAAAATAGTAATATGAGTAAAAGTCTTGAGAAGAGATTCTCCCTCTGAATAGGGATCTACATCATTCATATTCATTCATGTCACCAGCTTGTCTCTACTAGAGTCAAGCAAAAAAATATTTGTTAAATCATGAACATATATCTATCATGGCTATCAGCATCATGACATCAATCTTTCATCAAAGGTTAGACTTGAAGGATTAGGGCAACAGACAGATGTGACATCATATCTCAGATATCATGAACACAATAACACTATCTATCAAGTCACTTCATCAAGTTAGGTCATTCAGTTTAATCATATGCCTTCAAGACATGACCACAGGTAGTAAGAGATCTACATATCAATATTACACGTATAGTTCTCACATCAAGGTTACCACGCTCTTCATGATCAATGAGGTCAATTTAGGTCATTCAATATGACATTACTAAAGCAATAAGAGTGTAAATATCTCTTTCCATATGCTTTCATCTTGCTTATCATAAGCATTATCAACATACTCATGTATAGGAGTCAATGATCTATCCTTCTATATGAAATCCATCATGACTTATGCATGACAAGTATCAAGAGTATCATCTACAAGAGTCAAGGTGATAGCCTTATTTATAGAATTAGTATCTCCAGGAGTAATAGATGTTAGCCAAACATCAAGTTATGCCACTATATCCAAGATCAATAAAAACTAGCCTCATAGAATCAAGAAGATCAATATGATCAAAATATTCAATTCCAGGTGCACCATTTCATCATGGTAAACAGAAATCCAAATCTATTTCATATGAAAGCATAAGCCATTTGCGAAGGAGTCATACCATAAGGCTTACCTAGTCATCCAATGTTATAGCGAAAACATAACATTTAAGAAATATACCTTTCATACCTTGTAGTGTTCAAATACATGTGCACCTTCTCATAGACAGCTTGTAGTGCGTGTCACCTTTTCATCAAGTACCTCTTTATCTCTTTCCAGATTTGCATCTCAAAAATGATCCTTAAGAAGGATATACTCATCACATATCATCAAGGAGGTTAGAAACATCGATATACTCAAATACATATGCAGGAAGTACAAACAATAAATATAATCATTAGATCTATAAGTCTAACAAGTAAGAAGGATCATAAGTCAAGAAATACTTATCTTCAATGAGAGGTGATCCTCTCCCTCTTGAACCAATATTCAGTAGCCATAAATTTCCATGGTACATATACTAATGTTTCCTTCAAGTATCTAACCAGGTATACTAGGGATGATCACATCTAGGGTTTCCTAAAACCTCCCACAAGTGCTTGAGCATATCGACCAACTAGGTTCCATATCTCATATAATTTCCATAAACCGGGATTTTACCTCCAACCCTAACCTCATAGAATCCATCAAATCCTAATAATAAATTTGCATAGGATTTTCTTCAAACCCTATATTTCTTGTAGGTCTCCACCATCCTCTTCTTACTTCCATCAAATGTGTCATCATTGGGGTGATCTCCATGGACTTTCTTCAGCTGAGCTCTAATACCATGTTAATTTTTCACAGAGCTACATTTTCATTTTCTTTGATAATTACATTTCATCATTAATGCATTAAGTTCACCCCATATCATCACTACATTATCTAGATCTACACCATTATCCATCAACATATGCAATTATATAAGAAGAACAACATCATCATCATCAATGCAGCGGAACATAAAGGAACAATAAAAGAAAAACATGCACACACATAGAGACACCAGGATTGGTCCAAGACTAGGGAAAAACCCACTATGGTGAAAACCCTTGCAAATATTCTTCTTCTTAGTCTTCATCAAATGATTCAGCAAAAGAGAATAAAATGATCCATAACTTTATCTATGCAAAAAAACAACTATGATATTCATGAAACAAATCTAATCATGCTTGAAGATAAAACCCTGATTCTGATGGTTGAATTGTGCTTTCATTAACAGTAATCAACTACTGAACACTTTTTTCACTGAGAAAAATATTTGGAATACAGAAATATCAGCCATGAGTCTCAGGTGCCTGGAGGAGGAGCAGTGCAAGTGTCTATAACATATTTGGATGCTTTCTACATAACTAGATGAGAGCATCTAGAATGGATTTGGACACTCCCACGAGAAATGGATGAGGGTGTCTGGGGTCAAACATACCCAGACCTGATTCAAGCCCTAGACTCTCTCATAAGGTTGTTGTGTGAGAGCCTATGGCATAACAGACGCTCTTAGGACTACTCTATGTGAGCGTCTGGGGACTAATACAACCCGATCTAACCCTCAAGCCCTGGACGCTCCCATAAATCACTGTGTCTGTGTCCAAGGCTCCCTAGACATTCCCATAAGCATGTGTGCCAACATCCAGGGACTAAAATGCCTAATTTTGTGCCAATGTCCGGGGATCAAAACAACCTAAGTCAGATCGAACCTTACGCTTGTGATTTCAGACCCTTGCATGAACTCCTTCCATCGAACATGTGCGAACCAAGAAAAAAAGAGAAGAGAAGATAATTTCATCAAATGTGTCTAAATGAGCTCGAGGTCTCTGATATTTATAGGCTTTCATGAGGGTCCTCTTGGGGTTAAGGCCGACCTAAGTAGTTACTCATGTGGTTAGGGCCAACCCATTCCATAATACATGTATGAATAAAATAATTCATCATCTTGGTAATTTGAGATATCCAAGGTTGTTATAGACATTTTTGTGCCTTACAGCTCTAAGCATGAAATGTCCATAAACCAAGGGCTCCTAAGTCCCTAAAAGTGTTGTTCTAAATCCTAAAGGAACAAGGTCAACAAATTACAGCTTCTCCCAGAAGTTCTCCACCAGAAACTGCTCAGAATAAGTCAAATCAGGATCATTTTAGCTGCTCCACTAGCCAAGTGCGTTGCATAGCACCTAAGTCCACTAGCTAGGTGCGTTGCAACGCACCTAAATGCACTACCAGGGTGCGTTGAGTGGGAAATGAAAAGTGGCAGAGTCATTCCACGAGGTGGAGAGACAATGGAAGCTTCCATAATCTTCTCCAATGACACTTGCCTCACTGAATTCGACCAAGGATGAGTAAGAGGCTCTCAGTCTCCAAGTGGAAGCAAGAACTGACAGAGAGAAGCCACTAATCAATTCATGAGCTGACTCATCCTCCTTGCATACATCTATATATGGATCCCTCATCCCAGAGGTTAGAGGCTGGAATTTTGCACATTGTAAGGAATTGTTGTTGGTTTTGAGATACATATCAGAGAATTGGGTGATCTATGCTTTGTTGGGGTTGAAGAAGGGACTTCTTTGCTGGGAGGTTGATGCTGGGTCAGGAATCATCGGTTGTAACTCCTCCTGGATCTTCTTGTATATCAATAAAACTATTTGAGTTTCTTCTCCATGCTTGTGTTTCATTGATGTTTGTTACATTTGTATGGTTAACTTAAATCTGATCCTAAGTTATTTATGAATATAAGCCCATGTCTTTGTATAGTTTCTTCCTTCTATGATCTTGCAGGTACTTGGTGAAGCTGGGCAAGCAAGGGAGCAGGTAGCTGGAAGCTGTCAAAGAGGAGAGAGATTGGATCAAAGGACTAGCGCAAGACACAGGTTGGTTCATCCTATTCCTCTTCGTTTATAGTTCATAAAGAAGAATACAAAAGTAGTTTTCTCTGTTTGTTTCTAAGGTTGTTGTCACACCTTAGTGGGATAGAGCAGATCTAGATAGACACTTTTCCCGATAAAAAAATGGTGACTCCGCTGGGGATCATGTCTAGTTAGTTTTTTTGTGTTTCTCTTGTCGTTTGTTTCATAAACTTAGAAGTAGCCATCGAACTGCATTTGCCATTGACAAATGCAAAGTAGACATCTGTTGCTTCAATCCACTCACTGGATCTGTTTATGATTTGAACAGCTGATTCATAAACCAACTAATCACCCTTGTGATAGCTCTTAAAACCCCCCTTAGATATACCTCTGATTGTGTATTACTGATTGCTTTTACCCGGCCAAAAACCAAAGATAAACTGCAAACCGTGACCCAGAACCCGGATAGAATTCTCGTTTCTGCCCCAGCGCAGGCTCTATGAAGAGGTTCTTCATTTCAATGCACTTCCCAAGAGGGCTACCTGCGCTGCAATGCAGTTTCTCTGTGTAACAGGTGCGCTGATCAGCCTAGCCTTGTGCAGCTGAGGTTCTTTGCTTCATTTTTTCCAGTTTTGTCTCTGATTTTTGCAGCCTGTGATCAGTATTTCACTGTTTCAAACCCATTTTCCTTATTGATATTCTGCCTCAGTTGTACAAAAGAAGTTGTAGATGTTTTTATGTGTTTGTTGCGTCGTTTACAGTTTTCCATTGCAAAAGTAGAATAGTCGTACTATCGTCCTTTGATTTAGATCTGTCACAAGTGTCGATTTTGATCATAGGAGAAATTTTATTTGCTATTGATAGTTGATTATGCTTTTACTTTTGCCTTTGGCTTGAATTTGTGACTTTCTAGTGTCGAAACAAGTATTTATTTCAAAATCATAAAGTTTCGTAATCGTCTCCACCTTTTGATTTCGAAAAGAAGCTTGTTTGTGTTTGTCACTTGAAAGCGAATTCAGATTTGTACAACAACTTTCTTTTTAGGCATCAATAAAGAAAGTGAAAAACAAAACACATGCATGTGCATTTGCATATTGGCAGTCTGTTTGGCTTGATTTAGGAAAAGTGAATTTACAGTGTGCTCTTTGCTCTTTGCGAAAAGATTGTGTCTTTCTTTTCCCTTAGTAGCTAGGATTTTCATTGCTGAAAAGAGATAAAAATTTGTTTATCATCTTTAGATTTCATTGTAGGAATTACATCTACATCTCGTGGTGATCCCAAAAGGAAAACTTCATAAGAAAGATCAACTTAAAATAAATTCAATGAACCTAACAATGCTTTGGAACTTAACGCACAACATTTAGAGGTCTAGGCTAGAGACGTATTTCGGCGTCGTAAAGCCTGGTAACTGTTGTCCTCATTGATGGTTGGGTGATTCCTCCACTTTGAGATGATAAGTGCCAGTACGGACTTGTGCTCCCACGTACCGTCGGGTATATATTGGGAGACCCCTATAGGCGTAATCCTTTATCCATGGGAAGCCGTGTCGGCCGCCCTACTGATCGCAATGCACCGAACACAGCATTCGGGAAGATTGACTGCCGTACCATAAAAAGTATTCTGCAGTTTTGCAATTGGTTTGGTACTCCCTCTACCTAGACCTCCAGAGCAGTCCCTTTCGTTCCTTTTCAAATTCCTTAACGGAAAAGGTCCATTTGAGCACTTGTCACTTCAGGCTCATTAAAAATCGAAGGCGACTAGAGTCATCTTTTGTTTTTTCTCGACTCTTAAAAATTGAAAAAACAAGTTGTGTCAAAGCGTCTAAAATTTATTTTAAACGGAATAATCATCACCTTTCCCTTGTTGATCTTCGAAGTTAGTCTCCGTTCATCACAAGTTCTTGTAGAATCACTAGGAAATCTTTTGGATAGATTAGATATGTCTGAACAACCATCAACATCCAGGACTGTGTCATCTGATGCAGCAGTGGCAGAGCCTCCTGCTGCTACTCCAACGATGTTCGATGGTATACCAACTGTCCCGGCAAGTTATCAACAACAAGCCGGAGTCCAATCGGGGACTGTTTCGACGACATGGTCAGTTCCTATTTCTTCATCCGGATTATCATCTGGTATTTCTTATGTTGAAACTCAACAAGTTGATCCAATGTGTCTTCAAAAGCCAATCTACCCTTTAAGTACTAGATTTCCACCATATGGAGGGCAGTATGCCTTTTCATTGTTCCCTCCCGGAGAACAACCATATGGGAGTTTACAACAAAGTTCTGGTCAAACTGGAATTACATCCAGCGGTTGGGTACCAATACTGCCTCAGCAACCAAGGGTTGTATATTGAATGCAACCAGTCCACCTTGTGTCGAATATTCCCACTATACCTGCTATGGTGACTGCATCGCAAGTACAAGCATTACCTGTTGTATGTCAACCCCAAGTTTCTCAGGTTGCAATACAACAGCCTCTTGTCTCAACGACTCAATCACAACCTCAGGTTAGTGCCTCCTTATCTGGAGTGACTCAGGCTCAGACAAATACTATGAATCCTCATCTTGGTCAATCATCCAGTATTGGACAACAGAAAATGGTCCAACAACCATGTCTGGTTCAATCTCAACAACCGCAATTCCAACAATCATATCAAGGACCTGAGCAACAAGTCTTTGTAAGTAATGGGCAACCGCATTTCCAAAGCGGTTATCAACAACCATATTATAATGGTTATACCCAACAACCTTGTCAAAGTTGCCAGCATCATATACATTATGTTGGTATGCAAAGACCCACTTCTCAGGCGATTCCATCTTATCCCGGGTATGTTTCGCCTAACCTGAATCAACAGTTACCCTTTATAGAAACTCTAGAATTACCAGATCTAAACCGGCTGACGAATGATCCAATTGCTTATGCCCCTTGGTGGCCAGCGATTCTACATAAACTTCCGTAAGATATTCCTAAATTTAATGGAAATCCGGGTGAAGATCCGTCGAATCATGTGATGAAATTTCATCTGTGGTGTTCATCAAACACCCTAAACGATGATTCGATTAGGCTTCGCCTTTTTTAGAGGACGTTAACTGGTCCGGCAGCAAAATGGTATATCGAATTGCCTAGAGCTTCATTTGACAACTTCAGTACCCTAGCCACAACCTTTTTAACCCATTTTCAGTTACCGATAAGGTACGAAACAGGAACGGAACTTCTTACCAACTTCAAACAAACGACGGCCACTCACATATCTGATCATATACATGAGTGGCGACATCATCGTAGAATGGTAAAAACATATGTTCCCAATCAGCTCTTAGCTGAATGGTTTATAAAGTCATTACTACCTTCCTTCACGGAAGATGTGGCAAAAGGGGGAGTCGTCACAGAAGAGCAAGTTATCGCTCGTGCGCAATATTTGGACTTGATTTACACTCAGTCCAGCACACTCTACGATAAAATACCTAACGCTCCTAGACCAGAATTCTCAGTCACTCCTCCTCCTAAATCAAACAATGACTCTCATGCCGGCAATGGTGTGATTGGCGTAACAGACACGAGATCGACAAAGGCTACATCTAAAAAGGCCCGTAAGATTTCTAGTCAAAATGCAAATGAGGAACTTCTTGCCTCGGAAGTGAATGCCGTGTCGACCGACAAGGGCAAACAACTGAAGCAACCAGGGGGCAAGAAGAAAAAGAAAGGGAGAAAAAGGAAGCAGGATGAGTCATCTCCTGAAAAACCTTCTACAAACCCTTCTGGGCAAAGGAAACCCCCTGCGGGGTGTCATATATGTGATGACGATCATTGGACGAGAGATTGTCCACATAAAGCTGAAGTTAAGAAACTCTTTAAGAGTTCAAAAACCTCAGCAGTATTGACTGATCCGTTTCCAAACCCGGGAACCAAACTGGTTTCTAATCAAAATTCTTCCCGATCCCAAGTGCTTATGTTGTCTATATCAAAGCAGCAAAATGATGCTTTGGCAAGGAATAAAGATTACGGGAATCCACAGGTGTCGAATAACAAGGCTAATGAACAACCTAGTAGTTCGACAACGACTTTGACCAAAGTTGTGCCACCCATCATTCCTGAACAAATGATAAAGTTGCCAAAGGGAGTAGTACACAAATCGACATTTAATCCTCGTGCAAAAATAGCACAGAATTATAATATAATAGAGGACCTGACCCAATCGCCGTCCGATATGTCGACACTTGAGGTACCACAAAATTGCCTCTCCCAAGAGCAAGCTTTATTATCAGCAATAGGTGGGATGGACCCAATGGATTCCAACCTTGCGGCCTTTGATCATAAAGGATATGACCCTCAGTTACCAGCTCAACTAGCTTTCCTTATTCAAGTGAAAGCCCTCAACAAAACTGTTCATTGAACAATTATTGGTGAGGGGGCATCTACATGCATTATGTCGATGAGTTGCTGGAAAACTTTAGGATCTCCAGCCTTGTCACGATCTTCGACGACATTAAAAGCATTCAACGGAAAGACATATACCCCATATGGTATCCTAAGTAACTTGAAAGTTGAACTAGGAGGGAAAACCGTAGAAATTGATGTTGAAGTAATCGATGGAAACCTTGATTACAACATCCTATTAGGAAGACCTTGGATATATGCCATGGCTGCAGTTGTGTCGACCTACTTCAGGAAGATTGCATTTCCCTTCCAAGGAGGAATTACAATCGTCGACCAACAAACATTTCTCCCCAACAGTTCACAAGTTACGGGAAGCATTCCAATGATCCATGGAAGCAATCATTCGCTCCAAAATATCGGAGTAGGTCTCCTAAAAGACCCTACCTTAATGGGTACTTTTTCCCTACTGCCTCCGAGTAATCTGGCGGAAGTGGCCACAGCGGAATATGAAACCTTCTATATCTAATGGATTTGGATTTTGAGGACGGTTCTTATCCTGTGTCGACCTCGTTAAAAAATGAAACATGGAGTCATGAGGATAGTTCTTTTACTGTGTCAACCTCATTAAAAAATGAAACAAATCCCCTTTCCAAATCTCAAAGGTAAACCTTCATTCCAACCATCGAGTTGAATGAAATGAAGCTTGGGGGGCATGCACCGCGATTCGCGTTATTATGCTGGGGGCATGCAAACTTATCACGAGCATTTTTACTGTAGGGTTCAAGCTCGTTAAAAAATAAACCCGCCATGAGCAGTGTTACCGCAGGGTTCAAGCGCGTTAAAAAATAAACCCGCCTCGAGCAGTTTTAGCACATAGTTCAAGCTCGTTAAAAAATAAACATAAGACATGAGAAAATGTTTCCACCCGCATTTAAGCTTGTTAAAAAATGAACTATTCCCCTGTAAATAACCACCGTGAATGTAGTACTTCAGCCATTAAAGCCTTGGTCGTGTTTGCATCGTCACCTCCACTTTTTCATTGGCCGATCATTCACCTCCACTTGATTGTTTACCCATTTTGAGGAACAGCTGCGAAGATTGATTTCACTAGCCATCCTTGTGACACTGCCATGATTGGAAAATTCCAAACCGTACCTAGAATCAGCTGCTACCCATTTTATCACTCGTTCCTCAAAAGACGAGTCTTCTTTAAGCTCTTTTCAACTGACTCGTAAAATATGAAAAGATTGCCGAGTTTTGGCCTTCCAGCTCGTTAAAGCGACAGGAAGTGCTATCCCTCCTCTAGATTTTAATCTTTTTGGACCTGAGGGATTATTGCACAAAAAGATCGAGCACTTGTTTTGTTCGGCTCGTTAAAGCTAATCGAAAATTCATCCCTTCTGTATTGTTTTATATTTTTTCGGACTTGAGGGATTAGATGACGAAAAAGGAATTTTGGAGTTACCTTTACGTACCTTTTCAGACTCTCTAAAAATGAAAAGGACCGAGTTATCTTTGTCGTTAGACTCGTTAAAAAGATTAATAGCGACAAACTTGTCTTTAGACGAGAACGAGTTTCACTATCGCTAGGCTCGTTAAAACATAGCGATGGGTTTTCCCGAAGGGAAAATTATAGAACAAGCATATGTTATCCTCCTCAAGCTTGAAAAAAATAAAGAGGTACTGGTCAGCAATGACTGGGGAAAAATTGGGAAGAAAACTCAAAGAATATTTATAGGTAGCAAGTCGCTCTTGAACATGACACTTCCACTCCGTGCCCGAGTCGGGTTGGGTTGTTTCATTCACCGGTCACATCGCCATGGTCTCGCCATACCATCCACATTAGGGGTTAATGCTATCAATCCATCACATAAGTGTCGTCGACATGTTCAAGAGAAGTCATCTAGAAAGGCCACCTGTGTCCCGCCCACTACCATACATTATACTCCATTCTTTCATGACCACCACCCTGAACCATATATCACCAGATCGTTTTCACTTCCATCAAAATCATTTGCTCCGTTCTGTGTCATTGATGTGGGATTCATTAAGGCCCTCCTATGATGGATCACTTCTTGTCGACATCAGCTCATTATCCAAGAAGTTGGTCTAGGAACACCCCATTCAGTACTTTGAAGCTTGCATGCCTCAATGGCAAGTTTCTCACTTCCGGCGACAGGTATACATCAATGACCTTCGACCAAAAGATTTTGCGTGGTGTTCGACGCCAAGTCCTTTATTCACACCACGTGAATTGTACTGCAGTACCTTGAGGGTCATTATCATTATCGGTGATTCCTCTCGCGCTTGTTAACAGTTTACATCATTGACTGGTACTCAAGCGATGTATTTCCATGTTCGACTTCAAAACATTTCTCACATGGATCGACTTGTACTTCGAGTGAAGATCGGATAAGATTGAAGACCCCAGATCTAGTTTCATCCACCCGGGCTGCGATATATATTCAGGAAATTAAAGACATTGAAATGTACAGCCTTGCAGCACAGATAATCATCCTACCAAAAGGATGATGGCTCTATTAGAATCATCAGTCTACCATTAGACGGTTGTCTGTCCTATGTACATGAAAATGAATTTATAAAGTTGAGCATGGGAATGCCCACCTCAGCTAGATCATGAAAACAGTATGAAGAAAATGTATTGTATTGTATCTTATTACAGGTCTCCTCCCAGCATTGAAAGAACTTCGGATCCTCCTAATAAAGCATTTCACCCGATAAACGGCCTCATACTTTAGGGGGCAACTGTTATAGAAATTTTTGTGCCTTACAGCTCTAAGCATGAAATGTCCATAAACCAAGGGCTCCTAAGTCCCTAAAAGTGTTGTTCTAAATCCTAAAGGAACAAGGTCAACAAATTACAGCTTCTCCCAGAAGTTCTCCACCAGAAACTGCTCAGAATAAGTCGAATCGGGATCACTTCAGCTGCTCCACTAGCCAAGTGCATTGCATAGCACCTAAGTCCACTAGCTAGGTGCGTTGCAACGCACCTAAATGCACTACCAGGGTGCGTTGAGCGGGAAATGACAAGTGACAGAGTCATTCCACGAGGTGGAGAGACAATGGAAGCTTCTAGAATCTTCTCCAATGACACTTGCCTCACTGAATTCGACCAAGGATGAGTAAGAGGCTCTCAGTCTCCAAGTGGAAGCAAGAACTGATAGAGAGAAGCCACTAATCAATTCATGAGCTGACTCATCCTCCTTGCATACATCTATATATGGATCCCTCATCCCAGAGGTTAGAGGCTGGAATTTTGCACATTGTAAGGAATTGCTGTTGGTTTTGAGATACATATCAGAGAATTGGGTGATCTATCCTTTGTTGGGGTTGAAGAAGGGACTTCTTTGCTGGGAGGTTGATGTTGGGTCAGGAATCATCGGTTGTAACTCCTCCTAGATCTTCTTGTATATCAATAAAACTATTTGAGTTTCTTCTCCATGCTTGTGTTTCATTGATGTTTGTTACATTTGTATGGTTAACTTAAATCTGATCCTAAGTTATTTATGAATATAAGCCCATGTCTTTGTATAGTTTCTTCCTTCTGTGATCTTGCAGGTACTTGGTGAAGCTTGGCATGCAAGGGAGCAGGTAGCTGGAAGCTGTCAAAGAGGAGAGAGATTGGATCAAAGAACTAGCGCAAGACACAGGTTGGTTCATCCTATTCCTCTTCGTTTATAGTTCATAAATAAGAATACAAAAGTAGTTTTCTCTATTTGTTTCTAAGGTTGATGTCACACCTTAGTGGGATAGAGCAGATCTAGATAGACACTTCTCCCGATAACAAAGGTGGAATTTGACCGTAATTGAAAAAATTAACAAATTTGACACTTCACCAAGAGGTCATTTTTTCCATGAGGTCTCACTTTTCCGGCTATTAAAATCAAATTTCTTTTCTTGAGCCACCCATCCTTTGGTACCACTTTAAATTTGCAGTGGTTGACTTACATGTCGATTTTTGTCATGAGTGACCATCTTTTACTCATTCTTTTATGGTCCTCTCCAGGACTCCCCTACGTGGCAACATCATCGAGCCTCCCTTGTTCAGAGCATCCGAGATGAGTCACCCTTGTATCTATGGAGTCTGTTCTGAGTCCCCTTGAGTCCAATTACATCTTACAGTATCCCGAAGTTGGGGTTTTTGTCGCAACAATACAAATAAGATCTTTTTGTATCCTATCTTTGGGGTTTCTTCCACCACATTATAGATCATCTATTTTTGTATCCAATAGTTTGGATTTCTTCCATTGAAATTTTCGTAGTATCAAGACATTGAGGTTCCCATCACCATAGTTGTTATCACCAAAAAATGATCACCTAGCTATTTTTAACTAGGCGGATTGAAATACACCATGTAGGATTAATTTTATCATAGTAAAATCACTTTCACCACCGGAAATAATTTAGTAAACCATTTTTATTACATTATTTTCTGATTAGAATAAAGAAACCCCAAGAGAATAATTGAATAAATCATTATTTATTTAATTTCTCTAGGAATAATTGTTAAATCATTGTTTAGATAATTATTCCTTGTCACATTTCCCCTAGGAATAATTAAATAAATCACTATTTATTTATTATTCCTTATTTCTATTATTGGAATGATTGTTAAAATCACTATTTAATATAATTTCATTTTCACACCATTCTTAATCCCTGTGACATAATTAATAGATCATTTTATTTGTTAATTATTTCTAAATAAAGATATTTGACCATTTTGAATATCTTTTCCCTCTCCAAAAAATATAATAAAGTATTCCTAATGGTTAGATCTTGATTTGGTTGATATTACTTTATTATTCTCCATTTTCAAGATTAACTCAATATTTTGTTATAAATATGAGGGTTTTCCATTCATTATTCACCATGATCATTATCATCATCACCATTATCGTCTCTTTTTTCTTGAACTCCCTTTTGAGTTCTCCACATTGTTTTGGGTTTTTCACACATTGAGAGACAGAATTGATTACTGAAGCATCAAGGACATCAAAGGACGCATCCCACGGAGGGGGTTTGCAAACCCTTTTTGTATATCTCCTTCACAAGGTGTTCTCAATAAAAATTTTATTCATTTTAAAGTCTTTCCATTTGGGTTATTGCATTGGATATCTATACAATTGTTTGTTGTTTTGATCGTATAAATTGTTTTGTTGTAGTTTTTCCAAATTTTATCATAGATCTGAAGTGTAAAGAAACCAAAAATTATTGTTAGGGTCATGTGTCACCTAGTGAATTAAGTGAAGTGTTTTTGGTACACCTTGTTATAGACATTTTTGGGCACTGCAACCCCAAGCATAAAATGTCCATAAACCAAGGGCTCCTAAGTCCCTAAAAGTGTTGTTCCAACCCCTAAAGGAACAAGGTCAACTGATTACAGCTTCTCCCAAAAGTTCTCCATGAAAAGCTACCTAGAACTGGTCAAAACAGGATCATTTCTCCCGCTCCATAGGCAAAGTGCGTTGCATCTCACCTAAGTACACTTAGGGGTGCGTTGCATTTCAAAAAGCCCTTCTATGGGGTGCGATGGGAGAGAAGAGACAAATGGCAGTGTCAATCCGCGAGGTGGAGAAGCATGGAATCTTCTAGAAACTTCTCCTGTGACACTTGCCTCTCTGAATTCGACCAAGGATGAGTAAGAGATCATCAATCTCCAAGTGGAAACAAGAACTATCAGAGGGAAGACACTAATCAAATCACAACCTGACTCAGCTCCCTGACAGATATCTATATATGGATCCCTCATCCCAGAGATCCAGAGGCTGGAATTTTGCATCTTGTAAGGAATTACTGTTGGTTTCTTGAGTCAACATCATAGTGTTGGGTGATCTAAGCTTTGCATGAGGTGAAGAAGGGCTTACCTGCTGAGAGGATGATGCTGGGTTAGAACAACTGGTTGTAACTCTCTTGGCTCTTTCTTGATTATCAATAAAGCTATTCAAGTTTTCCTCCATACTCTTGTATAATTTATGTTTCATGCTTTTGTATGTAAATTCACATCTGATCCTAGATTGTTTATGATAATATATCCACGTTCTTGTATAGTGTTATGTTGCTTTGATTCTACAGGTACTCTGTGAAGCTGGGTATACAAGGAAGCAAGTTGCAAAGGACTATCAAAAGAGAGAGGAATCGAGCACGGAACCAAACGCAAGAGAGAGGTTGGTCTCCTTTATTCTTCTCTCATCTATCTTTCATAAAGGAAAACGAAATTAGTTTTACTTTGTTTGTTTCTAAGGTAGCTACCACACCTTAGTGGGATTAGCAGTTCTGCATAGACACTTTTCCCTGTAACAAAATGGCGACTCCACTGGGGAGCGACTAGATTGTTTGTTTATCTACATTTGTTTACTTTATAAACTTACAGACGGAGCCTGAAGTTGAGCCAGGTAGCTTTCGAACTGCATTTGCTATGCAAATGCAAAGTAGATAAATGCCGCTTCAGTCAATCTCCAGGTTTTGTTTATGAATTAAACAACTGATTTACAAACTCTCTAATTGCCCTTGTGGTGGCTCTAGTAACCTCCTTAGATCTACCCCTGTTGTTGATTTACTGATTACCACTTGCTCGGCCAAAATCCCTGAACTGAACCGCAAACTATGACCCGGAACCAAAGCAAAGTCTCATCCCTGGCCCAGCACACTCTCTGTTATGTGAATCCCAAATTCAGCGCACTTCCCGAGTGTAGAAGGTGTGCTGCATTTCAAATTCACTGTGTTACAAGTGCACTGATCAGACTAGGCATTGTTCCTAGATTTTGGTTTCTGTGTTCACTCTTTTTAGATATATTCAAGAATTTTGCTGCCTGTAGTCAGTACACCTCTTTTTGAAACCCCTTTCCTTGCTGTTATTTTGCCTCCATTGTGCAAAGAACTGTAAATATTTTTGTGTATTTGTTGAGTCATTTTCAGTTCTCCTTTGAAAAAAAGTAACGTAATTGTACTGTCGTTTCTTGATTTGAAAGTGTCGCAAGTGTCATTTTCAGTCATAGAAGGGAGTCTGATTGCTCTTGATAGTCGATTACCCTGTTACTGTTGTATTTGATCTGAATTAGTAGTTTTTCTAGTGTTGAAAGCAAGTTTTCATTTCCAAATCGCAAAGTGTTATCATTGTCTTCATTTTGATTTTTAAAAGAAACTCGTTAGTAATTGTCGCTTTGAAAAGTAATTCAGATTTGCGCATTAGCTTTCTTTTTATCATTCACATATTAAGAAGGCTGAAAAAAAAATACATGCATGTGCATTTGCATTTAGACTGTTTGATTGGTTTGATTTAGGACAGTGCATATAGTGTGTGCTCTTTGCTCTTTGTTGAAAGAATTCTGTCTCTCTTTCCTTAGTAGCTAGGATTTTCATTGCACAAAGAAGATGAAAAGACTGTTTATCATCTTAGATTGCATTTTAGGAATTGTACATCTACATCACGTGGTGAACCTGAAAGGAAAATTTCTTAAGCAATATCAACTATAAAATAAATTTAATGAATCTAACAACGCTTTGGAACCTAACACACAACATCTAGAAGTCTAGGCTAGAGACGTATTCCGACGTCGTAAAGCCTGGTAACTGCTGTTCTCACTGTTGGTTGGGTGATTCCTCCACTTTGAGATGATAAGTGCTAGTACGGACTTGTGCTCCCATGTACCGTCGAGTATATTTTGGGAGACCACAATAGGCTTAATCCTTTATCCATAGGAAGCCATGTCTTTCACCCTATCGATCGCAATTCACTGAACACAGCATTCGGGAAGATTGACTGCCGTACCGTAAAAAATATTATACAGTTTTGTGATTGGTTTCGTAATCCCTCTGCCTAGATTTCCAGAGCAGTCCCTTTTGTTCCTTTTCAGACTCCTTAACAGAAAAGGTCCATCTGAGCACTTGTCACTTTAGGCTCATTAAAAATCGAAGGTGACTAGAGTCATCTTTTGTTTTTTCTCGACTCTTTAAAATTGAAAAAACAAGTTGTGTCAAAGCATATAAAATTTATTTTAAACGGAATAATCGTCACCTTTCCTACGTTGGTCTTAGGTTGAGAGAATGGAGTCCACCAACCAAGGAGTTCCCCTTGGAGGAAATCCTAGTCCCTTCTCCTCTTGGGGAGATGTTAGTGCACCCCACATGGCCACATTTTCACTTCCAGGATTGACAATCAGCCTGCCCGTATGGCATTTCTCAACTTCCGTCATTCAGAACACCGCAATTCCTGAACAATCGAGTCAGCAACTAGACAATTCCAGAGTTACCTCCCAACCCTCTACTTCATCCAATTCTTCCTCTCCTCCTTCCTCTTCACTTGATGAGGCTGGTAAAGCCAAAAATCAAGTACCTGAGAAGAAGAAGGAAAAGAAGAAGAAAGAGAAGAAGAAGCAGGAGCCAAAGGCAAAAGGGGGCAACCAAGCATCGTCTAGCGAAAATCCACACACTGCACCGACCAAGCGTAAATCGCCATGTGTCATTTGCAAAGGAGACCACTATCATAGAGATTGTCCCTGCATCCCTGAGATCTTGAGGGACTGGTCTCCTCGTTTGCACAACCCGGTGTCATCAACCTCTGATGATCATGTTGAAAGCACACTGTTGACTAGTGAAAGTGAAGCCCCTGGACAAAAAGGAAAGTGCAAATTTCCTTGTAAACTATGTGAAGGCGATCATGCCGTCCACCGTTGTCCCTTCTTAGACGAGGCTAAAATAGTTTTGGACGATCGTCCGGTTTCACTGTTACGACTTCCTCCTGGATATAAAAAACTCTTGTCGAGTCCGTCACTAGTTGAAAATCCGGCTGACCCACCCAGGTGGTCGGCCGAAGCATCTATCATTGAAGATAAACCATCTGAACCCATACTAGACGAAAGTCAAAAGGTCGAGGTGGCAGTTGACCCGGTCTTGCCTTCAGAGGTTCCATCTTCAGATGATACAGTCACCGAAGATAACAAGGATGACACCGTCTAAATTCTTTTCGTAAGCACAGACTCCGATGAACATGGGGGCAATTTACCCATTCTTTTACCGCAGGAAGGAAGTTCGTCAGAGTCGTACCCGGCCATCTATTCGGTCCCACCTCCAAGCAACCTAGTTGTTTCCTTCGACTGGAATTAGCTAGGAAGACCCCATTTACCGGCTAGTATACCATTCCGAATCATTGCTCAAGTATACAGAATGGTTATGGCCAGTACCATCATAGATGAAGGGGCTTCTGTGAGTATCATTTCCTCGACTGCTTGGAAAGCACTTGGTTCGCCATCGCTTTTGCCTGAGATGAGAAATATAATAGGCTTTGACAAAGGAACCAGTCGACCGTTAGGGATCCTTCCCAATGTGTCCATAACATTGAGAGGGAAAATCGTTCAAATGAACGTAATGGTAGTCCAAGGACCCCTAGATTATAATCTACTCCTTGGGCGAGACTATATTTATTGCATGGGAGCCATTGTCTCATCACTCTTTAGAGTAATGTGTTTTTCGCACGAAGGAAGAGTGGTCAAGCTCATAGACCAACTTTCATTCCCCGGTTCACGCATAGCAAATAGTCATATACCATCCCTGAATGGTCTTTTCACGCAAGGAATGTCTCATCAATCTCCAGTCCGTCCACCTGATGAGCGCGAGTGATTCGGGGGACATGACTGAAACCCAAGGGGCATGCACCCTGGTCTGCTTTGGCAAGAAAACTTCAAGTACATAATAGGTTTCCGCGAGAGATATATGACTAGTCTGACACTCCCGTCCGTGCTTGGAAAAGGGGGTTGGACTGGAATAAGATTCTCTTGTCAAATTTATGTGGGTGGAGGTGTCTGCGCCACTCGCCTTTGTCTATTTCGGTAGGCATCGCCGAAGAAGTGTTTTGTTTGCGGTGCAGATAAAACAATCTTTGGTAACTTGAAAGAGGTAAATCTTTCCTGATAAAACGAATGTCTTGTCGGTAGAATAGAAGGTGACCTTGAAACTTTATTTTATACCTGAGGGCATGCAAACCTTTTGGCATGCAAGCGAAGAGCGAACATTTATTTTTTTAAATTTGTAGTTCCTCTAACCCTTTAAACTTGTAGGATCGGTCATTTCCTAACTTGCATAAAGAAAGGATGTGGGGCAAAGATTTGAAAATTTTCCGTTTTTATATATGAGACATCCTTATTATACGACTGGATATATCGAGCAGTTTTAATGCGGACTTCATGCTCGTTAAAAAATAAACATAAGCAATGAGCAAATGTTTCCCCCAACGTTTAAGCTCAATAAAAAATGAACCAATTCCCGGTAAATAATCATCGTGAATGTAGTACTTCAGCCTTTTAAGCCTTGGTCGTGTTCTCATCATCACCTCCACTCTGTATTGGCCGATCATTCACCTCCATTTGATTGTTTACCCCTTTTGAGGAACAGCTGTGAAGAGTGATCCTATTAGCCATCCTTGTAACACTGCCGTGATTGGAAAATTCCAAACCTTACCTGGAATCAGCTGCTACCCAATTTTATCACTCGTTCCTCAAAGACGAGTCTCCTTTAAGCTCTTTTCAACTGACTCGTAAAATATGAAAAGATTGTTGAGCCATTGGCCTCTCCAGCTCGTTAAAGGGACCACAAGTGCTATCCCTCCTTTAGATTTTAATCTTTTTGGACCTGAGGGATTATTACACAAAAATATTGAGCGCTTGTTTTATTCGGCTCGTTAAAAGTATCGAAGATTCATCCCTTCTGTATTGTTTTATACTTTTTCGGACTTAAGGGATTAGATGACGAAAAAGGATTTTTGGAGTTTCCTTTACATCCCTTTTCAGACTCTCTAAAATTGAAAAGGACCGAGTTATCTTTGTCGTTAAACTCGTTAAAACCTAATAGAAACAAACTTGTCCATAATAGACAAGAACAAGTTTCACTATCGCTAGGCTCGTTAAAACATAGTGATGGGTTTGCCCGAAGGGAAAATTATAGAAAAAGCATATGTTATCCTCCTCAAGCTTGACAAAAATAAAGAGGTACTGGTCAGCAATGACTGGGGAAAAATTGGGAAGAAAACTTGAAGAAACTTTGTTGGTAGAAAGTCGCTCTTGAACATGACACTTTCACTCCGCATCCAAGTCGGGTTGGGTTGTTTCATTCACCGGTCACATCACACCATCCACATTTGGGGTTAATGCTACCAATCCATCATGTCAGTGTCGCCGGTATGTTCAAGAGAAGTCACTCAGAGAATCCACCTGTGTCTCACCCGCTGCAATACATTTACACTCCATTCTTTCATGACCGCCACCATAAACCTTATATCGCTAGACCGTTTTCACCTCCATTAAAATCATTTGCTCTGTTCCATGTCATTGATGTGGGATTCATTAAGGCCCTCCTATGACGGATCGCTTCTTGTCGACGTCAGCTCATTATCCAAGAAGTCGATCTAGGAACACCCCTTTTAGTACAAGTTTCTCACTTTCGGCGACAGGTTTACATCAATGACCTTCAACCAAAAGATTTTACGCGGTGTTCGACACCAAGTCCCTTATTCACACCACATGAATTGTACTGTAGTACCTTGAGGATCATTATCATTATTGGTGATTCCTCTCGCGCCTGTTAACAACTTACATCGTTGGCTGGTAATCAGGCGGTGTCTTTCCATGTTCGACTCCAGAACATTTCTCACATGGATCGACTTGTACTTTGAGTGAAGATCGAACGAGATTGAAGACCCCGGATCTAGTTTCATCCATCTGGGCTGTGATATATATATTCAGGAAAATAAAGACATCAAATGTACATCATTGCTGCACAGATAATCATCCAATCTATGGGATGATGGCTCTACCAGAATCATCAGTCTACACTCAGACGATTGTCTGTCCTATGTACATGAAAATGAATTTATAAAGCTGAGCATGGGAATGCCTGCCTCAGCTAGATCATGAAAATATTATGAAGATAATGTATTGTATTGTATATTATTATAGGTCTCCTCCCAGCTTGAAAGAACTTCAGATCCTCATGATAAATCATTTCACCCGACATCAAAAAGATTAACGACCTCATGCTTTAGGGGGCAACTGTTATAGACATTTTTGGGCACTGCAACCCCAAGAATAAAATGTCCATAAACCAAGGGCTCCTAAGTCCCTAAAAGTGTTGTTCCAACCCCTAAAGGAACAAGGTCAACTGATTACAGCTTCTCCCAGAAGTTCTCCATGAAAAGCTACTCAGAACTGGTCAAAATAGGATCATTTCATGCACTCCATAGGCAAAGTGCGTTGCATCTCACCTAAGTACACTCAGTGGGTGCGTTGCATTTCAAAAAGCCCTTCTATGGGGTGCGATGGGCAAGAAGAGACAAATGGCAGTGTCAATCCGCGAGGTGGAGAAGCATGTAATCTTCCAGAAACTTCTCCTGTGACACTTGCCTCTCTGAATTCGACCAAGGATGAGTAAGAGATCATCAATCTCCAAGTGGAAGCAAGAACTATCAGAGGGAAGACACTAATCAAATTACAAGCTGACTCATCTCCCTTACAGATATCTATATATGGATCCCTCATCCCAGAGATCCAGAGGCTGGAATTTTGCATCTTGTAAGGAATTGTTGTTGGTTTCCTGAGGCAACATAATAGTGTTGGGTGATCTAAGCTTTGCATGAGGTCAAGATGGGCTTACTTGCTAAGAGGATGATGCTGGGTCAGAACTACTGGTTGTAACTCTCTTGGCTCTTTCTTGATTATCAATAAAGCTATTGAAGTTTTCCTCCATACGCTTGTATCATTTATGTTTCATGCATTTGTATGGTCAATTTACATCTGATCCTAGATTGTTTATGATAATAGATCCATGTTCTTGTATAGTGTTATGCTGCTTTGATTCTATAGATACTCTGTGAAGCTGGGTATACAAGGAAGCAAGTAGCAAAGGACTATCAGAAGAGAGAGGAATCGAGCAAGGAACCAAGTGCAAGATAGAGGTTGGTCTCCTTTATTCTTCTCTCATCTATCTTTCATAAAGGAAAATGAAAGTAGTTTTACTTTGTTTGTTTCTAAGGTAGCTACCACACCTTAGTGGGATTAGCAGTTCTGCATATACACTTTTCCCTGTAACACACCTTCCAAGAAATTTCAGACTAATGGGAATGAAAAATTCCTACACATTTTGTTGTATCAAGATTTTGGGATTTTGACCACCGCAGTATTGATCGATGGGGAGTAAAAATCCAATCGAAGTAAAAGAAAAAAAGCCCCAAAATTCCCCTTGCAGTAGACCTAGCCCATAGGATTTTGGATGATGAGATGATCGCAGTGATACCATCCATTTTTTTTGCTGCGGTCCTAATTCTTCCGAAGGGCCTCCAAGTGACCTACCTCAATAGAATCCTTGTCACGCACCCATTGAAGCCATATAAATTTTAAGTAACCAAAAAGTAATTATGGCCTCAACCACTGCATGGTAGGTATGAGGGCTTAAACTATGGATAACCTCTAGAACAAGGTGGAAGACATTGAAACAAATCTCACCACCAAAATTGATGAGGTTATTGCAAAGGCCTTATGACCCATACAACACCTCTTCAAGGATAAAGTACCCATGGGGGAAGGGAACAATGTTGATGGTAATTAGGAAGGGGAATCTAGCCACCATCAATATGAGGGGTATTATCCTTTCCAAGGGGGTCTCCAATATTCTAATAATAGGACAACCAATATCGACATGCATAATTTTTATGAAGTTTCTAACCTGATAGTGTGGGTGGCATAAATGGAACAATATTTTCAACTCAACCATATCTGCATGATGAAACCAAACTACATGTGGCAGCGCTTTATTTGGACCAAGAACACTGGAAGTGGTGGAATAGGCATAAAAAATGTTATGCAGGAAAGCCAACTTGGAATTTTTTCTCTGTATCCATTTGTGCCCACTTTGACATGGACTCTCATTTTTTGGGTCGCCTCACAAATCTCAAACGAAAAAATATAGTCTAATACTACATCACAACATTTGAACAACTGGCCATCAGGTCATAGAGCATCAGGGATGCCTTTTATATGGAATGTTTCATCGCTGGCCTCAAGGAATCCATCTAGGCACATGTTAGAATGCATCAACCTGCTAGTTGGTTGGAAGCTTGTCAAAAAGCTTTACATGCAAAAAATGCTATTAATGCCCAATCTAGTCATCCTCCATTCACTTCAAGGAAAAGTATCTCTCCTAATAGTGGCCCCACTCAAACTCTTAAGGTATAGAAGGTGTTTCTTAATGGCCAAAAGAATAAGACAAGGATTATGCTACTATTGTGATGAAAAATACCCACAAGGCCAGAAATGAAAGGAACCAAAGTTCTTTCAAGTTGACGCAATTGAAAATGGCTTGGATGATGAGGCCCAAACCTGTGAAATCTATGGGGAGGAAGCAGTGGAATCCCAAGATACTACAATATATATTATAGCACCCCTCGAGAAACCAACTATATCTCTACATGCATTAGTAGACATTTCTTCTCCACAAATGCTTAAAATCAAAGGCTTTATTAAGCATCGCCCAGTGGTGGTATTGGTTGACAGTGGTAGCATGCATAATTTTGTCCATAAAAGGTTTGCTGAGGTAGTACATTGTTTTGTGAGGGCAGTGTCCAATTTTTAGGTCTTTATAACAAATGGGGGACCATGAAATGTGAAGGTAATTGTGAGAACATAAAACTCCATATGGGGGACTACCACCTTAAAACACACATGTTTTCCAATGAAATGTGACGATGTGACATTGTCCTGAAATTTGAATGGCTAAGCACACTAGGCCCTACCATGGACTTCCAAGAGATATATATGAGCTTCAAACGGAGTGGGCACACTCATATGCCCTATGGGCTCTAAGCAAGAACTTCCACTTAATCATTAACTCACATAGAATGGAGCAGCTTCTAAAAAAGGGACACCATTGGGTAATTTCTTAATTCAATTCACTTCAAGCCATTGAATCCAGCCCTGCCAGTATTTATCTAGGCATGCAAAACGTGTTGAGTCACCACTAATAAAATTTTTTAAAACCCAAGGAACTAACCCCCTCTTGCAGTGAGCCTGATCATAGCATCCCTTTGATTTCGAGTAGCTAGTCACCCAATGTACAACCCTATAAGTACCCATTTTCACAAAATAATGAAATTGAAAAGATTATTAAGGAGCTACTAGAATAAGGTGTGATTAGTCCCAACTGTTTAGTCAATTTAATGTTCTTAAATTGTAAGCATAAATTATTGACTAGGGCAAGTAAACTGATGAAGTACAAGTGCACTATATGTGCTATAATTTGTTTATGTCGTTAAGGTGATTATGTTATTATTATCTAAAATGTAAAACTCTAGAATCAGTGTTGAGATGTTGTTATTATACTAGGATCTAAGATTTGTTAATCGATTACTCTAAATGATATTTCTAGAATTAGTTGAATTGAGCTTTTTAGAATGGTTGGATAATGATTTTAACTCTTTTCAATGAATATGTTAAGTTAATATGCTTTTCAACTTATCAATTGTTTTTGGATTTTTATGCTGCAACTAAACAAAGCTAATTATGAAAGCATGAAATGACATAAAGAAAATCCTATTTTATCAACTTAGAAGATGAAATGTGCTTGAGTTCAGATGCTGAGAAAGATTATCACTCTTATCTATTGCAACTTCATTCAATGCAAAAGAAAAACAGAAACAAGATTACTAAGCTATGAAATAACTAAGCTTATGAATGAAATGAAATTACTGAGTTATGCTAGGTATGAAGCAAACGAAATGACTGAGTTATGCTAGATATCAAGCAAACAAAATTATCGATACAGAGATCAATCAAGTGAACCTAGTCGCGAACTCCATTGAACTGCATCTTAAAAACATGAAAACAGGGCATCCATGAATTAAATCTATGAAATAAAAGAAAATCTAATTGTAGTGAATCAAAGACCTAATCTGCGCACAGGGGCCCTCCACGAGGTAGTCAGTCGCCTTAAATCAACAACACATAAAATTTATGAACCAAGATCTTTGCATTAAACAGAAAAGAGTTTCTACATGATGCCTCAAAATTACATACAGTGGCACACTGTTACATAGAGCTGACATTGTTTTTATATAGTTTTAATTAACAATATGAGAAATTCAAGCTTGCAGGACTTCACTACAATTCTTATTAAACTAAATCATACTGCTTATTTGTTGATTTTCTATTGAAAAAGCAAATCGATAATATCTCTTGAAACTTAGACTCTGTTCTAGCACGCTATCTTGCGGTCGACTGTCATGGTTGATGTGTTGTAGTGCAGATAAGTTGATGAATCAGCTCAAGTAAACAGGAAGAAATACATGATAGGATCATTCTCTATTTACCCTTATACTCCTTTGCTGAGTTGGCGCACTCAAACCTTGTCAACAATGGAAGTAACGACAGAACTGTGGATTAGCTGCAGAATCAGGTCAATTTTGTCGCTGGATGTAATATTTAATAAAAAAATAAGTCATATTGACAAAATATGAAAAAGAGGACATATGAATGTTTACCTTATCAAAAACTAATGTTTATTTCATTTATTTGGATGATAGTGATAGGAAAAAGGAGGTGAATATGGACAAAAAGGGTGTCAAGATAAAGCAGTTCTTAGACTCTACATTCCCCCACACTGGAGGTTTTGTATGTCCTCATACAACAAAGAATTGTCATTCTCCCGTATACCTTTGCTAGCACATATATATTTCACTTTCTTCTTCTTCTTAGCAGTCAATGCCATCCTTGGTTTCCTCATAAGGGTCTTATAATTCAGTTTAATGATTTATATTTTCATGGCCTTGTTTTCTTTCTTCAATTTCTTGTTATTTTTATACCATAGAATTCAGTGAAGAATCAGGTTATCACTCTTAGCAATTTGAATTCCATTTTGTGCCTTCAGTGTTTGATTTTCAATTTTGAGGTACCTGTTTAATGTCTCCAACTCAAAGATTTATTGTTTCAAGACATTAGATGCTGGAGGTTATGGCTCATTAAACTGGTTACTTCCTTATTCCAGGCTCTGAATTGATCCTTTCGTTGTTGCTTCTTTTCTCTCTAATGATTCTATGTAATCACAAATTTCTTGCTGAACAAGATCAATACTTGGGATTTGTACTGGACTCCTTAGTGGTGAACTGAAGGGAGGTGGTGATACCCTTGATGAAAGTCTTAGTGATTCTCTTGGAGAGTTCTCAAGACCTTCAAATTTCTCTTTTGACTAGAGATTAATATGTTCTGCAACTTCCGAGGCTACTTATTTCACTGTGTTCAATCCGATGCTTCTTCTCAAACCTATGGTTGGTAATCCTTGAATTTTCTTTTCTTTAGCTTTTGAATTTTCTTTCTGAGGAAGGATTTTTGTTTGGGGTAAAACCCCTATTTCCTTGCTGGCTTTCTTTCTTCTAAGACTTTCTCTGTTCATTTTTTGCAAAATTTCTACAATTGGTAGATCATCCTCTGACAATTCTTGTTGATGTTGTGTTTCTTGTTCTATTATTGTCTCACTTTTCCTCTTTCTCCCCCTTAGGGCTTTGCTACCACTTGATTGTTCAGGGGTTTTCTCTTCAAAGTGATTTCTTACTAGAAAATTTTCCCAATTGTCACCTATGCTTTGAAGATGAAACTCAATCAAGATTTTTATTAACCCATGATGGTACATTGTGTTGTCTATAAGTTGGATTTTCTTCTGAACATTTACTGACATTTTCTTAAGGCTATGCAACAGAAATTATGGAAGATTCATTTGATGCTCTTCAAGGAAATTCATCAATAACCTAATGTGATAGAAAAGCATACACCCAAATTGTCCTTCGCAAGTAACAAATTTCTGAAGGACAAGGAGAAAATTTCTCCATTTAATTTTAAGGGAAGAACTAGGAATACCTTTTTTGAAGAGAGTAGTACTTTGATTCCTCTATTCTTGAACTATTTTTCTCTAGCTCTAGGTAGTTCGGTGGTTTCTGCAATCAGGGACTCTGTTACTTTGAACTTGACATCGCTTATCTCAACTTTTGTTCCATCAAAAGATCGTGCAAAATTTTTTGTCACCTCCCTGTGGAAACCATCAAAATTTTCTGTGAAATCTAACCACTGAACTTTCTGTAGCAATTTGTTGGTCTGGGGGTATCCTTCTGTTATGGCCAACAACAACCCCACTTTTTGTTTAAGTTTTATAACTAATACTAAATAAATGGGGACCCTTGTTCAAAAAATTCTAAAAATTAATTAGGGCTTGTATTTCCTTTTTTTGAAAAAAATTACTATCATAATCTTAGGAGAATACCCTCGAAAAATCTAAAACACTTAAGTTTTACGATAAGTTAGAATAAAATCACTCCTTAAAGAGTGTCGCATTGCAAAAAGGTAATGGATGCCTTCCTACAAGCGAAATCTTAAAGTTGCGAAATCACGATGCGAAATCATGCATCAAAAGATCCTCATCGCATCACATGTCTCAAATATAACTTAAGATAAAATACCTTAAGCTGCCGATATGGGATGACGTGTCTCGCAAATCGCATTTCACAGAAAACACATTAATGGATGATTTCCATACGCAACAAATTAGCGATATTGCGATCTGCGATATTGCGAAGAAAATCGCAAAATTGCCTCATCGCCGATCTACATGGCTCGCCGTTTGAAAAAGATTTTTCCATAAATCGATGCCCAGTTATGCACGTTAATGCTAATTAATGAGTTAGTCAGAAATCATTAATGAAATATGGTTTTGATCTGATCGAAGAGCCATTTCACGTAAGGTGATATATTTTATATGTTTTCGGCATTTAAAGCTTTCCCGTCACCTTTTTCTTATCATTACCCTTACCTCATTTGTAAACTGTAGGAGCGAAGAGCAGAGAAGTATACATAGCAGTGTTCAGAATATCATGGGAAAGGAGGGTAAAGCTCCGAGTTCTGAAGACAAAGAAATGACGCCCTTATACACGGACACCATTTGTAACAAAGATGTCGGTATTGCAACTTGGGAAGGCATGTACAATCTACTTGAGGAAGAAAATCCCAAAATGATGGAGGTTACACCTAATGCAGGCTCACACGGGTCTTCTAAGGCATCTATTACAGAACTAGCATGTTCATTCTTGCACAGGATAGTAGCTAGGCCCAAAATTCTTCCATACACGGACATGCTCAAATGGGTACTGGGTAGTGCTGATATCATGAATAGAGAATTTAAGACTCAGGGTCGAGAACTCACGGAGTCATTATTTTCACAAAATTAGAGGTTTATATCCTCTAATAAAAAGCGTGCAAGAGGCAAAAATCGCACCAGGGAAGCCCGAATCGAGAAACGAAGGCAGTTTCCAATGCACGATCGTTGGGAAAACCCCTTCGAGATGGAAAGCCTCTAATTACTCAGTCACCTGTAAACCTAGAAATTTGTAGGAAAAAGAGCTAAAGGCAAAAAGTAAAACTTGAACTCTAAAAATGATGGTATTTATCAAGGATATCCTCAAGTGGTATGTAAATATCTACCAAATGTACAACATCTACAGACAAGCTGGAGACAATAGGCTCAAGAAAGGGCAGAGTCCATCAAAAGGTTAACCAAGTTGAATTGGGATTCTTACTGGACTTACTTGGTAAAACCACACAGCCAGTGCATGAATCTCAAATGTATCATTAATTTTGACGAGAAGATGGCGCCAGCACTTCCCAATTCCGTTTTTGCAGGACAGCTAAAGTCGGAAGTCGGCCAGCCAACTCTCCTCAAGAAAATGCTGAACACTTGTGACTACAAGAAACAGATACATAGATACTTAGTTGTCAGTTTTAGTTTTAATTTTAATTTTTCTTTATTTTTTCCTGAAATGAGGACGGCCATTTAAACCACATCCTACATTTTTGTAATAAATTATTTTTAGATTTAGCTAGTAGTATTTAAACCCTTCTCATGCATTTAGAGAAGGGTCCTGAAATTTATCAAAAGCTTGTCCTCAGAACATGCACTTTTGCACCCTTCAAGGAGGTTTTGATGAATGAATGGAACAGGATTTATTGATATCTGCGTTTAATAACTACTACTGATGTTGCACTTTTGTACTCTTAGTAGATGTTGGATTAAGAAGAGATAAATCATTATCGCTTGAAGCTCATGAGTAGAACTAGTTATAAATGGTACTTTTATCTCTTAACTATTTCTACTTATGTGTTAAGGTGACATTCATGTTCAGTTATTTATATATGAATGCGTGAATGCTTGAGTTATCATTTGGCACTTCTGTATGGTGATAAATATTTATTTATGTTTAATATATGAGTAACTTATTATGCAATATGTTTTTCACAATTATTTCGTCTAACTTTTTATACGAAATGGTTTATCTTTATTGAATTCTTTTCTCATAGCACTTGAATGATCTTTATTACCAATTTCCATTTGAAATTATTTTAGATTTCATAACAGAAAGATTACATCCCGCGTTAGTTTTAGAATTAGATATTTCTGTTCATTAGAATACAATTGCATGTTGTTAGATTAGATTTAGAAAAAAGCATTTTACTTAGAGACCATTAGGAAGGAAATATCAATTCTCAACGCACACACACATAGATTGGGAAACTAGTCCCATATCCCCAGTTGGATCGACTATACCAAACGGAAAAGGAGCTGCTAACGAAGGTCTGGACTGGGTGGGTATCCCCCTTGTTGTAGGCCTGATTTTTGGGGCTTCAACATATTTGGCGCATCTAAATACCATTTTGAGAGTAAATCGCCCTCACCATCTCCCCCAACTTCTCCATCACATTTAGAATCTTTAAATCTTGAGCCAGAAGTCGATAAAACAACAACCACTGCCACAAACCCGAACATTTCAGAGAAATCTACTGTTGAACCTCTTGAAGTTGAATCTTTGATCCAAAAACTTCAACGATTTTCTATATCACCTCAAATATCTTATAAATCTCAAGGTAGTGTCACTTCGCAATATAACCCTGCTCATCCTCTTACTAGATTAAAGAGAGAAAAGTTTGGTATTGAGCCAACTGAGTTACCTCTACCTACAAGGAAGAGAGCAAGGAAATCACCTAAAGGGCCTGATAGCGAGACTCTTTCATCATCATCATCCATCTCAACCTCTCCTTCACGAAGTCAACCATCCACCCCTCCACTTCAGAGTATTGTCCACCAGCCCGCTGGAACTTCCACATCTCCTTCTCAATCATCTCGAGATATAATATCCTCATCTTCCCAACTGCAAGGATCATCTTCTGTGCTTTCCTCTGTTAGTAGTTCAATGATGTCCCAAACTCCATGGAATAACCCAGGGGCAGTCTTAATGCCTGCTCCCTTGAGTCAAATACTGACCCATCCTGAAAAATGGTTTCCTAACTGAAGCAGGCATGTTAGCAGAAGAACATATAAAAAACTTTATGTTATCTATAAATCTTAATGGGGTTACTAGTGAAGACGCTCTCGTCCAAATTTTTCCTTACACTTTGCAAGGATCAACCGAATCATGGTATTTCTCATTACCATCTCGGTCAATTACTAGTTGGGATATCTTCCAAGAACAATTCTTGACTAAGTTCGGTGATGATAGGTCTACTGCGACATTGATCAATGACCTGTCTAACCTTAGGGCTAAGTCAAAATAACCTATCAAATATTTTAATTCGCATTTCAATAAACTATTGAACAAAATTCCTACTTCTTCCAAGGCTAGCGAAGAAGTTCGAAGTGAATGGTACATATCTGCTTTTCCATCAAACATAGCAATCTTTGTTGATAGGGCCAAAAAAACAACTTTAGCTGACAATATGAAGGAAGCAATAGCGGTAGAGAAACATATCATAGCCCTAGAAAAGAAAAACGCCCTTGATGAATGAAATCTAAGAAGGTTACTTTTAAAGAAGATCCCAAGAAAATACAATCGAAAGACCCATTCGATTTAGAAGGATTGCAGAAAGTTTTGAAAACCATGTCTAATGAAATGGTTGAAATCAAGAAACAAGTAGCAGAGAATTCTTCTAAAAAACCGTACAAGCCTTATAGAAGAAATCCTTTGACTGATTGAAAGCCTCCCAATGTTATCACAAGTGTTGAATCAGAAGAAGAAGAAGAGGAAATTGCTACCGAAGAGCCTACCGATGAAGAAGAAGTTGTAGAAGTACAAGGTATGTGGGATTTCGTCCTCCCAGATGAAGAGGATCAAGAGGCATCGCCGGTTAGTACTAGAAGTAGAAATCAACTCGATCCTCCTCAACCTACTCCTAAGCCAAAGAGTGCAAGCTCAATGCCTAAGGATAAAGTTGCAGCTAAGAAAACGTCACCCAAAGCGACTCAAACAAGCCCAGTCCAAACAGATTCACCAACTCCATCTAAAATATTGATTGTTTATGATGAGATGGAGTATAATATCATAGAAGACATGAAGAAGACTAGGGCTAACATCACTTTCTATGAATTGAGCAAGTTAAAACATCAACAAAAGGTACTTTTGCAAGAGTTACATGCAGTACCGATTGCACCTTTGCCCACCACTGTAATCTCGCAAGCTTCCCATGAGATGGGAGGACCTCCAACTAATGTGACTAATAAATTTGATCCAAACGTTATTGCTTTAATTGGTGGAAGGTCAAGATATCATACTCCCCCATTCCTTCTTACTTATGAAGTTTTCAACAAAAATTTTCATAATTGTTTAGTGGATTCAGGAGCTTCATCTAATATCTTACCTAAATCAATATGTGCAAAGTTGAATGTTCAACCTCAAAAATCTGCAGTGTGCATAGTTCAGCTAGATTAGTCACAAGTTGAAGTGATCAGCAAACTAAATTAGGTTACCATAAGGCTGTCATCTAATCCAAAAGTATGTCAAGTTATCGACATTTTAGTTGTAGATATTCCAGAATTTTATGGATTAATTCTTAGCCGAGATTGGTCTGAAAAACTTCATGGATACTTTGCAACTGATTGGTCCCATATGTGGCTCCCTTACAATGGTAAACCAAATCAGATAAAGGTTGAGCGAGAAAGACATCAGAAATACATACTAACAGAATTGGAAGGATAAAATGAACTTGTAGCATACAACAACAATATAATTGGCAACTATTATGTTGACTCTTTCTTAGGAAATTTTAACGCTCATACTTCGCCTTATTTAGAACATTATGTTTTATCTCAAGTAGAAAATTTTTCTCAAACAAATAGTTCTAAATGTATTAATTTTATAGATAGTCCTGTAAGTAAATCTTTATTTTGGAAGTTATTTTTTGACGGTTCTAAGTCTAACAAAGGAGCAGGAGCAGGATGCGTGTTAATCAGTCCAGAAGGAAACAAAACTATGCTAACTTGTAGACTCGAATTCGATTGCACTAATAATACTACAGAGTATGAAGCTTTAGTCCAAGGATTATACAAAGCAATCAAATTAGATATAAAGTATCTACAAGTCTTCAGAGATTCTGAAATTGTAATCAAACAGGTACGCAATACTATACATTGTCTATTAGGTCATTTAAAGCATTATCAATACTTAATACAAGATCTGACTGAACATTTTATAGCATTCAATATTTCATCAATTCCCATACTCCAAAATGCTAGTGTTGACCTCTTGGAAAACGTAGCTTCCAAGCTCATTCCCTTAGAAGACTATAGCCCTGACAGATTTTCATTCGAATTAATCTTTAGACCTTCAATTCCTGATAACATTGCCAATTGGAGGATTTTCAACGATGATCTTGATATTGTAAGCTTCCTCACATTAGAGGGATATTACACCAATCAGATAATTGATGAGGACCAACATGACAGAAAATTGCAACAAGATAACACTAATAATGCTATGCCAAAGTTAGTAGTCAAATTAGAAGACCTATATGATTTGAAAGATCGATTCAAAAGATCTACCAATTCAAAACTTCAAAGTTCAACTCTGTACTATGAATTAGTAAATCTAGGAACTGATACCAAGCCGTAGAATATCAACCTAGGTCTTGCCCTAGCCCCTGAAGAAAAATAGTGTATGTTCATCTCTTGAAACAATTCAAAAGTGTCTTTGCTTGGAACTATGATGAACTTAAGACTTACGACACTTCTATCATACAACATACTATCCCAATGATAAACGATGAAAAACTTGTCCAACAAAAGCTGAGAAAGATCCATCCTAATCTAGAAAACCAGATCAAGTCTGAACTCAATAAATTATTGAAAGCCAAAATCATTTTTCTCGTTCGACATTCTAAATGGGTTTCCAATATGGTTCCCGTCAGAAAGAAGAATGGAGACATTAGAATTTGTATTAACTTTGAAAATATTAACAAAGCCTGCTGAAAGGATAATTTTCCTTTGCCTCCTATGGAGAAAATTTTACAGGCAGTTGCAGGATCAGAATTAATGTCCTTTTTAGATGGTTCTCTGGCTACAACCAAGTTTTGGTCCATCTCGATGATCAATTAAAAACCGCATTCAGAACCAAATGGGGTACTTATGCATATCAAAAGATGCATTTCAGTCTGATCAACGCTGGAGCCACATTTCAAAGGGCCATAGACATCGCATTTAAGGGGTTAGTAAAAAAATTAGTAGTAATCTACTTGGATGATATAACTGTATATTCCAAGAAACGAGGTAATCATCTCAGAGATTTAAAACAGATCTTCCAACGCTGCCAAAGGTATGGAATTTCACTTAACCCAAAAAAGTCCTTTTTTGCATAAAGTGAAGGAAAGATTCTTGGTTTTATAGTGTCAAAATCTGGAATCCATATTGATCCAAATAGAAGCAAAGAGATTTCTAAAATACCCTTACCTCACAACAAGAAAGCTATGCAATCTTTCCTTGGCCAGATTAATTTTCCCGACTTTTCAAGAATCGTATCTCCCTTACAAACAATGATTAAAAAGAATTCAATCTTCAAATGGGGCCAAGATGAATATGAAGCATTCAATCTGATTAAACAAGCAATTGTAAACGCTCCATCTTTAGCAACTCCAAATTTTTCCGATCCTTTCATTTTGTATACATTTTCCTCTGATAAATCATATGCTGCGATACTCACTCAAGCAAATCAAGACAAAGCAGAAGCCCTAATTGCATTTTTCAGTTCAAATCTACAAGGGGCTGAATTAAATTATTGAGACGTAGAGAAACAAACTTATGCTGTTTTCAAAGCGATCAAACATTTCAGACCCTTTCTGCTTAAAACCCATACAAAAATCATAGTATTGTTTCTAGCAGTAAGAAATCTCTTAGTACAAAAAGACGTGGGTGAGAAAAAAGCCAATTGGGTTACTACCTTACAAGAATACGACGCAGAAATTAAACCAACAAATATTGTAAAAGGTCAAGGCTTTTGTAAAATGTTGGCTGGAGCATCGCTCATTTCCGAAATACCATCTGCAGAAATACAAACGTATGAGGTAAGCCTAAATGATGTTGAATCATTATACGCTGATATCATATTTTATCTAAAGAATGGATACGCTCCTTCAAACCTCGATTATACAAAGAAAAGAGCCCTAAGGTTGAAGGCTAAGCAATACCAACTCGTGAACAATGTACTTTTTAGGATGAATTATGATTTTGTTTTCCTTAGATGTCTTGAGAAATCTGAAGCTGAAAAGGTGTTGCAGGAAATTCACAATGGACCAGCAGGTGGACATTATGCTGGAGATGCTACTGCACATAAAATCCTGCGCACAGGGTACTATTGGCCTACACTATTCAAAGATGCGCATAGCTACGTAAGGAAATGTCAAGTTTGTCAAACTGCTACTGGGAGACAAAAGAAACCATCGTTGCCTTTGCAACTAGTCAATATTGAGCAACCTTTTGATCAATGGGGATTGGATATAATAGGTGAGATCATTCCTCACTCTTTTAAACATCATAGGTATATCCTTACAGCTACAAATTATTTTACTAAATGGGTAGAAGCAGTGCCTCTCAAAATAGTTAATGCCGAACACGTCATTGATTTCATAGATCAGTTCATAATCATCAGGTTTGGTTTACCCTCTGCTTTAATGTTTGATAATGCATCGTATTTCTCTGGCAATACTATGACTAAATTTACACTCAAAAAAGGTTTTAAACTTAAATACTCTGCCAATTATTACCACAGGGGAATGGATTAGCTGAATCAACGAATAAAAACTTACTTAGAATCATTAAGTGAACCATTGATCAAACTCATAAGAATTGCCACAAATCCTTAATATATGCTTTATGGGTAGACCGAATAACGGAGAAAGCCTCCATTGGTACTTCTCCCTTTAATTTAGTTTATGGGAAAGAAGTGTTCCTTCCAACTCATCTAGCGATTCCCTCTTTGGCCTTAGTTCAATATATTGATGAAACACCAACCTCTTCCTTACAACTAAAGCAGTTGCAAATCCTTAAGCTAGAAGAACAACGAGAATAGGCTAAAATAACTCATGTTCATCACCAAGCATTAGTAAAAGCTTCTTTTGATTCAAACATGATATCCGAAAAGGACTTTCAGATGGGAGATCTAGTTTTAAAATGGGACAAGGCTCATGAGGAAAAGGGAAAACATACAAAATTTCAACGAATGTGGCTTGGCCCTTTCCAAATTGCAGAAATCATAGGTCCATCTACTTTTATGTTATAGGATTTAACAGGAAAAAGAGAGTCTTTACCTGTTAACGGGCAGATCCTAAAAAGATACTTTCCATAGAGATCATTCTTCTATTTTTTGTAAATTAGTTTTTCCTTTATTTTGATAATAAAACCAATTGTAAATGGTTACATTTGGAATTCACGGAAAAAGACAAGTATTTCTTTTAGATTTTGTTTTTTCGCTTGTATAAATAGCACTGATTTAGAAAATTGGTCATTATTATTCAAAGATACAGTCAAAGGCGTTAAGCCAGAATATGATACTAGTTTCAACCTTGCAAATTTTGATAAAAGGCGACCTTTAGTGGGAATTTGTTTTATATCAGTCATTGAAAGGTATCAATAACAAAACAAAGGTTCTCTGTAGAAAAGCTCTTTCCAAAAACTCTACCATTGTCATCCAGAGCTATTCTTAAGGAAACAATGACTTCCTCCCCACCTAGAGAATTACAAGCTTCAAGGAATAATCTAGCAATACACTTTAACTTAAAGAATAAGAGGTCTCATCACGAGCCGACTTATCATGATCATAGATATTATAGCTTGCTGACTTTGCCAAAACTGCATACCACAACAAGTCAATGACTCGAGAATGTTATAATCAAAAGACAAGGGGTCTCATCACGAGCCAGCTTGTTCAACAAAGTTATAAATCAAGTGAATGGAACTGTCATAATTTGGCTACCAAACCAAGGCATTGTTATTTAAGGATTAAAAGAAAATGAAAGCAATAAGTGTGGATATGGATTTCTCTTTGAAAATTGTATATTTCTCCAAGTAGGATACAGGATCATTGATGGGTAATAGGTATCCCTGTCGAGGCTATAAACGCCTACTGGAAGCAGAGGCTCTACCTACAACAAATGAGAAAATTTAAAACTGATTTACAGAGAAGGATTTTTTTATCTTTATAAACCAAGTAGTGACTGATGTAGATACAATGACTAGCTTTAGGAAGTAAATAACCAAAGTTAAACATAGAAGAAACAAACTATCATAGACAGACTGAAATTTGATGTACTTTATCTTTCTATAATAAAGTTTGATTTTCTGAAAAATTTTATGTTTTGGAAGTTTAGAAAATTCAAAAGAATAGCAGAGATAACTAGTTCTTCCAAGTGAATCGCCAATTGTTGTGGCCAGCAACAACCCCCCTTTTTATTTAAGTTTTATAACTAATACAAAATAAATGGGGACCCTTGTTCCAAAAATTTTAAAAATGAATTAGGGTTTGTATTTCCTTTTTTTGAATAATATTTACTATCATAAACTTAGGTGAATACCCTCGAAAAATCTAAAAGACTTAAGTTTTATGATAATTTAGAAGAAAATCACTCCTTAAAGAGCGTCATATCACAAAAAGGTAATGGATGCCTTCCTTCAAGCGGAATTTTAAAGTTGCAAAATCGCGATGCGAAATCACGCATCAAAAGACCCTCATCGCATCGCATGTCTCAAATATAACTTAAGATAAAATGCCTCAAGCTGCCGATATGCGATAACGCGTCTTGCAAATCACATTTCACAGAAAACACATTAATGGATAATTTTCATACACAACAAATTAGTGATATTGCGATCTGCGATATTGCGAAGCAAATCGCAAAATCACCTCATCACAGATCTATAGGGCTTGTCATTCGAAAAAGCTTTTTCCATAAATCGATGCCCAGTTATGCACGTTAATGTTAATTAATGAGTTAGTTGGCAATCATTAATGAAATATGGTTTTGATCTGATCGAAGAGCCATTTCACGTAAGGTGGTATATTTTATATGTTTTCGACATTTAAAGCTTTCCCGTCACCTTTTTCTTATCATTACTCTTACCTCATTTGTAAATTGCAGGAGCAAAGAGCAGAGAAGTATACATAGCAGTGTTCAGAATATCATGGGAAAGAAGGGTAAAGCTCTGAGTTCTGAAGACAAAGAAATGACGCCCTTATACACAGACACCACCTATAACAAAGATGCCGATATTACTACTTGGGAAGGCATGTACAGTCTACTCGAGGAAGAAAATCCCAAAATGATGGAGGTTACAGCTACTGCAGGCTCACACGGGTCTTCTGAGGCATCTATTATAGAACTAGCATGTTCATTCTTGCACAGGATAATGGCTAGGCCCAAAATTCTTCCATACACGGACATGCTCAAATGGGTACTAGGTAGCGCTGATATCATGAATAAAGAATTTAAGACTCAGGGTCGAGAACTCACAGAGTCGTTCTTTTTACAAAATTTGAGGTTTATATCCTCTAACAAAAAGTGCACAAGAGGCGAAAATCGCACCAGGGAAGCCCAGATCGAGAAACGGAGGCAGTTTCCAATGCACAATCACTGGGCAAAACCCTTCGAGATGGAAAGCCTCTAATTACTCAGTCTCCTATAAACCCAGAAATTTGTAGGAAAAAGCGCTAAAGGTGAAAAGCAAATCTTGAACTCTAAAACCGATGGTATTTATCAAGGATATCCTCAAGTGGTACGTAAATATCTACCAAATGTACAGCATCTACAAACAAGCTGGAGACAGAAGGCTCAAGAAAGGGCAGAGTCCATCAAAAGGTTAACCAAGTTGAATTGGGATTCTTACTGGATGTAGTTGGTAAAACCACACAGTCAGTGCATGACTCTCAAATGTGTCATTAATTTTGCCAAGAAGATGGCGCCAACACTTTTCGATTCCGTTTTCACAAGACAGCTAAAGTCGGAAGTCAGCCAGCCAACTCTCCTCAAGAAAATTCTAAATGCTTGCGACTACAAGGAACAAATACATAGATAGTTAGTTGTCAGTTTTAGTTTTAGATTTAGTTTTAGTTTTAATTTTTCTTTATTTTTGCCTGAAATGAGGATGGTCATTTAAACCGCATCCTACATTTTTGTAATAAATTATTTTTAGATTTAGCTAATAGTATTTAAACCCTTCTCATGCATTTAGAGAAGCGTCCTGAAATTTGTCAAAAACTTGTCCTCAGAACATGCACTTTTTCACCCTCCGAGGAGGCTTTGATGAATGAATGGAACAAGATTTATTGATATCTGCGTTTAATATCTACTACTAATGTTGCACTTTTGTACTCTTAGTAGATGTTGGATTAAGAAGAGATAAATCATTATCGCTTGAAGCTTATGAGTAGAACTAGTTATAAATGGTACTTTTATCTCTTAACTATTTATGCTTACGTGTTAAGGTGATATTCATGTTTAGTTATTTATATATGAATGCGTGAATGCTTGTGTTATCATTTGACACTTCTATACGGTGATAGATATTTATTTATGTTTAATATATGAGTAACTTATTATGCGATATGTTTTTCACAATTGTTTCATCTAACATTTTATACGAAATGGTTTATCTTTATTGAATTCTTTTCTCATAGCAGTTGAATGATCTTTATTACCAATTTCCATTTGAAATTATTTTAGATCGCATAACAGAAAGATTGCATCCCGGGTTAGTTTTAGAATTAGATATTTCTGTTCATTAGAATACAATTGCATGTTGTTAGATTAGATTTAGAATAAAAGCATTTTACTTAGAGATCATTAGGAAGGAAATATCAATTCTCAACACACACACATAGATTGGGAAACTAGCCCATATCCCTATTCGGACCCACTATACCAAACGGAAAAGGAGCTGCTAACCAAGGTCTGGACTGGGTAGGTATCCCCCTTGTTGTAGACCCGATTTTCGGGGCTTCAACACCTTCCAAAAATTTCCTTCTTGTTGGTTCTATTCGAACAATAACACCCCTGGTGAGAGATTTTTCGTCTCAAGAACTGTTTTACTTGAAAAAGGAAAATGGTATTAGTAGGGTTTCACTCTAGGATTGAGAGACTGTATGAATTGGAAGAATGAGAGAACATGCAAGTATAATGAAGATTCTTGGAGATGAATTAGCTGTTTGAATGCATTTAATTCAATGATCTGATGGTCAAATCGATGGATTGGACATGAGGACGAGATAGGAGTTAAAATGGTGGCGGATTTTAATGGATTTGACAAGCGATTATCATCCATGAACTGCAATGATTTCAGTTTTTTTCGATAATGTTATGTCCACACAATTCATATATGTAAAATGTAACCCCTATTGTAAAATTAAAGTGTTACATACCTTAGATTTATTTACTAACCTTTATTTATCCTTTGATGTCTTTTGCAGGTACTTTGCACTTTGAAACGAGTCAATCATTTCTTCAATTTGAGCCACCAAGTGTCCTTGTCAGATTGGCTGTAGAAATCTTATTAGTGCTGCAGAAAATTGACTGAGCTACATAAAGTCACTAATTCTTTAGTTGAAATATTTTCAAGAAAGGGATGTTTAAAAAAAGGGATTTTTGGAAAAAATGGTTAAGAGAAAATTTAAGCTGCGAACAAGAGTTGGTTTTCACTTTAAATTTTTTGTATAAGCATGCCAACAACTTGTTGTTTTTCATGTTATTACATTATTATTTTTATGTTTTATTATTATTATTTTTATTTTTTTTTGTATGAACCAGAGAAAAATAAAATTTCTAAGGTGGAAAAGAAGAATAATTCTTCTCAATCATCTTCAATTCTGAATTGTTTTGGAAAATTTTGACAAATTCTTCTTCGTTCAATGGATTCTGATAAAGTCTAAGTCGATGTCCATTCACTAAAAGAGGATTTTTCTCTTCATCAATAGTCCTGATTCTGACTGCACCATTGTCAAATACATTTTCAACTTCATAAGGTCCAAGCCAATGAGTTTAGAATTTTCCTTGGAAGTTTTTGAACTTTGAATAAAAAAGTAGTGCCCAATCTCCTCGATGAAATTTTATTTCTTTAATGTGTTTTTCATGCCATTTGGATCTCTGTTTATGAACTAGGTTGTTCTTTTGGAAGGCTTCTTGTCTTATTTCATCAAGCTCATTGAGTTTTCCCATCCTTTGCTTTTGTGCTTTTGATAAGTCAAGATCCAACTGGACTGTTGTTTTATAGGTCTGGATCTAGAACTCTATTGGAAGTAAGACCTGCTTCCCATAAACAAGTTCATAGGGAGTATGTCTTGTAGTGCTTCTCCATGTAGTTATATAAGCCCACAAATCTTCTAGAAGCTTTTTTTCCTAGTCCTTCCTGTGTAAGTGTATAGTCTTGGTGAGAATTGCTTCAATCACCTTGTTTGTAGACTCAACTTGTCGATTGGCTTGTGGATGGTATGGAGTGGATTTCTGATGCTTGATTTTGTATTGTTCCACAAGATTTTGCACTAATCTGGATGTAAACTGTGTTCCTTGATCTATTACAATTTCTCTTGGGACACCAAAACGAGTGAAAATATCCTCAAAAAGAAATGAAACTACAACATTTTCAGTAGCAAAAGGAAGTGCTTTAGCTTCTACCCATTTAGTGACATAATTAGTACATACCAATATATATATATATATATATATATATATATATATATATATTTGAAGGTGGATTGATTGGACCAAAAATATCTAGTGCCCATTTCTCAAATGGTTCAATGAGTACCTGAGGTTGTAATGGAATTTCATTTGAAAGAGTAGGTTTCCCCATTCTCTGACAACTGTCACATCTCTTTACATATTCCTTGGTATCCTTGAAAATGGAAGGCCAATAATATCATGTAGGATATTATAAGCATTTCTTCTATTAGAGAAATGTCCTCCACATGGTTCATCATGGCATGCTTTAAGTATTTTCGGTATCTCATCTTCTCAAACACATTCTGATGATGAGATTTGGTCCTATTTTGTACAATTCTTTGTTTATCCACGAATAAGATGTGTTGCTGTGAATTATCCTCCTCTTTTCTCTAAGAGACAAATGAAATGGTAATTTCCCTGTAGCTAAATAATTAGCAATATCTTCATCCCAAGGTGATTTAGTAGATACTTCAAAAAGATATTCATCAGGAAATTTATCCTCCACGGGTTGATCATTGTTAGCAATTGTATTTTGTTTTTGGGTCGATCTAGAATGGTGATGTTGAATTCTTGCAATAGTAAGATCCATCTGGTTATTCTGCCATTAGTGATTGGTTTATTCATTAGATATCTAATGGAAGAATGGTTTGTGTGAATGAAAGTTTCATAGCGAGTTATATAATGTCTGAATTTGTTAATGGCACGAACTACAGCTAAAAATTCCTTCTCATTTATAGTATAATTTAGCTCTGTTGGAGTTAAATTTTTACAGGTATAATAGATTTCATAAGGAGTAAGGTCTTTTTGTCCTAACACAACTCCTAAGGCTATGTATGAAGCTTCAGCTGATATATGGAAAGGCAATTTCCAATTAGGTCCTTTTAAAATAGGTGTTTCAGATATTTTCTTTTTCAAAGTTTCAAAGGCATCTTGACAATCAGAATCCCAACTGAATTCACAGTCTTTGGTGAGTAGTTTGAAGAGTGGAGATGCAATTTTTGTGAAGTTTTTTACGAATCTTCTATAATATCTAGTAAAACCAAGAAAACTCTTAACATCTAGTTGACAATTTGGCACTAATAATTTAGAAATGAGCTCTAGTTTAGATGAGTCTACCTTAATTCCATCTCCTGAAATATGGTGACCTAAAAAAATTCCTTCATTAAACATCATAAAACATTTCTCATGACTCAATGAAAGATTTATTTATTTACATGTTATTATAACTTTTTTAGTTAAAATAATCTCCATAAACAGTGAAATCATCCATATATACTTCCACACAATCATGAATAAGATCAATGAAAATTTCGAGGACCCCTCCTTGGAATGTTTCCAGAGCTTTACATAATCCAAAAGGAGGTACTCTGTAAGCATAAGTTCCCCATGGACAAGTAAATGTGGTTTTATCTTGATCCTCAGGTGCTACCTGAATTTGATTGTATCTACTAAAACCGTCCAAAAATCAAAAATATTTTTTCCCTGCTAATGTGTCTAAGACTTGATCTATGAAAGGGAGTGGAAAGTGGGTTTTTAATGTTTCTTTATTCAATTCCCTATAATCGATACATACTCTCCATTTCCATTTTTTCTTAGGAATTATTACTAGGGGTGAAACCCACTGACTGTCTGATATTGGATAAATGAAGTTTACATTTAAGAATTTTTGTAATTCCTCTTTAATAATTTCAATCAAATTTGGGTTCATTCTGCTTTGTGGCTATCTAATTGGTCTTGCACTTTGTTCAATGTAGATATGATGCATGCAAGTTTTAGGATTAATTCCTCTCATATTGGTGTATTCGCATGCATAAGAAGAAGAATGTTTTGTAAAATTTCTACTAGTTGATTTTTTTTGTAAGTCTTCCAGGTTTTCATTAATGTTCAAAGTTTTACCTGGAAAAAAATCTATTGAAGAGTATCCAAATTTTTCCACAGAGAGTAAAGGCACTTGTCTAGATGATATATATTTTATTTGACTACGGTCATAATGTGAGGAGGATTCATTATTTTCCATTAGATTTAAAATTTGGTCCTCCTCTCTTACTTGTTCAATAGTGAAAACAGGTTGTATATCATCATCATCATCAATCCATTCCACACTCCCTATTTATATTGTTGTTTTTGTAGGTGGATACAATGTAAATTTCTCTGTAGAACTTCCATTTGAGATAAATATGTCACCTGATCTACAACCAATGAAAACATCAACCGTAGCTAACCAAGGTCTTCCTAGGATTAATGGATGTCCTCCTAGATTATTCTTAGGTGTTAAAATCATGAAGTCAACAGGATATTCCCAAGAATCTAAGGATACACAGACATCTTCTAACACACCATCAGGTTTAATTACAAACCTATCTGCTAATTGAAACAATGTTGGTGTGTATTGAAGATTAGGAAGCCTTAGTGAATCCATGACTTGTTCACACATTATGTTTATGGCTACTCCTAGATCAATCAATGTGTTTGGTATTTCAATTCCATTGATGTGAATTTTCACAATGGGGCTCCCTAGATCTAGATATTTTTGTATTGTTGTTTTCCCCATCATGATGTCTGCAATTTTCCCAACTAATTGAATTCTTTTTATGTCTTTTCCTTTTCTTCCCAATCTTTGAGTACTTAATTCCTTGATTGTTTTTGCAAATATTGGTATTTATTTTATGGCTTGCAATAAAGTAATTCTTATACAAACATTTCTTAATTCATCCAACATATTATAATCAGGCAATGTGATTTGTTTTTCTACTCCATCAAGTTTCAGCTGTTCAGGAAACGGTGGTCTAATGGATACTGAGGGTTGTTCTATAATAGGAGTATTATTAGAATTTATAGGAACATTTTCTGTTTGATTATTTTCTTTTTGAGGAAGAGAGTTTTCTCCTTCTTCAAACTGATTTTTATCTTTTTGAATATTTTTCCTTACTTCATGAATAAGAACATGGGTTTTTCTTTGCAATACTCTACCAGATCTTAATTGAACAATATTTAGATCTAGTAGAGTTATTACATAGGTTTGAGGATTTTTCCCCTCCATATTGTAAACAGGTTGTGACATTTTATTATTTGGATTCAAAAGTGGTTGAGCAGGTAATTGATTTGATTTTTGTGCAAATGGTAGGGAGAGTTGTGGATTTTGATTTTGGATTTGGACTTGAGGTAATTGATTAGCTTGAGGAATTTGATTAGATTGAGGAATCTGACTAGATTGGGGTAAGAATTGTGGTGGAAAATTAGGATAGGATGGTGAATATTGTTGATATTGAGCATAAGCCCCATAAGGATTTTTCCATCCTTGATTCCAAGATTGTGATTGTGGCTGAGCCCAAGGCTGCCAAGATGGATTCCAATTATTTTGTGAAGACTGAGCAAATTGTTGTGATTTAAAGCCTTGTGGTTGATTTGCTTGAGAGTTTTGCCATGGTCTTTTAGCAATAAAATAAAGAGGGTCTACTTGTTCTGGTATCCCTTCATCATTAAATACAACCTTAAGACTTGGAAAACAAGGATATTCCTAATTATCATGGTTATCTACACATATGGCACAAGTTTCTATGGTTTTTAAGTCTAAAGGACATTCTCTTAGAGCATGCTTGTTTCTACATCTGGGACAAAAACTGGATGATGGAACATTTTCAGACTTTTGCTTGTTTTGTAGTCTAAGGGTGTAAATTTGTTCACTTAGACTCCCTAAAATATATTTCTTAAAAGTATCAAACAAACTTCCTAATTCTATCCTATTGACTATCCCAGCTGCAGATTTATTGATTCCTAATAAGAGAGGGTCCCTAGGGTTTTTTCCAACTCGTGCCTTGCCCCTTGAGATATGTACAGATAGATCACAAATACCTGCAAAAGGTAATTGAGAAATAGCTCATTTTCTTGTCAAGTTAAGGAGATCAATCCACTGATCTCTGATAGATTTGAGTAGGAGGGATTTCAAAGTTTCCTCATCTAGATTGTCCATTTTTTCTCGTTTAAGATTATTGTTGAGCATTGGAAAAAGTATGTATTTACCATCTATTTCTTTATCTTTTCCTTTAAATCATAACTTCTTTACATTCTAATATGGTAATATGTTAAAGGATTGTGATAGAATTAAGGAGATTTGTGATTGATGTAAAATGATTAATTATTGTCTTTTTCTATGTAGAAAGTGAAGAAAATGGAAAATCACCATTCCAAAGGAAAAGACAAAGAAAAACCAACTGTTGTCCCTTTGACAGGAAACCGCATCCAGACGAGGAAATCAAGATCGGAGCGCATGGGCTAGGAAAAGGAAGAAGAAACGTGGTATCAGTGCAAGAGGACAAAACGATAACTGAAGATTAAAGATATGGTGAATCCCTCAGGAAGATTAAAGATATGGTGAATCCCTCAGGATCCTTTGATCCTGAGGGATCGCTGCCTCAAGACTTATATGTATTTTTGATACTTTCACCTGGCCATTATAAAAAGGGACAACACTGCTAGCTCAAGGGGGTGGATAATATTGTTGATTTGTAGAATTTATTGTTGTAATCTGAACTTTGATCATCGACTCTCTTTAAAGAGCGATAGTTGTAACTCTACCATTTATGCTTAATATATAACTTAGTTGTTGTTCCATTCTCTGATGTTGGAGTAACCACAACAGTGTTTCCCTAGTGGCTAAGGGCCTAACCCTAGTGGATCACTTGCTTCTTGTATCACTATTTTCCGATTACACTTTTGTGTGGTTTGATTTCCTTTGCATTTCCTTAACTTACCTTATTCAATAATCTTCTATTTCTGAAAATTTCATTGAATTTTTTGTTATATTGAATTCGTAATTGGATAGCAAGATTATTATTTGCAACTGAAAATGTTCTTCCATTCATTTCGAGATAATATCACATTGTCTAATCCAGAGATTGTTGTTCATTTCCATATTGATATTGTTTTTCATTTACAGATTGATATTGTTGTTCATTTACTGATTGGTATTGCTGTTCATTTAGCTACGGTTTACTTACAATTGTGATTGTTGTTCATTCAATTACTATTCCACTATAACTGCAATTTTGTTCCTTTATAACTATGGTTAATGCCCATTATGCTAGAGTAAGATTACTGATTCTATAGTCGTTGTGTGTTTACACTTGATTAAGTTTGTTGTCCAATTTTCGTAGACTTACTTAGGTTTGTTGTTCCTTTCTCATATTGTTGTTCAATTCCTTTATTAGTTAAAGATTGTTGTTCAAATTCTTTCGATTAACATTGTTACTCAATTCATTCTTGTAGATTAAGCTCTGTTGTTCGATCTCTTCAATAGATTAGTTTTTGTTCCTTTTCTACTAATTGAATTGTTATTTCCAGTATTTTCTTTGGTGTGGATAGAAAGATCTACAACTGTAATGAACATTGACTACTGCTGTCTAAGTTCTCAGATCAGAGATCTTGCCTTTGATTGGTTTTCATTTACATCAGTTTACAGGGGAAAGAGTTATCATTACTGCATCCTTGACTGATGATTGTTGTAGTTTCTTGAGTGAATGATTTAGTTACAAAGCATTTAAGTTTCTTGCCATTACAATTAGAGTTTGTTTCCAGCATTTATTTACTTTTGTAAAGCACTATACTGCAAGCATTACTCTTGAACAAGTGACCACCTCAGACTGAGTACACTCTTGAGATAAAAAAAAATTGTACTTGGATTGATAATTAATGTAGGGTAAATAGAGGTTAAAAAGACCATTTTTATCACTCAACATTTTGGCATCATTGCCAGGGAGAGTGTAGCCATTTGTTTCTTTTGAAAAGAGAGTAGTGTAAGCACCTGCTAGGAGAGAGTTGGGTTTTAAAAATGGAAGGTAAGAACCTGCGTACGGAGCATGTAACAGCCCTGCTCCCCCACCTGCTTTCTTGCAGATTTGTTGTTATTTTGGGTAGAAATAAGCATTTGATTTGTGTGCATGACTAAGTAGAAAAATCCTAAAAAGAATCCTAAACCGCTACCCAAGCCTGATAAAGCTAAGGGACCGGTGACCCTTGGCTAATCGACCTTTATAGATGAAATCCTTAAAAAAGAAAAATCTCAACTGTCAGTAGGCCCTAGAAAAGTTTCTTCTAGACAACCTACTAGTTCCCTTCGGGCCACAGAATAACCATCTGTAGCCTTTGCTGAGGTGCACAACCAAATAGAGGAGTGAGATTTTCAAGAAATTGAGAATTTGAGCCTGAAATCGTTACAAGAAGGGAACCTTAGTAACCTCTACGAAGGAGGAGGAGAAATAGGGGAAACCGAAGAATTGAGATCTCCTCTTGGAATAGTTCATCTACTAAGTAGCCCAAATAAGGGAAGTTCTGTCAAAATTATCCAGAACAAAGTTGAAGAACCTGAAGAGCTAAGATCCCCCCAGACATTAGTTCAGCAAGGAACTCTCATCATCCCAGACAAAGGAAGTGTTGTTAAGGCCATTCCTGTTAAGGCCATTCCTACTCCTTCTAACCAGCCTAGGAATACCCTCCTAGAAATCCCAAAAGAATATTGGCACATATTTGACCAAATGGCCCAGAACCAGCAGACACCGCAAATCTCCACACTACAATATCCCATTGTAGATACTGCAGCTAATGCACCTATGAAGGCCATTCCTCTTCAACATATTCCCACATTCCATGGCCTAACATCGGAAGATCCAGATGCATTTTTATTCGAATTTGATGTACTATGCAGGGGGTACGACTATACCATTGATCCCAAAAAGTTGAAATTATTTCCCTCCACACTAAAAGGGGCTTCTTTACGATGGTTTATGGGGTTAGGTGGAGGTGTCATAAACGACTGGGATTAGATGAAAAGTGCTTTCTTGAAGAAATATCAAGATTATTGTAGGTCTAGAGAGTTAATAGATGAAATATTTCAGATGGTAGCGAGACCTAATGAGACATTAGAAGAATATGTTGAACGCTTTCAGTATAATCTTCAAAGATCACCTTATGCATCACTACCCTTACCTAACAATGTATTAAAAACAACATTAATTAAAGGCATGAAGGAACAATGGGTTGAAACACTAAATATTATGGGAAAAGGTGACATCTATCAAGAAAATTTTGCTAACATTATTGATTTGTGCATCAGGAGTTCACGAGGCAATACAAGGCTAAAACCAGTGGAACATGACAGGTTCACAAGGGACAACAAGATCTCTGGTGAAGGAGTAAACCACACAAAAATCAGAAATTTACTAGAGAATTTCAAAACTGATATATTGTGGACTCTGAAAACACAGCTTGATATTATGCAAGCTAAACAGAAACAAGTAGAAGCAAAGCAAAACTTGGCAATATTCTGCCCCAGATGCAGAAAGAAACACAAACACAAGGAGTACCCACTAGATGCAGTTCAAGTCTGCATTATCTGTACAAAAGATCACTCCACAGAGAACTGCCCCTCACTTCCTGGTTTGAAAGTAGTATATAAAGAAGTGGAAGAAGAATCAGAGCCAGTGTACCTACTCAATCAGCACCGTCAATGGCAGCCATGACAACCAGGTATGTCCTCCGATCCTTATTCTTCTTTCCAACCTATGCAATATCATGCTCATCAATATAATACAATTTGGCAAAATCAACCTCCCTTTTTAAACTGGTCACAAAAACCATTTCCTTCATCACCATGGCCGAATCAAACAAGCCAACCTAATTGGCCAAATTTTCCCTACTCTCCACCATATTGGCAAAACAATGCATGTCCAACACAATGGTCCCCTCCCACTTCGCAGAGTCAAGCCTGGCAATCAAACTAGCAAAGACCAATGAATTAGCCAGCTGGAACCATTCCACTCCCTCAACCTACACTGCTGCATTGCCAGCGCCATATGCACTACAACAAAATCCCCAGTCCAACTTAAGATCGCAACTCCCAGCCCAACCCAACCCAAACCCAAATAATAGACCAATTCAATCCCTTCAAATAATCGAAACACCAGAACTAGAAACTGATAGGGAGTGCAACGACCTCCAATTAAGGTCTGGGCGCATTATAGAAACCGAGGTAGATAAAAATGTTCAAGTTGAAAATCAGTTACCCGCAGAACAACCACTACAAGAAGAGGATGTGGTTAGACAACAAACTCACGACCAAGCAACCACATCTTCTCCCCCATTCGCAAAATGATTAATCATACCACGCCCTATAGAACATCCTGACTTTGATATTCTGGGAAAACTAAAGAATTTTTATATAAAAATCCCACTCCTCCAAGCTATCCAAGATATCCCAATATATGCAAAAACCATTAAAGGGTTATGTATAAGGAAGCCAAAGAGGAGAATAACAACTAACCCAACAGTCCAAGTAGTTGGCACCCTATCTGATCTTTTATCAGGAAGAGAAGCACCTGTAAAATACGAAGACCCATGAAATCCTATAGTGACAGTGCAAATCAATGGACAAACCTTTTCAAATGCTCTAGATGATTTAGGGGCTGCAATTAATATTTTAACAATCACCACTTGTCAAAAACTAGGCATCACATCAATGGACCCAACCTCCACCTTATTGGAATTGGCTGACTGATCAGTGGTTAGACGAGAAGGTACACTTCATGATGTAATCGTATCCATAGATTCATAGGAATATCCTACGGAATTTCTGATAATCAACCCCAAAAACCGACTCGATGGACATCTGTTAATCTTAGGTAGACCTTGGCTTGTGACTGTTGATTCTTACATTGGCTGCCGACAAGGCAGTATGACTATAACTAGAGGGAGAAATATCAAGAGGTAATTGATCCCCAACTGTGTACGCACCATATTTATACAGAAAAGGATGTTAGATCTGTTCGCCAACCCCAAAAGAGACTTAAACCTCATCTGAAAGATATTGTGAAAGTTGAATTACAAAAAATTTTGGATGTAGACTTTATTTATCCAATCTCTGAAAGCAAGTGGGTCTCTCCACTAGTAGTGGTGCTAAAGAAGAATGGAAAGTGGAGGATTTGTGTAGATTATAGAGAATTAAACAAAGCAACCCAGAAAGACCACTTTCCTCTTCCATTCATTGATCAGGTATTAGATACCTTAGCAGGGAAGAAATTCTTTTCTTTCTTGAATAGCTTCAGTGGATACAATCAGATTAAGATTGCCCCTGAAGACCAGGACAAAACTACTTTTACCTATCCTTGGGGAACATTTGCTTACAGAGTCCTACCCTTTGGCCTATGCAATGCCCCTGCCACATTTCAGAGGGCCATCCTCAGCATCTTTTCAGATCTAATAAATGAAGGGCTCAAAGTATACATGGATGATTTCACACCATACATAGATGATTTTTAGCCAGCACTAGACACATTGGAAAAGGTGCTGCAACGATGTATTACCACTAGGCTCTACTTGAGCCATGAAAAGTGCTATATGATGATGACCGAAGGGCTCATCCTAGGTCATTATATCTTAGCGGCCAGAATACAGGTAGATCTGACCAAAATTCAAAAAATCTTGTTAATACCTAATCCTACCACACAAACAGAGGTACACAGCTTTCTAGGATTTTCTGGTTATTATAGGAGATTCATAGAACACTTTTCTCAAATAGTTGCACATTTATACGAACTGACAGGGAATGTTGATTTTGTTTGGACAGATAAATGCGATTGTGCTTTTGAGGATCTGAAAAAGCTTGTGTCAACAACCCCAGTGCTCAGAGGCAAAAATTGGGACTTGCCATTTCAAATTTCATCAGATGCTTCAAACACAGCTATTGGAGCAGTCCTTAGGCAGGAAGAAGACAGAAAACCATATGTAATTTATTATATTAGCAAAAATTTGTCTCCTGCTGAGCTAAACTATACCGTTACTAAAAAAGAGTTTTTAGTTGTAATACATGCTATAAATAAATTTAGGCATTATATCACTGGATATCCTGTTGTTTTATATACAGATCACTCTGCCATAAAATACTTAGCAAATAAACCTATTACAAACGGTAGAGTAACAAGATGGTTGATCTTATTGCAGGAATTTGACATCACAATAAAAGATTGACCAGGGAAAGAGAACCCTGTAGCTGACTTCCTCTCATGAATGTCGAAGTCAGCGGACACAACAGTAGTTGAAGATCAATTCCTAGATGAACATTTATTTGTTGTTACTGTCAAGACACCCTGGTATGCTGATGTTGCAAATTATTTAGCAGTAGGAAAATTACCAAAGCATCTGACCCCCAATGAACAAAAATAGATTGTGCAACGTAGTACCCGATTTTCTTGGATTGGGGGCTACCTATTTCATATAGGGGAAAATATGCACATCAAAAGATGCGTCCATGAAGATGAAATATTTGACATTCTGAAAGCCTGTCATAACGGACCGTGTGGCGGAAATTTCACAGATTGAAGGACTGGTCACAAGGTTTTGCAAGTAGGTTATTACTGGCCCACAATCTTTAAAGACACTAAGAAATTTATTCAAGCCTCTGACAGTTGCCAAAGAGCAAGATGCCCTGGACAGTCCGACGAAATGCCTTTAAACACACAATTAGTAATCGAACCATTTGAGCGTTGGACACTCGAATTTTTTGGTCTGATCAACCCATCATCAAATCAGAGAACATATATTATAGTAGCAACAGAGTATGTTACCTGTTAGGTTCCTATACCAATAGGTGTCATATTTCATGATTGACTGTGGAAATGCCAAATATGATCATTCGTTCCATGCTGCAAAGGTTCCATATTTTCAAAAATCAAAAAATTTTAAAAATTTAAAGAGGGTATGCCCTAAAAGAATAATCAAAGGGCAAAAAGAATGAATTGGTTAAGAAAGAAAGAAAATGAACCCCAAAGAAAAGACCAGGAAAGTGTGCTAGTCAAAATGCCACTACTGTCCCGTTTTTTGCAAACAAGTTCAAGTTATGCAATCAGTGACTTCTGCCACACTTGATGGATGGCCCAACAGCTCAATTTTGGACAGTCCATGTTTAAATTTCTTGTTTTAGAACTAGAGAATATGATCTGTTCCAAACAGTTTAAGCTTGACAGATCAGTAGTTAGGTAGAGAAGCAAGGGTTCTCAACAGCTGAATTTGAACCCCTGGAAGAGATAAGGGTAGACTTAGATAGGAGGGCAGTCAAAATAAAACAAGAGAGAAAGGGTTTTCTAGCTCAAAAGCACCCAAGGAGAAAGAAGAAAAAATGTTAGCTGTATTAGGCTGGGTAGGCAGTTTGATGTTGCAGAAACAAGTTTGTGATCAATTGTGTCCTTTGGAATATGTTCTATCTCATGGATATCACAAGTACCATGGCAAAGTGGCTGCAAAACAGTTGGAGCATGACTAATTTCCCTTCTCATTTCCCCAAAAATCATTTACTAACCTCCCCACAAGGTCATTGAGATCTGCTCAGTGGTCCTAGTTCACTTCATTTCATGAAAAATACTAAGTGGAACTCTGTGTTTACTTAGCCAAAACAAGCCACATTTCTTGTGTAAAAAGATCCTTCCATTTCCCTTTCATTTCCCAAAAAACCTAAGTTTCTACCTTACAAACTCAGCCTCCTACATTCATAAAACCATATTAACATTAACTTTATTGTATAGCTCCTTTATAATGTTTCCCCGCCCCTATTTTATAAAAATACATAAAAAATCCCAAAATATTATAAATATTCCCCCCCGCGGCTAAAGTTACGGCCATATCGTAATTTTGTCGGGAGCTATTGGTATACCTGGGGCCAATAACAACCCTCCACGTGCTCCATAGGGATTTGTTTTACAGTTGGTTAAACAAATAACCAAGGCCGCCAGCATGAACCATATAATAACCCTGATAACCAAAGTTTTATAACCCAAAAACATTACAAAATGTTGAAAATATATGGGCGGGACCCGCATCGTACCTCCCTGCCATCTCCTCATCCCGTCAACCATTGGATCCGATCCCGCAGATTGGACGGCTCGCATCCTTATCGAAACCCCTCCGATGTCTAGAAGATAGTGCCTGATGAAAAGCGGTATTTCCACCGTACTCCAGGACGCGTTTCGTTCACCCGTTACCATCGCATCCCCTCCGCTCGAAACCATCTTTGTTCAAAAGTGGTGCGGGGAATACCATATACTGCCCCCACGGAACCCCCATTGACGTCATCCGATGATGTCACCTCCACGTCAACGCCCACGTCAGCTGCCACCTCGTCACTGTTTTGTCTGCCGTGTCTGCCACGTCAACGCCAAGTCACCTTCCGTATACCTGCTACTTGACAAAGATGATGTCATGCTGACGTCACCCGACCAAAGCGCGCCAAAAACCCGCCAAAACCAAAATTTTTGTCAAAAAGCCATTAAACGTTGTTTTTTTTCCATTTCACTTTGTTTCTTCTGTGCGATGTTTGTATGGTTTTCGACGTCTAAAAACGCCATTTTTGTTGCACAATCCACCACCAAGGGGAATTCACTCCGTAGCTCGGCCCCTCAGCTTAGTCTTCTACCTGCATTTTGCACCAAGTGCCCATAAAATAGGTATTTACCCGAAATTCACTCATAAACCCTGTTTTTCCAAGTTTTTCTATAAAAATCGCCCGAAGAACTAAAATTCAAGTTAAAATGTGCTGCGGCCTACAAACCTCTGCATTATAAGTCACTGTTTTACCCATTTTTCCAAAGAAATCCTGCGAATTCTGTTCTCCTCTGCAAAATTGCCCATTAAACTAAAATTCAAGCCTATTTCCGCCTGCAATTTCCACAGAAAAGCCCATAAACTATCATTTTACCATATTATTGTTGCAAACACCCTAACCACAAGTTGAAAAATCATAAAATTTGTTGAAAATGGAGGCTCCAGTGGCCCTGAATATTTCCCCCTCAATGCTCCACATAAAGAACTTGAATGGCTACCCCTAGCTGACAGGGATTTCCAAATTAATGATTTACTTGGTGACAAGCCTCATCTCCAAGCCTTCTGTGAGATCAGGAATAGCTACAGGAACAAAGCTGATGTATTTGGAATCTGGGAGTCCAACATGCCCATCTACTACCTCCCTTCAGTGAATGTATTCCCTGACCTCATTCACCAATGTCATGCCAATTATGAGCCTTCTCAAAGAGCAGTCATGTCCCCATCTGGGACTGTCCTCTTCTATATTACTCCTCAATCCATAAATGAGATGCTGCACTTTAAGCCAACTCAGCCTCTGGCCCCTCTCTCCATGGGATTCTTGCTTGACCAAGGTGCCAAACTGCCCAGTTCAGAGATAACCAAAATTGCTCAGTTATTCATGAAACCAAATTGCCAGCCCCAACAGCCTCCTCCTTATCTGCATTCTTGGTTCAATGAGGCAGGGAGATTCATTGTAGACATGATATCCTACATCTTAGGATTCAAAACCAGTGAGTTTGTTGATGAAACTGTCTTAGTGTTGATGTCCATATTCACTCCAGGACAGCCCCCTGCTGTCAAGTATGATTTTGCTACCTTCATAGCTAATAAAATCCATGAGCAATTCATGAGCCTGGATAGAGAGAGAGTGTTTAAATACACATCATACATATATCATTTGTTGTTGTACAATCAACCAGACAGTTTTCAAATCTCCCTTAAAAAATTGGATTGCAAAGGAGAACCCAGGTCAGTAATCTTCTAGACCTTAGTTTTCCACCGTGTTAATGATTACCCTTATTCTTATTGTGAATTCATTGACATGTTCATACATCCAGCCTCCTCTTTACTGATGACAAGTCCTCCATATAGACTTTCTGGTGAAATGCAGAGAATTTTACAGCTCTCTAAAAACTACAACATAGGTGACTGGTACTTTTACCAGAATCACACTGAAATAAGAATATATGGCTCTGAACTATGCCCCTACAAGCTACCCAAATTTGTGCCCATGAGGCTGTTTTCACTAGAGTACTTCAGGCAGTTTATCCATGCAGACTTAATCCACTTTTGCAATGCTAAGAAAAAGGCACAACTCAAAATAAGAAATCAATTGGGCCCTTTTATCTTTAATAAAAGGGAAGCCTGGGAGGAGGCAGATAAGATTCTAGGGGAGAAACTTATGCTGAAACAAAGCTTTTATTGGTCACCATATGACCCTGGTCATTTTATAAGTTATAGAAAGGTCAAATACAACCTGGCACCATACGTTCATTGCAAGATCCCTGAAATCCAACAGTATGCTAACCAACAAGAATGGTTAGAGGGTACATTAGTTGAAGAGATTACTGAGGAGGAAAAACTGGAAAAGGCTATGAAAGGGCTTGAAAAAACACTTGACCTAGACTCTTTTGGACAGGTATCCTTCAAGCTGCCCTAGCACATAGGAGGTGACACATCTTTTGCTGGGACTTCTCAACAACCATCACAAAAGGCCAGCACAACATCAGCTAAAGGCAAGGAAGTAATAGGTGGGAAATAGGAAACAATGGCAGATCAGGCACACACATCAAAGGAACAAAGCCAAGGGCAAGGTCCTTCAACAGAGACAAAGGTGCCTGAAATCCCTATATTACAAACTCCTCTAAATGAGGAAAGAGCCAAGAAAAGAGACAGGAAAGAAGACACACCTATAAGTGGATCAACAGAACAACAAGGGCAAAAGAGGAAAAGGTTAAACCCTTACTCTAAAGAGGAACTCTTGGGAGAGACAACAAGCAACTTGAGCAGTGAGGGAACAACTGAACAGCAGACTCCTCCAATTTTGGAAACATCAACTAGCTCATATCAGCAAGAGCTAGAGAGGCAACATGGTGTGGAGGTTACATCCACCAGGCCACAGAGCAAGCAAGGCTCAGATATCAAAAAAGCATTTACTGAAATAAAGACTAGAAATGAGCCAGTAAGGATCCAACTTTATAATCAATTGATGAGAATGCCCCCCACAAATCAACAAAGGCTAATGGCAGCCTATGATATTCAAGAAGGGAAAATGACCCTTAGTCACTTCAGGCCCACAATGCAGCAGCCACAGTCAGCTACTGATTATATCAGGACCAATTTGGAAGTTCTCTCTAAAGACATCCACCCAACTGACCAGATTGAATTACATAAACAAACAGGAGAAATGGTGTACTCCACCTTGGCAGACAAAGCATTATTAGCTCACAAATTGTAGAATTTATTGCACAATACCTCTGCCCAATTAGAGTTGGAAAAGGCTTCCTCTTTAGCCAAGGATAACAGGATCAAATCCTTGGAGGAAATTATTATTGAGCTAGGACATGATCCCAAGGATCCCAAAGGCATCCAGGCATTAATAAAAAAGAAAGAAGAAGATATTGCAGCCCTGAAAAAGCAATTAAAGCTACCAATTACAATGCACCCACAAACCACAGAGGTTGCACAGCAGAAAGCAGAGGATGACACGATGGGTTTACTGATGAGGATGAATGAGAGATTGGCAGAAACAGAGAAGGCATTGGAGGAGGCACTACAAGGAAAACAGGGAGAGTTGGCCTCTCAGCCATCTCAAACAGCTCCAATTCTTACAACTGCTCCTTCTACAGTCACAACAGCAGTCCCTCCTACTGATCTGGCATCAACAACACCAAGCACTACATCAACAACAACAGCAACAGCAACAGTACCAGATAGCAGCATGAGCATGGAAAAGATGATGGAGGAAATAAAGGCCTTAGAACTCCAAATGGCAGAGCTAAAGGAAGCCAAAGAAAAGTTGGCCAAGTTAGAGGTGAGCTATGATAAATCCAAAATAACTGTGGCCGAAAAAACAAGAGAAGTAAAGGCCTTGGAAAATAAGGTAAAATCCTTGGAGAAAGACCTTACTCTTCATAAAACTCTGTCAGAAATCAAAACAATTTTGTGGACTAAAATTGGCCAGTCCATCACTGATCAATGGAGATCAATTCAAACAATCTATGAGCAAATTGAATTGATAGAAATAGCTCAAGTTGAGATTCAAAAGGCCAGAGCATTATTAGCAAACAAGCCCGAACAGGCCAATAGACTAATTCATTTTTTGAATACTCATACCAGAGAACAACTGGCAGCTCTAGATATCAGGGATAGAACCGGTACCATTTTGACAGTTAAAAAGGTGCTGACTATGAAAAATTTTGTACAAAATCTGGAGAGAAAGTGTCAAGAGATGCAGATAGAGATAAATGCTTTTACAACAAAGTTTACAATCTTACAGCAAAAGGGTCTACCAAGTTTGTTAACCAGCCATCAAAGACTGTTGACACATGAACGATATGCACACAGGGTAAATAGATATGTTACCAATCAGATCACAGCATCATCAAGCACTTTAGAAGACACAGTACCTCCCTCTGGACAGAGCTTATATGACAAATTGGAAAATCTGTTCTACATTGAGCATGAAATAACACATCTTTTTGAAGTCCAGCCCAATTACTACAAGTATAATGAAGCTGATGAAACATTAATAAAACTACAAAGACACCAGTTTCCAACAGACCAATGGTGGCAGGGCATGTTAGAGGTTTTACCAAGGTAGTTTTGGTTCCATTTCTTTTTATCATTTGCATTTAATCGAATTCAATATACGTGCCACACATCATGAGAATGAAAAACAACAGGAAAAGGAAGGCACGCCAGAATGCACTAAAGCGGAATTGGGCACAGATGACAGGGCTGGGAAAGCAACACAGGAACACAAATTAAAGAGACAACTACCAACCAACTTGTTGAGTTTAAAAGTCAAATATATCAGACCACCTAAGGCAGCCAGTACAACATAGTTACTCCTACATTCATTGCGCTCTGTTTTCAATGTCATTTACTGCCTTTGAAGAAGTAGATGGATAAAATTATTGCTTGATATTTTCTCTATGATATATTTTGAAACTCTTTTTGTATAAATACCTCCTCTAAAGAAGTATTGGGGGTTGGTTGGTGAATATCATTCTGGACTTGCGCTGTAAATTTTGAGAACCCTTCTGAATAAAGATTGCTGGAATGATTTGCTGATGAACTCTCTGGTTATGGAATCAATGACAAAAGAATATGTTGCAGAATTCTTGGATTGTCTCAAGATCAATCATTCTTTTCTAACTCATGTTTTATTGTTCCTATGTTTTATATATCATCTAGATACCATATTCTAAATTGCAGGAAAAAAGAATAGCCCAAAATTTACTTTGTTGTACTCTGTGTTCAATTCCTGTCATTTTTCATGTTTTCTACAGGACTAGCATAGGCAAGAATTCTTCACTGCTCCTGTCTCCCTCGTTCTTACACTTTGAATACAATTAAGGAATTCTTAACTGCTCCTTGGTAGTATTTACTCATTTTCCCCCTGTTATAAAAATGAAAGATTCTTGATTTCCTTTCATTCCATGACTCCATTTCATCTTATTCCAACTTGAAAATTCTTCCATGTTTAATTATCTTTCTCTGTAGTTCCTCCTTTTGCCAAAGAAACCATACCCAGAAGTTTATTTTCATTTGACTCCATTAACCCAATGGTCTGAACTTCTCATACTTTGCAGCCCTGTTTTACTGAATGTTACCATCCAAACATCAAGAAAATACTTGTACTTCATAACTAGCCTAACATATAGCAAAACAAAGCTATATCATAAAGAGAGAGCCCTCTCTGGTTGTAGATTGGCTAGAATTCGTAACTAAAAGACTGGTTAGTGGTTACCTCGGCCGTATTCCCTTTTCCACTGCTTTTGGGGAACAACCTGAGTGATAACATTACCAAATGGGTTGAAACAGAGGCACTTCCAAGAGCTAGAGAGAACTCTGTGATTCATTTCCTATTCCAAATAATTGTGTGATATGGCCTCCCAAGGGACATAATCGCAGACGGAGGACCATATTTTGTAGGTATTAAAATCGCTGCAACATTAAAAAATTATCACATTCAGCACAAAATTACCACTCGTATCACCCACGGGCAAATGACCAAGTAGAGAGCACGAATAAGGTGATAGAGGCAATATTGACAAAAACCATTGCATCACACAGGCGTGATTGGGATTTAAGATTGATGGAAGCCTTATGGGCATACCAAACAACATGGAGAAACACCACCAGTTATTCACCATATCAGCTAGTATTTAGAAAGGAACCTATCTTTCCAATAGAGTTTGAAATACAAACATTAAGAACAACACAGGAGATTGGTCTGGATTTAAATGAGGCCCAGACTAGCATATTATAGCAAATTAACGAGCTAGATGAAATTATGCTCACGGCTCTTCAACGCACTACATTAATTCAATAGTAGAGAGAAAAATGGCACGATGCCTTGATCAAAAAGAAAATCTTCCATGAAGGAGATTGGGCACTCCTATATGACTCCAGGTTCCAGGATTTTCCGGGAAAAATTCAGACTCGTTGGCTTGGACCGTATGAAATCCAGAAAGTGCATGACAATGGCACCATTTCTTTGACTACTATTGATGGATCTGGACATACCTTTAAAGAAAATGGTCACCGAGTGTGACTGTACAATAAACCGCTTACTCAATGTTATAGATATATTTGGGCATTACAACCCCAATCACATATGTCGATAAACCAAGGGCTCTTAAACCCCTAAAAGTGTTGTTTCATACCCTAAAGGATCAAGGTCAACTGATTACATCATTTCCTAGAAGTTCCACCTAAAATACTACTCAGACCTGGTCAAAACTAACCCATACAGATTGCTCCTTGGTCAAGGTGCGATGCATTTCACCTATTACACATGGGGGGTGTGATGCATACTGAAAATTCCTTCTTTAGGGTGCGATGGGCGAGAGTAGACAAATGGCAAAGGGAGTTGGCTAAGTGGAAACCCAAAGAATCTTCTAGAAACTACTCATATGACACTTGCCTCTCTGAATTCGCCCAAGGATGAGTAAGATATCATGAAATCTCCAAGTGGAACCAAGAACTATCAGTGAAATTACACTAATCAAAAACCCAGAAGATGACTCACCCCCTTGTAAATATGTATATATGGATCCCTCATCTTAGAGATCCAGAGGCTAGAATTTTGTAATTTGTAAGGAAGTGTTGTTGGTTTCTCTTTGAAACATTGTATTGTTGGGTGATCATGCTTTTCATGAGGTGAAGAGGGCTTTCATGCTGGGAGGATGATGCTGGATCAAACAGCTAGGTTGTAATCCTCTCTTCTACTTCTACTATCAATAAAGTTATTTGAGTTTTCCTCCATATACTTGTGTATTTCTAAATCTTGTATTTGTGTATGGTATCATGGATCCCTATGCTTTGATGGTTTCTTGTCGCTTTGCCTCTACATGTGTTCTTTGAAGCGGGACAAGTGAGAAAGGAGTGGCAAGCTCTATCAAAGGAGAGAGGAAACAAGTAAGGAGCCAAGCGAAAGATTAAGGTTGGTGCTGTCTGCTTCTCTCTTATCTATCTTCCATAAAGGAAAACACAAGTTACTTTGAATTATTTATTTCTAAGATAGCTACCCGTCATAGTGGGACTAGCAAATCTGAATAGACACTAGTTTTCCTAGAAACAAAATGGCGACTCTATTGGGGATCGAATAGTTTGTTTATTTGTTACTATTGTTTGCTTTATAAACTATAGACGGAGCCTGAAGTTAAGCCAGCTAGCCTTCTAGCTGCTTTTGTTATGCAACTACAAAGTAGATCAACGCTACCTCAGTCAATCTCCAGGTTGGTTTATCTAATGAACATCTGACTAACAAACATCCTAAGTGTCATGGTGGTAGCTCAATAACCTCATAAGATCATACCCCCATACTTTGTGTTTACTGTCCATCATAAGCTCGACCTAAATCACTGAACATAGCTGCAAATTGTGACTGAAAACCAAGCTCAGTCTCGTTCCTGGTCCATCGCATTATCTCTCATTGGCAGTCTGGATGCATCGCACCTCCCGTGTGCTGCAGGTGAGATGCATCCCTATTTCCCTTAAGGACAGGTGCGATGATTGAATGAGACTGTTTCCCTCTCTGGAATTTGGTTTTTTCTTCATTGTTTTCAACTTTATTCAGTAGTTTTTCTACCTATGATCGGTATATCATTGTTGAAGCCTTCTTCCTTTACATTATTCAGCCTCCATTGATAAGGAATGGTAAATGTTTTATATGTATTTTTCTTCATTTACATTCCTCCTTTGCAAAAAGTAGCTTAATTGAAATGTCGTCTTTCGATTCGAAAGTGTCGTAATTGTTGTTTTCAGTAAAAAAAGAGTGTCATAAAGTCTTCCTCTTTTACATAGTCAATTTTACTTTTTCCATTGTATTTGATTTGAATTGTCAATATTTGAAGTGTCAAAAGCAGTTTTCCATTCAAAATTGAAAGTGTTGTCTTAGTCTTCCTTTCGTTTTGAAAAGAAATTGTTAAAGTGTCGCTCTGAAGAAAATAATTCAGATCTGTACTTAGTTTCCTTTTTGACATTCACACATTAAGGAAGTAGAAAAACAAATACATGCATGTGCATTTGCATTTAGACTGCATGCGGAAAATGATTTAGGAAAAGTACATTTAGTGTGTTCTCTCTGCTCTCTGTTGAATACTTTTCTTTCCTTAGTAGCTAGGATTTTCATTGCTAAAAGAAAAACAAACAATTGTTGTTATAGACATTTTTGTGCCTTACAGCATGAAGCATGAAATGTCCATAATCTAAGGGATCCAAAGTCCCTAAACATGTTGTTCCTACCCCTAGAGGAACAAGGTCAACAAACCACATCACTGAAAATCAGTTCTCCACCTGAAAACACTCAAAAACAAGCAATTTCTGGATCATGTCAACTGCTCCACTGAGCATCTGCGCTGAATGTCAACTGCCCCTCTCTGTACCTGCGTTGAATGTCAACTCCAACAAAGGCTACCTGCGTTGAGCGAGATTGGACAAGTGGCACAGTCATTCCTCAAGGTGTCAATGCCCAGGAAGCTTCCAAAATGACACTTGGATCAGGGAATTCACCCAGTGATGAGTAAGAGGTTCTTAAACTCCAAGTGGAAGCAAGGATCTCCAAGTGGACTGAAGAACTGAAGTATAACTGGAGTGGGAGAGGACACTAGTCAGCTCTCAAGCTGACTCATCCTTTCTCCAAAACTCCTATATATAGAGCTCTCTCATGAGGTCTAAAGAGGCTAGAATTTTGTGAATGTAAGGAAGTGCTGTTGGTTTGAGTTTAGAGCTATTGGGTGATTGCTCTGAAGGAGGTGAAGAGGAGATTTCTTTCTGCTGGGAGGTGTTGCTGGATTGGGCCTCTTATGGTTGTAACACTCCTTGAACTTTACTTCTTCCATTAATAAAGCATTTGAGGTTCTTCTATATGCATGTGTCTCAATGGTGTATTGTTATACTTGTGTATTTGATTTATTCTAATCCTTGAATCAATTATGAATGTATGCTTCTTGTAGTTTCCCTCTCTTGCCTTTTTGCAGGATCTTTGTGTAGCTGGGCCAGTGAAAGAGCAAGGAGTTGGGAGCAAGCAGCAAGGAGAGAAGATTGGATCAACCATTAGCGGAAGACATCGGTTAGTGGATCTCTTTCTCCCCTACTTTACTTTCATAAAGAAGAAATCTTAGATAGCTTTGCTTCGGTTGTTGCTGAGGTACTATCACCCTTAGAGTGGGATAGGGTCATTCCGTATTGGATACTTTTCCCTACAACAAATTGGCGACTCCGCTGGGGAGCGTATCTTGTTGGTTGTTTGTGTTTTTGCTATTCATTTCATAAACACAAGGAGTACCGAATCGAACTGCATTTGGATCTTTCAAATGCAAAGTAGAGGGCAGCTACTCTAGCTCAGTTTCTGGGCATGTTTATGATTTGAAGAGCTGATCCACAAGGAATCTGAACAGCTCTTAGTGATAGCTTTTCATCCTCCTAATTACCCTTTAGTGTGTACTTGACTGATAGCTTCTGATTTGGCAAAAAACTGTGAATTTTTGAGCAATCTGTGACTCGGAAACTGAGAGAAACGAAAGTTTCGTTCTTCAGTGCAGGCACTGTGAAGGCAGTCTGCATTTCAGCGCAGTTCCCGAAGGGGCTACCTGTGCTGAATGTCAAACTGACAGTGTACTACCTGCGCTGAACCAGTCTTGCCTTGTGCTACTGGGGTTCCCTGCTGTTTCTTGCCCTATTTTCACCCTTGTTTTGCAGCCTGTTACCAGTCAATGTACCTATCTGAAACCAACTTTCCTTGCCACTATTCCGCCTCGGTTGTATAAAGAAACTGTGTTTGTTCTTTGTGTATTTCTTACATCATTTACAGTTTCCCATAACGAAAAGCGAACTAGTCTAGCTGTGGCCTCTTAGATCCAGAACTGTGATAAGTGTCGTAGTGATCTTAAGAGTTAGTTTGTTTGTTGTTCATAGCTGATTGAGCTTTTGCTTTCGTCATATGGTTTGAATTTATATATTTCTAGTGTCGAAACAAGTAAATCTTAAGGTGTCTTTTAATTTTGGACAAAGCTTGTTTGCTTTCACTTGAAATTAAATTCAAAATTATACAACAGCTTTCTTTTTGTAGTACATCAACATTAAGAAAGAGAAAAGAAATACCTGCATTGTGCATGTGCATTTTGAAAGCTTGCATGTTGATTTAGGGAAAAGTGCATTAGTGTGTGCTCTATGATCTGTGTGAAAAGATGATGTCTTTCTTTTCCCTCAGTAGTTAAGATTTTCAAAGTTGAAAGATTGAAAAGCTTGCTTATCATCTTAGGCTGCATTTAGGAAGTTGTATATACATCTCGTGGTGATCCATAAAGGCAAACTGCTAAACAAGATCAACTTAAAATGAATTGAATTTACATAACAACGCTTTGAAACATAACGCAAACACATAGAGGTCTAAGCTAGAGACGTGTTCCGGCATCGTTAAACGTGATATCTTAGCGTTGAGTGGTTGGGTGATTCCTCCACGGTGAAGCGATAAGTATCAATACGGACTTGTGCTCCCGCGTACCGTCGCGTATATATTGGGAGACCCCTATAGGAACAAAGCCTTTATCCTTATGAAGCCGTGTCGGCCGCCCTACTGATCACGATGTAGTGAACACAGCATTCACGAAGATCGACCACCCGTACCATAAAACGTATTCTGTGGTTTCGCGAAAGGTTTGGCACACCCTCTGCCTAGATCTCCAGAGCAGTTTATTTTGGCCTTTTTCAAACTCTATAACTGAAAAAGTGTTAGGATATTCCGACACATAGGATATAGTTAAGTTCAACTTGGTCTAGCATAGAGTTAGGTTAGAGTTAGGTAAAGTGTGTTTCTTTACCGTTGTACATTTTGTAACTTACAATCCGACGGTCACGATATGTAGTGATCCGACGGTTCACTCTCACCTCGGTATTACCGACACTTGATCCGTGGCTTGACACCCGATTGGTCCATGAGTTCTATTTAAAGCGCATGGAGGGTCATTGTTCGGGTAATCCGTGCATGAGAGAAGCTTATGTAAATTTTCATTCTTTGATTAATAAATTGTCTGTACCCACGTTGGGACAGGCCGTGGACTGTTTCCCTCCTTGCACTCTGAGGGTTTTAACCACGTCAAAAATACTGGTGTATTGATTTGAGATCTGGTTGTGAGCGGTGTCCTTTTGGTATTCTTTCTGAGGAACTTACCCTGTAAATTCCTACATGGTATCGGAGCTATTTGAGGGCCGCGTCCGTTGGTGATCCAAATCTGAAGCCGGTAGAACTGCATGCGGCTGTCGTTTCCTAGATCTGCTGTTTCTGACTGCTTTCGGGCCGAGAGGACTGCTCTGTTGCGTTCGGAGCATCTGTTTCAGTGAGGAACCCCTTTCGTTTCACGCGAAAAGGTTTCCGGTAGCCCTAGCTGCGTCATTTTTTAGATCGGGAGGTATACAGTGTTTTTTTTTGCAGTTTACTGTCATTTTCTCTCTGCTTATTTCGGTTTCGGTTTATTTAGCCTTTTTTTTTCCCGGATCTATACCTTTCATTTCTGCGTATGCTCTTTGCCCTGCGACTCTGTGCGATCTGGGCAAATCAGAAACAGAAAGAAAGGATTTTTCTCATGCGTATGCTCTTTTCCCTGCACCTTAGTGTGATCTTGGAAAATCAGAAACATTGAGAAAAATATTTAGTTTTTCGGTTAAAAGCTAACTTTGAGATTTTTTTTAAAAATTCTAGTTTTTTGGCTAAAGCTAACTTCGAGCCGTAAGGTTCGTTTTTCTTTGCATATTCGTGTTGGGTTTTGTGTTTTGTGTTTTGTAGGGAAAAGAGCCTTCCCAAGGCAAGCACGCAAATCGAGGCCCCCCCCCTCTCTCTCTCTCTCTCTCTCTCTCTCTCTCAAATATTTTGTATAGATCAATTGGTTCAAAGACTTTTTAAGAGAGTAGAGGTCTTGGGTTCAAGTCTCCATTTTGTGGGGGCGGATTTTTTCATTCCCGCACATTCGCGCACTTTGCCGGCAACGTCAACAATTTTTTTTTCAAAAAGCCATAACTTCTTCATCCGGAAGCCTTTTTCAGAGCCGTTTTTTTTAAAACCGCCTATTTTTTCGAGATCTATCCATTGGACCACTTACTTTCAGCATCTTCAGCTTCAGTTTTTTTTCAAAAAATGGAAAGTCCATGCCAAGTCATTCTTGACAGCACTAACTACTTCCAATGGGTAGCCTACATGGGAGATTTACTTAGAAGTAAAGGTCTCTTCAGAATAGCCACAGACCAAGAGAAGAAACCCAAAGATGAAGACAAGGCCGAAAAATGGGAAAATAGACAAGATCAAGCACGTGGTTTGATAGGAATGTCTGTTTCTCCTGATCTTAGATTCCACATTGCAGAAATTGAAACTCCTCATGAAGCATTAGAAAAACTTGCTAAAGTTTTTGGGATTAAAAATGAAATTAGAGCCCATCAACTTGAGAATGAGTTGCTTACTTTGGATCCTAATAATTTTTCTTGCATTGAAGATTTCTTGTCCAAATTCAAGACCCTTAGATATCTCTTGGAAGGTGTTAAAGTTAAGAAAGAAGATGGTAACCTTATTTATTCCATCCTTACTAAGTTGGGACCAGCCTACTCTGTATTTGTTTCCACTTTCCATTCTACAAGGGAAGCTTTCATTTGTCAAGGCAAAGACTACAAACCCCCTTCCTTTGACTCCTTTTGTGATTCCTTAATAAGAGAACAAGAAAAACTCTTACACCTTGGTCTTCTTAATCTTGGAAACTCTTCCTCGAAAGCGTTAGCCGCCCAGCAGCAACCAAATTCAAAGAATCCTAAGAAGTCTTATCCTCAAAGGAATGGTCCTAAACCAACTCAGCCTCAAGATGAAAGATCATTTCAGCAAAATGATAAGACCAATAAAAACAAATGGAAGAAGACTGACAGACATTGTAACTTTTGTAATCGAGATGGCCACTTAGAATCTAAATGCTTTAAGAAGATGGAAGCCTTGGAAGCCGCAATGAAGAAACATAACATCCATCTGGAGCCTACTTCAACTTCAACTTCCGGAACGGCACTTTCTGCATGTCATCGTCAATCATCTCAGTCTGGTTATGCATTAAATGTATCTTCTTCTTCTTCTCATTCTCATGAGTGGCTCATTGATTCTGGAGCCTCTTGTCACATGGCCAAAAACCAAGCCATGTTTTCTTCTTTAAATGATTGTAACACCAAAAATATATATGTTGGTGATGATAGATCTCTTAATGTTGTAGGGACTGGAACTGTTCATCTAGACAATGGTCAGTTCAATGATGTATTATGTGTTCCAAACTTATCCTGCAACCTTCTATCTGTCTATCAGATAACTCATTCAGGTGAAGGTAAAATTGTTGAATTTTCACCTCATGATGTTGTAATCAAGGATCTAAAAGATCCTAAACAGATTCTAGCTACTGGTCTTGCTGATGATTCCAAAAGGTTGTATAAGTTTCACAACTTTGGGTCATCCCATCTTCCCTCAGTATTTGTTGCTCATAATGATGAAGTGAGCAAACTTTGGCATGAGCGGTTTGGTCACTTAAACTATCGCTCCCTTCAGCATCTATGTAAAGAAAATATGGTGACAGGTCTTCCTATGGTATCTTGCAAAGATGGTGTTTGTTCCGGATGTGTACTCGGAAAACATCATCGGGACAGTTTTGACAAACGTGCCTCTTGGCACGCCTCAGCCCCTTTACAGCTTGTGCACAGTGATTTATGTGGTCCTCTTCCTGTTGCTTCATTCTCTGGCTGCAAGTACTTCTTAACTTTCATTGATGATTTCTCCAGACGCACTTGGGTATACTTCTTAAAACTCAAGAGCGAAGTATTTAACACTTTTTTGGCCTTCAAAGCATTTGTTGAAAAACAATCTGGACATCAAATTCTTAAGCTAAGAACTGATAATGGTGGAGAATATGTTAAAAACGCATTCATCAACTTTTGCACCGAAAATGGAATTCAAATGCAACATACTGTTCCATACACTCCACAACAAAATGGTGTAGCTGAAAGGAAAAATCGCACCTTAAAGGAAATGGCTAATTGTATGCTGCAATCTAAAGGACTCAGTCTTAGTTTTTGGGCCGAAGCAATTAATTGTGCAAATTATATAATCAATCGCACTCCTACTAAGGTTCTAGAGAATATCACTCCAGAAGAAGCTTGGAGTTCCATTAAACCAGATGTAAGTCACTTTCGTGTGTTTGGAAGTGAAGCATGGGCCCATATTCCAGATGAAAAGCATAAAGCTTTAGAACCTAAGAGTGAGAAATGTACTTTTGTTGGATATTCTGAAGATGTAAAAGGTTATAGACTTATTCCATTTAAGTCCAAAAATGTTATCATTAGAAGAGATGTAAAATTTGATGAAAATAAATCGGCCTGCGAGCCTAGTCCGGCGGATGTGCCACCTCTTCCTATCTCTTCTATCTTTGAAAACATTTCTTCTTCTGATGATGAAAGCGAGGATGATAATCCTCCCCCACCTTCTCAGGATCCTCAACTTCCAAGATGGGTCCGTGCTACTCGGGATGCAGCAGGTGATCTTGCCGGTGATCCTACAGATCAGCGACGTACACGTTCTCAGTTTGAAAGAGCCTCTTCTTTACTGGCTCAAGCTCCAGTAAATCATGATCCTGACACTTTTGCAGAAGCTTCAGGCCATCCACATTGGGAAGCAGCTATGAATGAAGAATATCATTCATTGATGACAAATGATACATGGGATCTTGTTCCTCTACCAAAGGGACGCAAACTTGTTAGATGCAAATGGGTTTACAGAACCAAGTATGGACCAGATGGGAAAGTTGATAAACATAAAGCTCGTCTAGTTGCTAAGGGCTTTTCACAGGTTGAAGGCATTGACTACACTGAAACCTTCTCTCCAGTTGCCAAAATGAACTCTATCCGCCTTGTTCTTTCCCTTGCTGCCTCTTTAAAATGGGAAGTCCATCAAATGGATGTTAAATCTGCCTTCTTGCATGGGGACTTGCAGGAAGAAATCTATATGGAACAACCCATTGGCTTCATACAAACAGACTCCAGCCTCGTTTGTCGACTTAAGAAATCCCTTTATGGCCTCAAGCAAGCTCCTCGGGCTTGGTATGCCAAAATGGATAGCTTTCTTTTAGAATCTGGCTTTTCTAGGTGTCATTCTGACAATACTGTCTACACCAAGAAAGTGGGCAACTCTCTTATCATCCTTGTTCTTTATGTTGATGATCTTATTCTTACTGGTAGTGATCCCAACCTTATAAACCATGTGAAGTCCAGCCTTAAAAAGAAATTTGAAATGACAGACTTAGGACACTTACACTATTTTCTCGGTCTTCAAGTCTTGCAATCCCAAGAAGGTATTTTCCTTTCCCAGTCCAAGTATGCTTGTGATATTCTTCGTCATTTTCACATGGAAGACTGTAAGCCAGCCCCTTCTCCCTTTCAGTCTGGAGTCAAACTTTCAGTCTCTTGTACTTCTCCTGAAGTTGATGCTACCTTATACCGTCAACTTGTCGGAAAACTCTTGTATTTAACCCATACTCGTCCTGATCTTTCCTTTGCTGTTGGCCTTGTTGCTCGTTTTATGCAAAACCCCCGTGAAAGTCATTGGAAAGCAGCTAAAAGAATACTTCGTTATGTTCGAGGTACAGTACAGTTTGGGATTCATTACAGTGCCAAAGCAGCTCCTCTGTTAGTTGGTTTCACTGATTCTGATTGGGCTGGTGACCTTGATGATCGGAAGTCTACTGCCGGTTATGTCTTCACTCTTGGTTCAGGACCTATTACATGGGCTTGTAAGAAACAGGCTGCCATTTCTCTTTCGTCAGCAGAAGCAGAGTATCGTGGTGCCGTGGAAGCTAGTAAGGAAGCCTTGTGGCTTCGTCAGATCCTATCAGAATTTGGCTTTGAGCAGCAGCATCCAACCACACTTTGGTGTGATAATCAAAGTGCCATTCAGCTATGCAAAGATCCAGTCCAGCATCAGCGCAGCAAACACATTGAACTACACATGCACTTCATCAGAAAGCTCATTCATGACCATGTTCTTGAAGTGCAATATTGTCCAACGGATGATCAGGTTGCAGACATCTTCACAAAGGCTCTCACAGAGGCGAAGTTCACTAAACTTCGATATATGCTTGGAGTTCAGGAAGTTGTCACTAAGGGGGGATAGGCTCTAGTGCCTCCTTCCTTCTCCTATTGTGTCATATTTGTAAATCCTTCAATCCTATCCCAAGTTGTTCTTAAGGGGGGATGTTAGGATATTCCGACACATAGGATATAGTTAAGTTCAACTTGGTCTAGCATAGAGTTAGGTTAGAGTTAGGTAAAGTGTGTTTCTTTACCGTTGTACATTTTGTAACTTACAATCCGACGGTCACGATATGTAGTGATCCGACGGTTCACTCTCACCTCGGTATTACCGACACTTGATCCGTGGCTTGACACCCGATTGGTCCATGAGTTCTATTTAAAGCGCATGGAGGGTCATTGTTCGGGTAATCCGTGCATGAGAGAAGCTTATGTAAATTTTCATTCTTTGATTAATAAATTGTCTGTACCCACGTTGGGACAGGCCGTGGACTGTTTCCCTCCTTGCACTCTGAGGGTTTTAACCACGTCAAAAATACTGGTGTATTGATTTGAGATCTGGTTGTGAGCGGTGTCCTTTTGGTATTCTTTCTGAGGAACTTACCCTGTAAATTCCTACAAAAAGTCCATCCGAGCATTTGTCACTTCGGGCTCGTTAAAACATCGAAGGAGACTAGAGTCATCTTTAGCTTTTTCTCGACTCTTAAAAAGTGAAAAAGCAAGTTGTGTCTAAAGCGTCGTTATAAAAATTTATTTTAAACGGAACATAATCACCTCCTATTCCTGCATTGATATGTAGGTTAAGAACATGGAACGCCCCAACCAAGGAATTCCCCATGATGGAAATCCTAGTCCTTTCTCCTCTTGGGGAGAAGTTGGTGCGCCCCACATGGCCACGTTGTCGCTTCCAGGACTGACAATTGGCCTGCCAATTTGGCTATTCTCAACCAATGTAGTTCAGAACACCATGGTTCCTGAACATTCGAGTCAACAGTTAGATCAGTCTAGAGCTGCCCACCAGCCTTCTACTTCCTATAACTCTTCCTCCAATCCCTCATCTTCGCAAGGTAGAGCCAGCAAAAGCCAAGCTCCCATGGAGAAGAAGGAAAAGAAGAAGAGAGAGAAGAAGAAGAAGAAGAAGGAGCCTAAGGCGACTGGGGGCAAGCAAAAGACATCTGACAAAAATCCACACACAGCACAGACCGGGCCTAAATCACCATGTGTCATATGTAGAGGAGACCACTTCCATAGAGATTGTCCCTGTATTCCCCAGATACTAAGGGACTGGTCCCCTCATTTGCACAATACGGGAGCATCAACCTCTGATAGCCAGGTTGAATGCTTACCGTCAACCAGCGAAAGTGAAGGCTTAAGACAAAGAGGGGGAGCAAGATCCCCCTGTAGGCTGTGTGAAGGCGATCACACCATCCACCGTTGTCCCTTCTTAGACGAAGCGAAGAGAGTTTTGGAAGATCGTCCGGTTTCACCGTTAAGACTTCCTCCTGGATACAAAAAACTCGTGCCAAGTCCTTCATTGGTTGAGAATACAGCTGGCCCGCTCAAGTGGTCGGCTGAAGCGTCAGTCACTGAAAATGAACCTACTGAATCCAGATCGGACGAAATTCCAAAGGTCGAAACGGCAGTTGACCCGGTTCTCCTTTCAGAAGTTTCATCTTCAAATGACACCGTCACTGAAGACTCATCTTCAAATGACACCCTCACTGAAGAGAATAAGGATGACACCATCCAGATTCTTTTCATCAACACAGACTCTGATGAGCATCAGGGTAATGCGCCCATTCCTTTATCGCAGGAAGGAACATCGTCAGGGTCATATCCGGCCGTGTATTCGGTCCCACCACCAAGCAACCTAGTTGTATCCTTTGATTGGAATCAACTAGGCAGACCCCGGTTGCCAGCCAGTATACCATTCAGAATCATTGTCCAAATCTACAGAATGGTAATGGTCGGCACTATCATTGATGAAGGGGCATCTGTGAGTATCCTTTCCTCTATTGCTTGGAAAGCACTGGGTTCCCCGGCGCTTTTACCTGAGATAAGAAATCTCTCGTGTTTCGACAAAGGAACCAGTCGACCATTAGGGATCCTCCCCAATGTGCCTGTTACATTGAAAGGGAAGACCATTCAAATGAACGTGATGGTCGTTCAAGGACCCTTGGATTATAACCTACTCCTTGGACGAGACTATATATATTGCATGGGAGCAATAGTCTCCTCACGCTTTAGAGTAATGTGTTTTCCACACGAAGGAAAGGTTGTCAAACTCGTAGACCAACTTTCATTTCCGGGATCACGCATCGCAAATAGTCAAATACCAACCCTGAATGGTCTATTCAATCAAGAAATGTCTCCACCCCCAGTCCTCCTTCCCGATGAGTGCGAGTGATTCGGAAAGATGGGACTGGAACCCAGGGGGCATGCATCCTGGTCTGCTTCGGGCAGAAAAAACCCTAGGTATAAGGTAGAATTTCCGCGAGAGAATATGACTAGTCTGTACCTCGTCCGTATTTGGAAGAGGGGTTGTTCTGGAATAGGATTCTTTTGTCAAAGTTACGTGTTTGACAACAGTCATTCACCCTTGTCTATTTCGGTAGGCATTGCCGAGGAAATGTTTTGTTTGAAAGATTAACAAGACAATATTTGGGTAATTAGAAAGAGGTAAGCCTCCCTCAATAACACAAATGTTTTGTCTTTGAGTAGTGTTCTTCTCTTGTCGCAAATAGCTGTTCGTTAAAAGTTGGGCCGACGGGAAGACAAGTACCGCGTAAGACCCCTTAAAATAACGAGAAGACAAGTATCATTAACATTAGAATGGCAAGACGACAAGTAGCTGTGAACACCCAAAGAAAAGCAGAGGTGGGGGAGAGGAGGGGCAGCCTTGAAATTGTATTTTATACCTGGGGGCATGCAAACCTTTTGGAGTGCAAGCAAAGAGCGGTTATTTATCTGTTTTTTGGATTAGTCGTTTCCGATCTTATGACTGGTATTATCGAGTAGTTTTAGCATAAAGTTCATGCTCGTTAAAAAATAAACGCAAGATCCGAGCAGTTTTAACGCGGTCTTCATGCTTGTTAAAAAATAAATAAAAGCAGTGAGCAATGTTTCCTCTAGAGTTTAAGCTCATTTTTATCTAAAAAAAGAACCTATCCCGGTAAATAACCTCTGTGATCGTAAATTTATCAGCCATAAAAATCCTTGGTCGTGTTTACACCTGTCACCTCCACCGTCATTTGGCCGATTGTTCACCTCCATATGATTGTTTACCCATTTTGAGGAACAGCTGCGAAGAGTGATTTCACCTAGCCATCCTTGTGACACTGCCGTGATTGGAAAATTCCAACCTGTACCTGGAATCTGCTGCTATCCCTGTTTATCACTCATTCCTCAAAAGACGAGTCTTCTTTGAGCTCTTTTCATCTGACTCGTAAAATATGAAAAGTTTGCCGAGTTTTGGCCTTCCAGCTCGTTAAACGACCGGAAGAGCTATCCCTCCTCTAGATTTTAATCTTTTTGGACCTGAGGGATTATTGCACAAAAAGATCGAGCGCTTGTTTTGTTCGGCTCGTTAAAAGTACCGAAAACTCATCCCTTCTGTATTGTTTTATACTTTTTCGGACTTAAGGGATTAGATGACGAAAAAGGAATTTTGGAGTTAACTTTCTGTACCTTTTTCAGACTCTCTAAAAATGAAAAGGACCGAGTTTTCTTTGTCGTTAGACTCGTTAAAATGATTAAATAGCGACAAACTTGTCTTTAGACGAGAACGAGTTTCCCTATCGCTAGGCTCGTTAAAACATAGCGATGGGCTTGCCCGAAGGGCAGGTTATAGAACAAGCATATGTTATCCTCCTCAAGCTTGACAAAAATAAAGAGGTACTGGTCAAAAATGACTGGGGAAAAATTGGGAGAACCTCAAAGCTTTAATGGTAGCAAGTCGCTCTTGAACATGACACTTTTCCTCCGTACCACATCGGGTTGGGTTGTTTCATTCACCGGTCTCATCACCATGGTCTTCGCCAAACCATCCACATTTGGGGTAATGCTACCGATCCATCGCATTAGTGTCGTTATATGTTCAAGAGATGTCGTTCAGGAAGAGCCAACCGTGTCCCATCCACTGCCATACATTATCCTTCATCCATTCATGACCGCCACCCTGAATCATATGTCACAGTTTGTTTTCACCTCCACTAAAGTCATTAGCTCCGTTCCGTGTCACTGATGTGGGATTCATTAAGGCCCTCCTTTGACGGATCGCTTCTTGTCGACTTCAGCTCATTATCCAAGAAGTTGATCTAGGAACAACCCCTTCAGTACTTTGAAGCTTGCATGCCTCAATGGCAAGTTTCTCACTTCCGGCGACAGGTATACATCAATGACCTTCGACCAGAAGATTTTGCGTGGTGTTCGACGCCAAGTCCTTTATTCACACCACGTGAATTGTACTGCAGTACCTTGAGGGTCATTATCATTATCGGTGATTCCTCTCGCGCTTGTTAACGATTTACATCATTGACTGGTAATCAAGCGATGTCCTTCCATGTTCGACTTCAACGCAATTCTCACATGGATCGACTTGTACTTAGAGTGAAGATCGAACGAGTTTGAAGACCCCGGATCTAGTTTCATCCATCCGGGCTGCGATATATATTCAAGAGATATAAAAACATTTTTCATGTACATCATTGCATCAGATGATCATCCTACTCAAAGGATGATAATTTCAGCAGAGAATTATCAGTCTACCATCAGACGATCGTCTGTTCTATGTACCAAAATGAATTTATAAAGCTGAGCATGGGAATGCCCGCCTCAGCTAGATCATGAAAGAAGAATGAAAAATAATGTATTGTATTGTATCTTATTACAGGTCACCTCTCAGCGATTGAATGAACTTCGGATCCTCCTGATAAAGCATTTCACCCGATAAACGACCTCATACTTTAGGGGGCAACTGTTATAGACATTTTTGTGCCTTACAGCATGAAGCATGAAATGTCCATAATCTAAGGGATCCAAAGTCCCTAAACATGTTGTTCCTACCCCTAGAGGAACAAGGTTAGCAAACCACAGCACTGAAAATCAATTCTCCACCTGAAAACACTAAAAAACAAGCAATTTCTGGATCATGTCAACTGCTCCACTGAGCATCTGCGCTGAATGTCAACTGCCCCTCTCTTTACCTGCGTTGAATGTCAACTCCAACAAAGGCTACCTATGCTGAGTGAGATTGGACAAGTGGCACAGTCATTCCTCAAGGTGTCAATGCCCAGGAAGCTTCCAAAATGACACCTGGATCAGGGAATTCGCCCAGTGATGAGTAAGAGGTTCTTAAACTCCAAGTGGAAGCAAGGATCTCCAAGTGGACTGAAGAACTGAAGTATAACTGGAGTGGGAGAGGACACTAGTCAGCTCTCAAGCTGACTCATCCTTTCTCCAAAACTCCTATATATAGAGCTCTCTCATGAGGCCTAAAGAGGCTGGAATTTTGTGAATGTAAGGAAGTGTTGTTGGTTTGAGTTTAGAGCTATTGGGTGATTGCTTTGAAGGAGGTGAAGAGGAGATTTCTTTCTGCTGGGAGGTGTTGCTGGATTGGGCCTCTTATGGTTGTAACACTCCTTGAACTTTACTTCTTCCATTAATAAAGCATTTGAGGTTCTTCTATATGCATGTGTCTCAATGGTGTATTGTTATACTTGTGTATTTGATTTATTCTAATCCTTGAATCAATTATGAATGTATGCTTCTTGTAGTTTCCCTCTCTTGCCTTTTTGCAGGATCTTTGTGTAGTTGGGCCAGTGAAAGAGCAAGGAGTTGGGAGCAAGCAACAAGGAGAGAAGATTGGATCAACCATTAGCGGAAGACATCGGTTAGTGGATCTCTTTCTCCCCTACTTTACTTTCATAAAGAAGAAATCTTAGATAGCTTTGCTTCGGTTGTTGCTGAGGTACTATCACCCTTAGAGTGGGATAGGGTCATTCCGTATTGGATACTTTTCCCTACAACAATTGTTTATCATTTTAGATTGCATATTTAGGAATTTTACATATACATCACGCGGTGAACCTTGAAAGGAAAACTTCTTAAGAAAGATCAACTATAAAATAAACCTCAATGAACATAAAAACGCTTTGGAACCTAACGCACAACATCTAGAAGTCTAGGCTAGAGACGTATTCTGATATCGTAAAGCCTGGTAACTAACGTTTTCATCGAAGGTTGGGTGATTCCTCCTCTTTGATACGACAAGTGCCAGTACGGACTTGTGCTCCCCGTACCATCGAGTATATATTGGGAGACCACAATAGGCTGATATCCTTTATCCTTAAGAAGCTGTGTCTGCCACCCTATCGATCACAATGCACTGAACACAGCATTCGGGAAGATTGACTGTCGTACATAAAGTCCTTGGTAATTTATCTTTAATTTAGCACCAAGGTGTATATTGCAGTTTTGCGATTGGTTTGGTAATCCCTCTATCTAGACTTCCAGAGTAGTCACTTTCATTCCTTTTCGACTCCTTAAAAGAAAAGGTCCATCTGAGCACTTGTCACTTCAGGCTCATTAAAAATCAAAGGTGACTAGAGTCTTCTTTAGCTTTTTCTCGACTCTTGAAAATTGAAAAAGCAAGTTGTGTCAAAGCGTAATAAAACTCATTTAATTCGAAATAACATCCTTGTTCCTTCATTGATCTTAGGTTGAGGTAATGGAGTCCACCAATAACGGATTTACCCTTGGGGGAAATCCTAGTCCTTTCTCCTCTTGGGGAGATATTGGTGCTCCTTATATGGCTACATTGCCCCTTCCAAGACTCACAATTGGCCTGCCAGTATGGCTATTCTCGACCTCTGTCGTTCAAAACACCGTAATTCCTCAGCAACTAGATGATACTGGAGTTGCTCTAGTTCATCCACCTAATTACCACGAGTGATTCGGTGAATGTAACAAAGCCCAGGGGGCATGCACCTTGGTCTACTTTGGCAAGTGAACCCAGATGAAAAGATAGATTTCCTCGTAGGATATGTGACCAGTCTGAAACACCCGTCCGTGTAGGATATGGGATCAATTTGGAAAAGGATCTCATCGTCGTAGGTTATATGATTGGTCTGACACACCTGTCCGTGTAGGATATGGGATCAGTCCAAAACAGGATCTCCTCGAAGGTTAAGTGATTGGGAGTGTTGATCCACACCATTCACCTTTTTCTATTACGATGGAAAAAGCCAAGGAAGTGTTTTGTCTGCTCTGTAGATGAAACAATCTTGCTTAAATGCAAGGACTTTCATATGGTAACTTGGAAACTCTACTTTTTTTTATATCTAGGTGCATGCAAACCTTTTTTATGCAAGTGAAAAGTGACCAGCATAACTCCAACCCCATAGTATTTTAGCCTAATTTTTAGTTCAACTGCTTTGGTTAGGTGATTGGTCTGATCCATCATTCACCTTTGTCGGCGGCCTCGGTGAAGCAAAGGAAATGTTTTGTAGGAAACTATCCTACCTAACCTCAGTAGTTCATTAACTCTTAGTTCTGTAGTTGGTCATTTCTAGCTTGCATACAAAAGGCACTGAGCAAAGTTTCGCATGGGGCAAGCTCATTAAAAAATGAACCTACTAATAAGAGACATCTTTAAAGATGACTGGGACGAGCAATGTTTCCGCAAAGTTCAAGCTTGTTAAAAATAAACCTAGCAATGAGCAATTTTTCCACAAAGTTCAAGCTCGTTAAAAAATAAACTTGGCACTGAGCATAGTTTCTAAAGATTTAAGCTCATTAAAAAATGAATCCACCCTCGGTAAATAACCTTTGTGATCACATTGCTATCAGCCTTTTGAGCCTTGGTCTTGTTCTTACCGTCACCTCCACTCTCTTACTCGATCATACACCTCCACTTGATTGTTTACCCTTTTGAGGAACAGCTGTGATGAGTGATTCTGTTAGCCACCCTCTTTACACTGTTGTGTTTGAGAAGTTCCAAACTTACCTGGAACTAGTTGCTACCCGAAAACATCAGTCGTTCCTAAAAAATGAGTATCTTTTAAGCTCTTTTTAGACTCATAAAATATGAAAAGATTGTCGAGTTACTGGCCTTTCCAGCTCATTAAAGTAAAGGGAAGCGCCATCCCTCCTCTACATTTTAATATTTTTGGCCTGAGGGATCATTCCACAAAAATATTGAGCTCTTGTCTTTTTCGACTCACTAAAACTATCGAAAAGTCACCCCTTTCGTATTATTTTATACTTTTTCGGACTTAAGGGATTATACCACGAAAAAGGACTGCTGGAGTTTCCTTTTTGTCCCTTTTCAAACTCTTTAAACACGAAAAGGACTGAGTTATATTTGTCATTAAACTCGTTAAAACAATAGCGACAAACTTGTCCACCCGGACAAGAGCGAGTTTCACTGTTGTTAGGCTTGTTAAAACATAGCAACAGGTTTGCCCGAAGGGAAAATTATCGAACAAGCATATGTTATCCTCCTCAAGCTTGACAAAAATAAAGAGGTACTGGTCAGCAATGACTAGGGAAAAAGGGAAGAAAACTTGAAGAACTTCATTGGTAGCAGGTCGCTCTTAAACATGGAACTTTCACTCCATCACCATGATTGAGTCGGGTTGGGTTATTCCGTTCACTGGTCATATCACCATTGGTCCTCCATACCATCCATTTTTGGGGTTAACGCTACCAATCCATTTTAGTGTCGCCAATATGTTCAAGAGAAGTCACTCAGAGAATTCGCCAACCCAGCTAATGCCTCATCCGCTGCAATACCTTCACTCTCCATTTTTCATGACTGCAATTCTTGAACCTTGTATCATCAGATCGTTTTCACCTCCACAAAATTATTTGCTTCGTTTCGTGTCATAGATGTGGGATTCATTAAGGCCCTCCTACGATGGGTCACTTCTTGTTGACATCAACTCTGTTACACAACAATTTGTCACTATCTTCATCTCAGTCTTCCCACTATGTCATGTGTCCAAAGTCATTCATGCTCATGTTAGACAAATGCTCTCTAATGTTGCCAAATGACCCACTTTTCCAAAGGTTTCTGCCTCATCGTGTCTGTTGGCTAAATAAATGCGCTCACAAGTGCTCCTAAACAGTATGTATGCGCTGCCAACGCGGAAGTACACGTGATTCTCGTGTTGGCCCAATTTTGTGTATCACCACACGTTTCCTTGTACTCTTTGGCGATGACCTGACTGTCTGCATTATTCCATAGCGATGTCAGCATTGAAGGCTAGTTATGCCCCCACGATGATCCAGATTGGGCGATTTGTTCCAACATTCGGCCTTCCAGATGACTCCAGACATGGTTGTTGGCCTAGTTTATGTCACCCTCCTTTCTTTGGCGTGGTTGTTCCGTCATTTGTGCTACCTTCCTTGGAGATAATCTCACCCTCCCACCTTTCATGGAGACCCCTTCTCCTATTTAAACTCTCACCATTGCTATGCATTGCTAGTTTTGGATAGTTGGCTAGTTGAGCAGTGCTGTTAGTGCTTGTGAGTTTGCTAGATAGCTAGTGTGAGTGTGACAAGTGTGGAAGGTTGTGAATTTCCCTTCATCTTGTGTAAAAATTGTGAGTGAGAGAGCTCTTGTATGTTGGGAGATCCATCTTCAAAGAGTGAATTCTTGAGGAACATGTTGGCTGGATCCCTCTGAGAAGGCTTGTGACGTCAAGACTTTGGTTGTAAGCTTACTCTTTATTATTATTAATACAATCAATGATGTTTTCCTATGTCTTGTATGTGATGCAATTGATAGCTCATGACTTCTTGACTTTGTAAGTAAATGGTTTATTGTTGTCACCGGATTATGTGCTTTGTTGTATTTCCTTTGCTTTGTTTCAGGTTGATCACTCATTAGGAGAAGGAAGCGGAAGCTGGAGCAACGCAACGAAACTCCACCAACCACCGATTGAGGTAGGCCTCCAAATCTAAACTGTTTAAGGAAAGCTATTGTTGATCTATCCTTGTTTGTGACTAGACCCACTCTAGGGCTAGAGGGGTTGCCTCTGTCTGCAGAGGGAACACTTTCCTGCATCACAAATTGGCGACTCCGTTGGAGAATCTTTCCTATGTTTTTACCTTTGCTCTTGTTTGATTATTGAATTTGGTCTCTCTTTGCTTTTGGGGATTGGTTATCAATTTTTTGGATCACCTAGGTTGATCTGGGAGGTCCCTTTACTGTCTGTTACCCTAGCTGGTTTTTGTTTGGGAGTTTTTGGCTCGTTTGCCTTTTTTTTTTTGACATCATCGCGGAAAAAGCCTAACAGTTGTGCTGTCATCGCCACCCGCAATGATCATGGGTTGCTAGTTTAATTCCCGCGACGGCTCTTGAAATCGCATCATCACAGAAAATAGGTGTATTTCCGCGATCAGCTCTAGTTGTCTGTGTAATAGTTGCGCTGACAGATCTAGTTGTCTGTCCAACTCTAGCGCTGACAGCTCTAGTTGTCAGTGTACAACTTGCGTTGATTCCCATAAAGTTGTTTTTATGACTTTACCTCCTAAATTCGTCAATCTTGCTTATCCCCTATTGTTTCTTGTCTCTCATTAGCTTGTTTTAATTGCTTTTGGTTAGGGTACTATCTCTTTGATTTCATTCAATGAGTCTTCTATTTTTTAGACCATGTGACCTAGCCCTTTAGAAGTTTCATCGAGAAACTGTTTTCTTGGGTTACTTTTTTGTTCAAGGTTCATCCACAACCTTTTTGTGATTTGCTTGAGGCTCTTTCACTGCTTGTTTTCTTGCTAGTTTATTTTTAGTGTCGATTATTGAACCAATTTTTTATGTTGATTCGATTTCTTCGCTACCAAGCATAGATCGCAATTGTTTGGATCAATCAGTTCACACTTGCTTGTTTGTCTCTTTAAATTCAAAGCAAAAAAGAAAATCGAAAGTTTTCATTCATTTAGCATACGAAAGTGAAAGTACATTTGCATTATGAATTTTCGTGTTTGAGAAATTGGAAAGCAAATTTTACATATTTCATTAGTACTATCGATGCATCATGAGATTAGTGTATTTATGCATTGTGGTTCTTAGTGTTTGCATTCGCTTGTCTTGGTTTTCTTGGTTTGGGAATGATCTCTCTACCCTCTCATAGGTAGGTGTTCATCGAAGAAAAAGGATATTTTTGCTCATTCTAGCTGCATCCTAGGATTTGTTGTATACATACGGTAAGGCCTGAAAACTGAAACATAATTCAAGATCAATTCTAAAATGAACTGAATAAACCTAACAATGCATTGGAACATAATGCACACATTTAGAGGTCTAGGCTAGAGACGTAGTCCGACGTCGTTAAACCTAGTCACTTTTGTTTCCACTCAAGGTTGGGTGATTCCTCCTTCTGTGACTCAATAGTGGTCGAGCACGGAATTGTGCTCCCATGTGCCATCGAGTATATGCTGGGAGACCCCACTAGGTTATCATCCTTTATCCTTAGGAAGCTGTTTTTGTCGCCTTGCAAACCGTAATGCACCGAACACAGCATTCGGGAAGATTGACTACCGTATGGAAAGTTCTTGGTTTTCATATGATTGCCAAGGTGTATATGTAGTTTTACGATTTTTCTGGTAAACCTTTTGCCTAGTTCTCCAGAGTAGTCACTTTCGTTCCTTTTTGGACTTCGTAAAAGAGAAGGTCCACCTAAGCACTTGTCCTTTCAGGCTCATTAAACCTCGGAAGATATAGAGTCACCTTTTCGTCCTTTTCTCGACTCTTGAAACATGAAAAGGTCAAGTTTTGTTCCTACGTCATAAAATTTACTACCCACGAAATATTCCTGGTAATAGTTCATGTTCTTGGTTGTGTTTAGAGTGTTTTTCAGGCTCGTTCCCAATGGAAACATTCCCCAAGTCTACCAGCCAAGGTCTTCCCTCAGATGGAAATCTTGGTTCGTTTCCTCCTTTTGGAAATGCTGGTGCTCCATATATGGCAACGTTGTCTTTGCCTGGGTTAACCATCGGTTTGCCCGTATGGTTATTTTCCACCTCAGTGGTCTCGAGTGCCATGACTCTTGTACCATCATCTCCTTCGCCCAAACCACAACATGTTGATTACAAGGTGGGGCCTGCGCCTTCTTCCCCTGTTTCTTCCTCCTCCTCTCCTCCTTCGCCTGGTGAAACTCTCACACCTAGTAACCAGGAGATTAAGAAGAAGAAGAAGTCTGATAAATCCAAGGCCACCTGTGCAGTTACTGCTCCCAACCCATCTCAGGTCGGAACACCTTCTGCTCCTCCACGAAAGGTTAAGTTTCCTTGTAAATTATGCAAGGGTGACCATATTCTTCGTGATTGTCCTGACATTCCTAGGATCCTAGAAGTATGGTCTCACGATCCGGCTCGTCCCTCATCGTCCTTTGAAACTCAAGGCGATGCTATCCTATCAACTGGAAACAGTAAGAAGGAAGGGAAGATTCGATTCCCTTGTACACTCTGTGAAGGCAATCATCCCCTTCACCTTTGTCCGCTCATGGATAAAGCTTCCGCCATTTTGGAAAGTCTTACAGCTTCTCCACCCCAACTTCTCGTTGGTTATCATAGGCTCTCTTCAGACCCTCTCCATGTTGACAAAGCAATTGACTCATATTCTTCTCTTGTCCGTCCTCCTTCTTCCGAGCCTGGTTGTGCTAAGCCTATTCCAGACCAACCATTGGTCGGAAAGAGTGTCAACTTGGGTTCACCACCTGTTGATCACTCTGTTTTGGAAGAGCATCATGCTCATGTTCTTCTCGTCTCATCAGATTCTCCAGCGTCCGAAAACGACTCTCCTATCCCAGCTGATCCCGAGAGTCCTTCTTCGGTTCCTGGGGGGCAGGGGGGCAATCATACGATTCCCCCACCAAGTAGTTTGGCCGTCACCTTTGACTGGAGTCATTTGACTGCTTTCTGCCTTCCATCCTATGTGCCTTTCCAGATTACAGTACACGCCTACGATAAGGCCGTATCTGGCACTGTCCTGGATGAGGGTGCTTCTGTCAATCTTACGCCTTCCACTACTTGGCACGCTTTGGGTTGCCCACAACTTGTGCCAGTTACACAGAATCTGTTGGCATTCGAGAGCCCTGTCAACCTGTAGGAATCCTCCCAAAGTTTCCTATTACTTTGGGGGGAAAAATCATCTATATAGACGTCATGGTTGTCCAAGGTGCAAATTTCAGTATTCTCCTTGGCCATGACTATATTTATGCCATGGGGGCCCTCATCTATTCACTTTTTCGTGTGGTTTGTTTTCCACATGATGGACGAATGGTGACCATCGATCAATTATCATTCTTCACTCCCTCGGTGCCTCCTGTGCAGCCATCGTCCCCTATCGGTTCTTGCTCGCAAGCAATACCTTCTTCGCCACAGGTCAGTTATGTGGCTACCTGTTCTGTCTTCGCCTCGGCTGATGATCATGCAGATGGTCTCGTACATCATGTACTAGGGGCATTGGAACCCGATTTGTCATTAGTGCCTCATGACATGTGTTCCTCCCAGAGTGCATTTCTTCCATCCCACGAAGAGCTCTTGGGAGCCGTGTTCTCATATGGCCAATGAACAGATGTCCCGACGATAGTTTTCTCCTGTGTAAACCTCGTTAGAAAATGAAACAAGGGTTATGAGTATAGTTATTTTACTGTGTCAACCTGATTAAAAAATGAAACAACTCCCTTTCCAAATCGAGTCTTTGATTAAGATCTCGTAAAATCCAAAGTCGAGTCTTTCCAAGATCTCGAAAGTGAACCTTCATTCCATCCACCTCGTTGAATGTAATGAAGCTTGGGGGGCATGTACCTTGATTTGCATCATTATGCTAGGGGCATGCGAACCCATAACAAGCATAGTTTTTCATTTCAAGCTTGTGTAAACATGAAACCGAATCCAAGCAGAGTTCTCCATGGTTCAAGCTTGTGTAAAAATGAACCCATACCTGATTTACACCTCGTGACTACCGTTGCTTTGGCTAATCATATGCTTTCACTTGGTTTTTCTTCCTTTCTCGAGGAACCACAGCGATGAGTGGTTTTATTAGCCAGCCTCTTGACCGTTACATGTTTTGAGCAGTTCCACCATTGTCAGAACCAGTTGTGACCCTTTATACCACTCGTTCCCCCAGGACGAGTCTCCTTTAAGCTCTTTTCTGACTCGTAAAAGATGAAAAGATTGCCAAGTATTTTTCCCTTTTCGACTCGTTAAAGAGAATAAAAATGGAGGTCTGCTTTCAGCTCTTTTCCGACCATTTAAAGACGAAAAGATTGCTGAGTTTTCCCTTTTAACTCGTTAAATGGAATAAGAGGCGGTCGCCTTTACGCTCTTTTTTCGACCGTTTAAACACAAAAAGATTGTCGAGTCTTTGTCGTTTCAGGCTCGTGATTGGTTGCGAAACGACGTACCTCCAACCGCTTTTTTACTTTTTTGGGTCGAAGTCACTACTTACGAAAAGTACTCCTCGATCGCTATGGTCGGGCGGTTCTTCCGAGTATCATTTTATACTTTTTCGGGCGAGGGAGACACAACTCTACGAAAAAGGGCCCCCCCTGGAGTTTTCTTTTCCGTGTCTTTTTCAAACTCTCTAAACCTGAAAAAGGCTCCGAGTTTTACCTATGTCAAACTCGTTAAACCCTGACAACATTGGACTCGTCACCATGACGAGACTCAAGCTTCTCCTTCCTAGGGCTTGTTAAACTGTTATTAGGTTGGGTTCAAAAGTAGGTTTTATCATTGATTTTCCATGGCAGCAAGTCACTCTTGAACATCGAAACTTTTGCTTCTTGTCAGGTTGGGACATCCATACATCGTCATTTGGCCTTCCGCGGGTTTGGGTTGTCATTTAGCCTTATTTTATCTGATTCATGCCATTTCCATCGAGCCTCTGATCCCTTGGTACCTGAATGCTACCACGCTCTGGAGTCGTGTCACTGATATGTTCAAGAGTATAATCCTTCTGCAGTTTACAGCCTTGTCGTCTCCTCTGATACTCTGTTTCGCCATCTACCACTTATTCCTTATCTTGTGTCGTTGATGGGGGAAACATTATGGCCCTCCCGCGACGGGTCATCTCTTGTCGACATCAACTCATTATCCAGGAGATTGACCTAGAGATCCTCTTTGGTACCTTAGAGCTTGCATGCCTCAATGGCAAGTTCTTTTCACGTGATGGTCGACTTTCATCATTGGTCGCCGATTGGGTGATTCCGCGAGTGTTCGACTTCAGCTCCTTTTTCACACTTCGTGGATTGTGCTAGTTAGTACCTTAAGCACCATTGGCATTATTGGTGGTGTCTCTCGCACTTGTTAACGGTTTTCATCATTGACCGGTAATCAAGTGACTTTCTATCATGCTCAACCTTAACACATCTATTCTCATGCTAGAATTTGTACTACGATCGGATGGGTTCAAGACCCCGGACTCAAATCACATATGTTCGGGCTGCGTGAATTGGTTTATGATTACATGACTCATTGATGGATGGATGCGACCATACCTGAGTCTTCATGGATGGATGCAACCATACCTTTATCATTATCATGGTCTCACTAGCTGGATGGCTGCGTCCATACCACATACCTATTTCGTATGTCTTTTGGATGGCTGCGTCCATGCCTCGACTACATGTACTTCATTATCAGAGATATCAGTTGTACTTGCGTGGAGGTTCTTCCAGATGGTGTTCCAGCTTAGTTAGTTTCCTAAATCTTTCACCCCTCCCTGCTCTCTTGGGCTTCATACTTTAGGGGGCATCTGTTACACAACAATTTGTCACTGTCTTCATCTTAGTCTTCCCACTATGTCATGTGTCCAAAGTCATTCATGCTCATGTTAGAAAAATGCTCTCTAATGTTGCCAAATGACCCACTTTTCCAAAGGTTTCTACCTCATCGCATCTGTTGGCTAAATAAATGCACTGACGAGCGCTCCTAAATAGTATGTATGCGCTGCCAGCACGGAAGTACACGTGATTCCCGCGCTGGCCCGATTTTATGTATGAGTGTGCATTTAGTTGCATTTCCTTGTACTCTTTGGTGATGACCTGACTGTCTGTATTATTCCATAGTGATGTCAGCGCTGAAGGCTAGTTATGTCCCCGCGATGATCCAGATTGGGAAATTTGTTCCAATAGTCGACCTTCCAGATGACTCCAGACCTGGTTGTTGGCCTAGTTTATGTCGCCCTCCTTTCTCTGGTGTGGTTGTTCCGTCATTTGTGTTACCTTCCTTGGAGATAAGCTCACCCTCCCACCTTTCATGGAGACTCCTTTTCCTATTTAAACTCTCACCATTGCTATGCATTGCTAGTTTTGGATAGTTGGCTAGTTGAGCAGTGCTGTTAGTGCTTGTGAGTTTGCTAGATAGTTGGTGTGAGTGTGATAAGTGTGGAAGGTTGTGAAGTGCCCTTAATCTTGTGTAAAACTTGTGAGTGAGAGAGCTCTTGTATGTTGGGAGATCCATCTTCAAAGAGTGAATGCTTGAGGAACATGCTGGCTGGATCCCTCTGAGAAGGCTTGTGACGTCAAGACTTTGGTTGTAAGATTCTTATTTTATTATTAATACAATCAATGATGTTTTCCTATGTCTTGTATGTGATGTACTTGATATCTCATGACTTCTTGACTTTGTGAGTAAATGGTTTATTGTTGTAGCCGGATTATGTGCTTTGTTGTATTTCCTTTCCTTTGTTTCAGGTTGATCACTCATTAGGAGAAGGAAGCGGAAGCTGGAGCAGTGCAACGGAACTCCACCAACCACCGGTTGAGGTAGGCCTCCAACTCTAAACTATTTAAGGAAAGCTATTATTTATCTATCCTTATTTGTGACTAGACCCACTCTAGGGCTAGAGGGGTTGCCTCTGTCCGCAGAGGGAACACTTTCCTGCATCACAAGCTCATTATCCAAGAAGTTGACTTAGGAACAACCCTTTCAGTGCTTTGAAGTTTGCATGCCTCAATGGCACGTTTCTCACTTCCAGCGACAGGTTTACATCAATGGCCTTCGACCGAAAGATTTTGCGTGGTGTTTGACATCGACTCATATATTCACACCACATGAATTGTATTGCAGTACCTTGAGGGTCATTATCATTATCGGTGATTCCTCTCACACCTGTTAATAGTTTACATCATTGGCTGGTAATCAGGCGATGTCTTTCCATGTTCCACTTCAGAACATCTTTTTACATGGATCGATTTATACATCAAGCAAAGATTGAATGAGTTTGAAGACCCCGGATCTAGTTAATCCATCCGGGCTGCGATATATTCAGGAAAATAAAGACATCAAATGTACTCCATAGCTGCATAGATGATCATCCAAGCTAAGGGATGATGGCTCTACCAGAATCACCAGTGTGCACAGCAGACGATTGTCTATCCTATGTACATGAAAATGAATTTATAAAGCTGAGCATGGGAATGCCTGCCTCAGCTAAATCATGAAAATAATATGAAGATAATGTATTGTATTGTATCTTATTACACATCACCTTCGAGTTCGAAAAACCTCAGATCCTCATGATAAAGCATTTCACCCGACATCAGAAGATTTACGACCTCATGCTTTAGGGGGCAACTGTTATAGACATATTTGGGCACTGCAACCCCAATCAAATATGTCGATAAACCAAGGGCTCTTAAACCCATAAAAGTGTTGTTTCATACCCTAAAGGATCAAGGTCAACTGATTACATCATTTCCCAGAAGTTTCACCTGAAAAACTACTCAAAATTGGTCAAAACTGACCCATACAGACTGCTCATTGGTCAAGGTGTGATGCATCTCACCTATTACACATGGGGGGTGTGATGCATACTAAAAAGGCCTTCTGTAGGGTGTGATGGGCGAGAGTAGACAAATGGCAGAGGTAGTTGGCTAAGTGGAAACCCAGAGAATCTTCTAGAAACTGCTCATATGACACTTGCCTCTCTAAATTCTCCCAGGGATGAGTAAGAGATCATGAAATATCCAAGTGTAACCAAGAACTATCAGTGAAACGACACTAATCAAAAACCCAGAAGCTGACTCACCCCCCTACAAATATCTATATATGGATCCCTCATCCTAGAGATCCACAGGTTGGAATTTTGTTATCTGTAAGGAAGTGTTGTTGGTTACTCTTTGAGACATTATATTGTTGGGTGATCTTGCTTTTCATGAGGTGAAAAGGGCTTTCATGCTAGGAGGATGATGCTGGATCAGACAACTGGGTTGTAATCCTCTCTTCTACTTCTACTACCAATAAAGTTATTTGAGTTTTCCTCCATATTTCTGAATCTTGTATTTGTGTATGCAATTGTATGGTTAATGTACTTCTCATTCTACATTGTTTATGGTATCATAGATCCCTTTGCTTTGATGGTTTCTTGTCGCTTTGCCTCTACAGGTGTTCTTTGAAGCGGGACAAATGAGAAAGGAGTGGCAAGCTCTATCAAAGGAGAGATGAAACAAGTAAGGAGCCAAGCGAAAGATTAAGGTTGGTGCTATTTGCTTCTCTCTTATCCATCTTCCATAAAAGGAAAACACAAGTTACTTTGAATTGTTTGTTTCTAAGATAGCTACCCGTCTTAGTGGGACTAGCAGATTTGAATAGACACTAGTTTTCCCAAAAACACTCGAGAATCCTTCTACCAGCAGCTCCGGGAAGATTCTGATATGCAGATTCTTGTTGAGGAAAATAATTCTTCCTCGGCATTGGTTCACTAAGTAATTTCATTATTCCTAAATTTTGTACATAACTTTTTATTTTTCTCTTATATAAATTACTTTTTGTACAGATTTTTCCATTTCTGCATTTTTTTTGCATTTTGTTGTTCCTTTTCGAAAGAACATCACTTTTGCATTTTGCTGTTCCTTTGGAAAGGAACAGCATTTCCGCCTTTTGCTGTTCGTTTCCTAATGAACAACACTTTTGAATTTTGTTGTTCCTTTCTGAAGGAACAACATTTCTGCCTTTTTGTTGTTCCTTTTTGAAGGAACAACACTTTTGTATTTTGCTATTCCTTTCCAAAGGAACAACAATTTTGCATTTTACTACTCCTTTCCGAAGGAACAAAATTTCAGCCGTCTTGCTATTTCTTTTTGAAGGAACAACACTTTTGAATTTTGTTGTTCTTTTCCGGATGAACAACATTTCTGCCTTTTTGTTGTTCCTTTTCGAAGGAACGACACTTTTTCATTTTGTTGTTCCTTTTCGAAGGAACAACATTTTCGCTGTTTTTCCATTCCTTTCTGAAGGAACAACATTTCCGCCGTTTTTCCATTCTTTTCCGAAGGAACAACACTTTTGCATTTTGTTGTTCCTTTCTAAAAGAATAGAATTTCCGTCATTTTGCTGTTCCTTTCCGAAGGAACAACACTTTTGCATTTTGTTGTTCATTTCCGAAGGAACAACATTTCTGCATTTTTGTTGTTCCTTTCTGAAGGAACATCACTTTCACGTTTGTTGTTCCTTTTCGAAGGAACAACAGTTCCACATTTTTGTTGTTCCTTTCCGAAGGAACAACACTTTCATTTTTTGCTATTCATTTCCGAAGGAATAACACTTTTGCATTTTGATGTTCCTTTTTGAAGGAACAACACTTTCATGTTTTTCTATTCCTTTCCAAAGGAACAACACTTCCGCACTTTTGTTGTTCCTTTCCGAAGGAACAACACTTTCATTTTTTTGTTGTTCTTTTATGAAGGAACAACACTTTCATTTATTTTGTTGTTCCTTTTCGAAGGAACAACAATTTTGTTTTTTGTTGCTCCTTTTTGAAGGAACAACACTTCCAGATTTTTATCATTCCTTTCCGAAGGAACCGCACTTCCGCCAGATTGTTTTGTCATTCCTTTTAAAAAGAACAACCTTTCTTCGCATTTTTTCCTTTCTACTGTTCCTTCTGAAGGAACAACAGTTTCGATTTCGGATGATCTTAGGTTGTTCCGCTAAAGGAGCGGTATTTTATTTCACGCTTGCTTTATTTGTTGTTCCGATTAAGGAACAGATGTTGTTCCTCTTAAGGAACCGTAGTTTCGAGTGTATTTTTTTCTTTTGCTTGTTGTTCCTCTTAAAGAAACCCCAATTTTTGTGTGCATATACTATTTTGCTATCCCTCTTAGGGAATAACAGTTGTTCCATCTAAGGAACAACATTTTTTGAGTGCATTTTTTTTGTTTTTTGTGTGTGTGTGTGTGTGTTTCATCATTTAGAGGATTTTTATGAATGATGGTTCATTTAAGACAAAGCTATACATTTATGCAAGAATACAAAAACTAGAGGATACTGAAATCAACAAACCAAAGAAAATCATTATCTTTAGAGAAATTTCTTTGAATTGATAAGCGAAAAAAGGAAAAGACAACTATTTATATCACTTTGCTGTCTTTATTTTCACTAAAACCAATTTGATTGATTATTTTTATCATGTTGGTTCTTTCTAAATCTTCATAATTCTTTTTTATCATTATTATTGAATAAGAATAGGGCATATTTTCCTGTATTGAGATGTTCAAACTTCTTCCACCATCCCTACTCCTAATGAGTGATTAGCCATCCTCTGTATATAAATAGGAAAGTGATATATAAAAGAAAATAAAAAAAAATAAAAATACATATCTATATGATTACTAACATGATTTGTCAAATGAAGGATAGGGGGTCTCATCAAGAGCCAACCTACCATGATCATAAAGAAGAAAGTGAAGTGGCATTCCCACTATGGCCACCACACCAGGGATATGATCCAAGAGGCATATCAGAAAAATAAAAAAAGTCCTTGGAACAAGAGGTCTCATCACGAGTAGGTCTGCCCACCTTTCACTCCTTCCTGGTGAATGGCATTGTGATTCATCTGGTTACCAAGCCAACACAATGGCCTCCATTCTGACATCGTACATGTTACACTAAAATTTGTCACCATGACTATTTGCAGTCAGTATGGCTCCGTCAATAGTCATACTGTCCTCCTTGGCAAGTCTCATACCTCTGCTTCCCATGTCAAACTCCAAGAAAGAGAGAAAGTCCTTAAAAGGTCAATTAACTCTGGTTACGCAGTTTCTCTTAACCTTACCTGCGTGTACGCACCTCAAGTTCACAATACCTGCATACTTGTACGCTCTGTCTGTAAAGGGGTGGGTGCGTACTCCTGTAACGGTCAAAAGGCGTGAGTTTTACTTCAAAAAAGTTACTTGTGGGCGAATCTAGAGCATTCTAGAAGATGGTTTGTTGTGTATTGAGCGCCTCCAGATGGTTCATGCATCCCAATGAAAGAGAACTTATCCCATGAAGAGGGGAGCTATCCCATTGAAATAGGGGCTTATCCCATTCATGGTGGACCTGATTAACTTCCTCCAAAGCACTATAAATATAGGCATTGGGCCAGAGGGAGGGGAGGTTGAAAGCTGAACATTCCTAAGGGTAGATGCTGCTGAAATTAGGACTCCCTTATAGAGCTTGAGAGGAGAGATTCCAATCCTTTCCTAGCTTCATTTGGAAGTGGGTGAGCTGATCAAAGTAAAGGAGAACTCTTGCTGGACCCTGGGAGGGACCTGCACAACACCAAGGCACTGGTTGTAATGGTTTCTTTTGTTTCCAATTAATACAATTAAGTTCATTTTTCTCAACAAGTTGTTCTATATAATTTGTTTCATATACTCCTTGGTCTTTATGATGAATATGTTTTATTATATGAGTTATTCAGGTGCTATGTAATCGTTTTCTTGTTAGTGAATGCAGGCTTCAAGGAGAAGGAGCTCATCTGGATCGGAGAGGCTGGACTACAACAAACAAGCGTTGGACTAAAGGTAAGCCTTAAACACATGGTTGCTTCTATCTTAAATGCATATTTAGGGAAAGATAGTGCTTGATTGTTTTGTTTGTCACTAGAAAGCCTTAGCTTCTAGGGAGGTTGGTTTTGTCCGCAAAATTGACTCTTTCCGCATGACAAAATGGCGAATCCACTGGGGAATCCATGGATTCGATTGACTTCTCTTTTGATTGATACTTTGGTTTGAGAAACTCTGATTTCTTTCTAGTTTTTGACTGATTGACTGTGAATTTGGGTGGAATAGCTTAGGGTTAAGTTAGTTTTTAAATTTCTTGATTTTGAGAGCAGTACGCACCCTCTGCATCAAGCACAGTGTGTACTTGTACGCACTTTTGTTGTGTACACAGAGCGTGGCCGCACCTGTGCAAACAGGCTGCCTGCGTACCCCTGTCAAAAGCCTAGAAAACTTGAATTTTTTCTTTTTTATCTTTTAAATTTTGTTTATAGCTTGTTTTTGCTGCCCAGATCCACTGTTCACCTGTCAAAAGTTTTCATCTAAGCTTGTTTCATTAGCATCAAGGGTTTTAGTGAAGTTCATAGAAATTCTAGCCCTAGGGTTGATTTTTGCATTGGTCTTGTAGTGACTTTGGCTTTAGAAGTTGTAAAAGCCTTGGATCTCCCTGGTCTTTTCAGTCTTCTTAGAAGTCGGACCTTTCATAAAATCCACCTTTGTGAGAAACCTACCTTTGTATTGTCTCTTTGCGGAATTTCGAGAAGGCTTGTTGGTTAAGCTGTGAATTTCATTCTTAAGAAAAAGAACAAAAACATTTTATTTTGTTTTTGACTAGTTTATGATTCTGCATGAATTAGTCCTTGGTTTGATTGTAACTGAGTAAAACATACTGGAATTATATTTTGTAGGCTTTTACCTCATTAAATATGCTTTTAGGTGAATTTTTCTTAGATTTGCATAGATCTTAAAATTGGTTCTCATTTTCATAGATCTTATATTGATTTGATTGTCATAGATCTTAAGATTGATTTTTGTTAAGTAGTCTTGTATGCTTTGTTAAATAGGAAAATACAAAATCTCTTTTGAGGAAAGTTTGTTTTAGTAGCGTTTGAAGTCTTTGAAAAGAGAAAGGAAGTTTTTGTGAATAATTAGCGGTCATGTGTTGTGTGCTTTGGAAAATATAAAGAGATTGTTTCTTTGATTTTCATTGCCAAGAAAGTTGTCTTTATAAATTTTGCATTCTCCAACTCTCTTAGCTAGGGAATTCATTGAAAAAGGAAAGATTGTTTTGTTTCATCCTAGGTGCATCTTTTTAGTGGATTTGAGTCGAGTCTACACACCATCAGTTTCATCTCCGCTACCATTTGTCCTCAAGAATAGCCATAAAAATTAACGCTTAAAGTAAAATCAACTTAGTAACTTTTTATTTACTAGGGCTCTGAAACACCAATATAGATCAGGCTAGTGTCTTGCAGTAGGAGAGTAATTAACTCTCCAAGACAGTAAAACCAAACAAGTAGCTTATCTTGTGGTAGGATAAATCCAACTGTTTCATTTGTACTCTGGAAAAGCTCCTCTTAAAGGAGAAGCACGAGACCGTGTCCGAACCAGTGAGGGAATCAATCCTCCTTCATTGGGAAAGACGCCAGATACGCACGTACTACAAATGGTAAACCTCGGATTATTGTCGAGGAGCCTGGGGTCACTTGTCGGTAAACCTTGGATTATTGTCAAGGAGTTGGCAAGGGGATTGAGCTTGTTACTCTGCCCTTGCATGCTATCGGGTCGTAGACTGTTCCCCCAGGTATATTTGTTGCTGTTGGTAACCTTAGTGACCATTATCTTTAGGATTCTACACAAGGTGACGGTGGAGGGAAGATCCCACTGTATCTGGAGCAGACGTCGGCTAGACTCACTTGGATTTTCTGGGGGGTTCACTTCACTTGAGACGGTTAAAGTGGAGGAACTTGGTCCAGTCTATTCATTAAGCATGTTGTCGGGGTCACTGTTCCACCCACCACTTCTGTACTGGATTCGGCGATGTTGGATTTCATCACCAACTAGTGCTTTCGGTCCGGAAGGTTACTGTTTGTGTTTGGTTTGACGCCCTAGATTCTTTAGGCGTGTGATTCAAATTTGTTTGGTTCTTTAGAGACTTTAGGCGGTTTGTTTTGAGATTTTACTTTGTTTGTGTGTGCAGTAGTTAAAAGTTTTTAGTTGTGGCTAAATTACCAAGACAGTCCCGTAGACTTCGGGGCCAGTCTCCTGAGGTTGTAACCGTGGCTGATTTGTTGAGGAAGTCCCGTAGACTTCGGGGCCAACCTCTTGAAGACGTCCCAGGCCATTATGAAGGTTTGAAAGTCCTTGTAACTCCTAGTGGCAGTAAATTAGGGTCACCTGAAGAAGGAGAGTCTTCATTGGTCGTTCATCCTGATTACTAAAGTCTAGAAACAGGTTATAATCCTGAAGCTGTTTCGGTTTCCGAGCTTGCTGGTATATTTTCATCTACTAGTGATATAGGCGAAGAACCTGAGATATCTGAGCCTGTTACTCCAACATCGGGGTTAGTCTCTCCAGTTTCTAGTGCTCCTAATTCACTTAGGGTAGAAAGAGTCATCACCGAAAATCTTCCTTCTGGTTTGATAGCTATTTAAGAGCTTGCTCCGGAAGAAGAAATAGGTGTCCCTATCCCTGAGAATCAACCTACTATTGATCTAAGGGAGCGTGAATCCATTTTTTACAGTCCACCTAGAAGTACTACTTGGTATCTTTCTTTAACTAATTATTTGGACAACTCAATGTCGAGTTTTTCACCACCTCGTGTTTCTTATCCACCTAGGGGTATTTATACTCCCGTAAATATGTCAGGTCAGTCGTCCATGTTTACTCAATCGCCTGAATATTTTTTGTACGGCGGTCCTTCTGTTCATGCTGGGTATCAGTCTTTGTCCGGTACTTTTTTGGGAGCGTCTCCTCAACCCATTGAACAAAGGATGTTCACTAGAAGCAATGGTGCAAAGCCATTGAGTATAGAAGACATTCTTATGATGTCAGGTTCTATTCCTGCTTCTCAACCTCAAGGTGGCCAGTTATCGCCTGGGGGGCAGCCTCAATTAACGCCTGGGGGGCAACCTCAAGGTACACAATTTGCATCTGGGGGGCAACCTCAAGGACAGTACGTGCCTATGGTACAATAAATTCCTCAAGGTCAACCCCAGACTCAATATGTACCCCAAGGTCAACCCCAGTATCAATTTACACTGCAAGGTCAACCTCAGTATCAGTACATGCCTCAAGGGTATCTGCCCCAAGGTTAGTACTCGAGTCAAGGTTTCCAACCACCCCAAGGTCAATCTTAGGTTCAAGGTATGGGAAATGTGCCTTTCAATTATCAATCCTACCCTCAACCCGGTTATGGATCTCAATATCCTCAACCTGTTATGGGTCAATACCCCGGAATAAATATAGTGTGGGATCCATCACAAGTTCAACAGGTGTTGCAGCCAAGTGTATAGTTGTCATCCCAAACTGGACAACCCTTAGTTTCTGGTCCACCCCAGCAACCAGTCCAGTCTAATATTCAAACTTCTATACCTTCAGTAGTTTCTCAGTCTGGGCCTATTTCGCCTCGTACTCCATCTCAAACGACTGCTGCAACTACCGCCACATCTGTTCCATCTACCACACTTACTTCTGGAGTATCGACAGCTCTGGTTTCTACTGTCCCTGTAACTACTCCTCAGACATCTTTACCATCGTCTGGATCCACGATTCAAACTACGGTTCAGATGCCTGTAGGACAACCTGGTTTAAGTACAGTTGTCACAAGTCAACCACAATTCACTTATCAACCGTACCAGGGACAGTACCAATTCAGTTCTGCTGTCCAACAGCCAGTTTACCAGTATCAACCGTATCCTGGGTACACTTATCAACAACCATAACAACCCCAGTACGGTCCGGTTAATCCTGGTTTTCCAGGAGGATACAATATCTCGAATGCGATTCCTATTCCTAGTTATCCTAGATATCCTCCTCCTGGGGCTGGTATAATGACCCAGATTTTTAGGGATCCTAATCGGCAGCTGCCGTTTATCATAACTTTGGATTTACCAGACTTGACACGCCTAACGAACGATCCAATCAATTATCTTCCATTTTGGCCACCAATGCCGAATAAGTTGCCTAGTGACATTCCCAAGTTCGAGGGTAAGTCTAGAGAGGACCCGTCGAATCATGTGATGACTTACCACCTCTGGTGTGCCTCAAATTCCATCTCAGATGATTCGATCCGTTTACGTCTCTTCCAGCGCACTCTCATTGGTCTCGTGGCCAAGTGGTACATTGAGTTACCACGCGCCTCTTTTTATAATTTTAGCCAGTTAGCTACCTCGTTCCTAACTCATTTTCAGTTACCGGTCAGATATGATAATGGCACGGAGTTACTAACTTCATTAAAACAATCGACGTCCACTTATATTTCCGATCATATTCATGAATGGAGACGTCGAAGGCAGTTAGTGAAAGTTTTTATCCCGGACCAAATCTTAGCTGAATGGTTTGTTAAATCATTGTTACCGAAGATCACTGAAGACGTAGCTAAGGCCGGAGTAGTTACTGAGGAGCAAGTGATTGCTCAAGCGCAGTACCTTGACTTAGTTTACACTCAGTCAGGTACGTTACATGAAAAGATCCTAGATCTTCCAAAGTCAAATCAAATCGCTGCTGCCCCTTCAGGATCTCATGCTGCTGATGGCATGATTGGTACGGTGAACACTAAAAGTAAGAAGAAATCCTCAAAGAATTCTTCTCTTATTATAACCTTACCAGACTCCCCGACAGGAGATTCTTCTGCTGAACTTTCTGCCGACATTCATGCTGTAGAGTCATCTACGGCTAAATCAAAATCCGGTGGGAAGAAGAAAGGCAAGAAGAAGAATAAAGCAGACAAAACTCCAAAGGAGAAAAATGAAAAGGCAGAATCCAATGATGAAAAACACAAGCCTCATTATCCGTGTCTTATTTGTGAAGAAGAACACTTTACAAGAGACTGCCCTCATCGAGCAGAGGTTGCGAAAATCGTCAAGGGTTCCCAAATTCCTGCTGTCTTGAAGGACCCATTTCCGAAAGATAGCAAAATGATAGGTTCTTCCTCGAGTGCCATTGAAGAACCCATTTTGATGATGTCTCATGTAAGGATTGCGACTCGATCGCAAGATTATGGTAGTAAAAGTCCTGTTGATGGATCGAAAGAAGCAGAATCTTCTCATTCTAATCCATCAACCTCAGCTCCCGGTTCCGATCCACTATAGATCGAGAAACCTAATCCAGACTTAGTAATCAAACCGCCCGCCAAGGGTGTACTTCGAAGGTCTGCTTTCAATCCACATGCGAGAGCGGCCTAGAATTACAACATTGTTGAGGATTTAGCTGTTTCACCCTCAGCAATGTCGGCTTTGGAAGTGCTGCAATCATGCCCAGCACAACGCAAATTACTTTTGTCGGCTATAGGAGCTATTGATGTTCAGGACCCGAACCTAATAATCTTTGATCTGGAAAATAATACACCGTGTTTTCCTCATCAAATGGCTTTCCAGATCCCAGTGATAGTAAAAAACAGGCCTATTCATCGGACTGTGATTGATGAGGGAGCTTCCACGTGTATTATGTCGATGCAGTGTTGGCGATCGCTTGGTTCTCCTTCACTAAATAAATCCCCTACAATTCTTAAGGCCTTTGATGGCCGTGGGTTCCGTCCTTTTGGCATTCTAGATGTGGAGGTGGTTGATGCCCCTCTAGACTACAACCTTCTCTTGGGTCGAAGTTGGACTTACGCTATGACAACGGTCGTTTCATTGGTCTTCCGAGTAATAAAGTTTCCACATAATGGCAAGATCGTAACAATAGACCAACTGACTTACTTTTCATCCGACCCAACCTTTTCAGAGAGTATCCAGCATGTCGGTAAAACGACTATCCCATATAAGGATGTTGGTGTAGGTTTAGTTAAAAATGTCGGTTTACTGGGAACTTTTCCTTTTCCTCCACTCAACGCGTCGTCTTCATTCACAACCATTCCTATGATTACGTCATATACTATTTATTACGACGATCCTTGGATCGTTCCTTCTGAATCTGAAATAGACTCGTTTGGTAATTCTATGCCGTTAAGTCCATATGAAATTGCCTATGAAGCCGTGCAGTCTTTTACCAACCCGTGTTCAACCAAAGTCGACCAAATGAATGTGGTTCGTGAGGAATCACTTTTCACATCAACCTCAAAGTTAATAGCGTTTCCCGAAGTTGTGTCATCTGACGAACAACTTCGTGAAGTCCTGTGTATCGATGACTTACCATGGGACGATCTCCATCATAGATCTTCGTTCTTACCTTAGGATGATCTTTTTGAAAATGATTTCTCATCAGTTTTTACAGCTGAATATGTCAAAGAGGCTCAGAATCCCATGAAACATCCCAATTCAGAGTTGAATTTGGGAAACATCTCTTGTACTATTCCCATTGACATTTCAGTCAAGCCCGGAATTGTTGAAAACATTCATATAGGTGCCTCGTGTACAGATGAAGAAATTCAGACATACAAGTCCCTATTTCAAGAATTCCGCGACGTGTTTGCTTGGTCCTATGAGGAAATGCCAGGAATTGATCCCGCAATTGTTGTTCATGAGATCAAGACTTACCCGGATGCTAAACCCGTCCGACAACGTTTGCGTCAGATACACCCACGAAAAGCTGCTGCAATTAAAGTAGAAGTTGAAAAGCTATTGAAAGCAGGTTTCATTTATCCGATCCCGTTAACGGATTGGGTATCGAATATTGTTCCGGTTAACAAAAAACAGGTAACAATAAGAATATGCATCGACTATAGGGACATTAATCGAGCTTGTCCAAAGGACAACTACCCAACGCCCTATATCGATCAAATCATTGATGATTGTGCCGACAGTGAAATATTTTCCTTTATGGACGGCTTTTCCGGTTACAATCAAATCAATATTCTACCTGCCGATCAACCAAAAACGGCTTTCATTTGTCCATGGGGGACATTTGCTTACTGCAAATTACCTTTTGGGCTTAAGAACGTTGGAGCAACTTTTCAAAGGGCGATGTCTTATGCGTTTCATGACATCAAACACATTGTGCAACCGTATCTCGATGATTTGCCCACTCATTCATTACATCGAGCTGATCACCTTGTCCATTTGCGCGCAATCTTTATGAGCTGTAGGCATTATCGTATTCGGTTGAACCCCCACAAATGTGTCTTCTGTATAGAAGTGGGACGATTGCTAGGATTTGTAGTTTCGAAAGCCGGCATTCACGTCGATCCCTCGAAGGTAGAAGTTATCATCAAATTGCCTCCTCCTTCGAGTCTTCGCCAACTCCAAAGTTTGCAAGGGAAAGCAAACTTTTTACAATGATTCATTCCTAACTATGCCAAGGTTACAAAAGGTTTTACACGGTTGTTGAAACGGAACGCTCAATTCTCTTGGGATGAGATAGCTCAGAAATATTTTGATGCACTCAAACACGCGTTGACCCATGCACCATTGTTGCATCCTCCCAACTACAACCAGGACTACTTTTTGTACCTCGCCGCCTCCCATTCCACCATTGGAATGGTTTTAGTTCAGGAATATGAATTCGGAATGGAACATGTGATATATTACCTTAGTAGGACATTAAATCCCACTGAGTTAAAATACTCACATGTGGAGAAATTGGCATTGGCAGTCGTTCAAGCTGTCCAATGTTTTCGTCACTACATTTTACTCCGTAAAACTACAGTCATTTCGGATTGCAACCCTATGATATACATTTTGACTAAACAATTGCTGGGAGGCAAGTACTCCAAATGGATTGTTATCTTGTAGGAGTTTGACTTGGAGTTTGAGAAATCTAAGTCTAAGAAATCCTTAGTTTTTGCAGAGTTAATGTGTGACTTCCCGCGTGCTGACACGGAAACTGTGGCAGAGGAGCCCATTGCGGACGAATCTTTGTTTCAAATCAGCACTTTAGATCTGTGGTTTGGAGATATCATCATCTATCTCCATACCCAATCCTTTCGGCCCGAAGCTTCCAAGTCGGAACGTCGAAAAATTCGTTTCCAGTCCCAACAATACAAAATTATTGGAGATACTCTTTATCGACGTGGGGTGGACTCGATTTTTCGACGTTGCTTAACTCACGAAGAGGCAGAAAGGGTTCTAAATGACTGTCACTCTGGAGTGTGTGGCGGTCATATGTCTGGGTATGCCACAGCCCAAAAGGTGTTGCGCACTGGCTACTTTTGGCCGTCCATGTTTAAAGATTGTATTACTGCGGTCCGAAAATGCCACAACTGTCAAGTGTTTGATCGAAAGATGTGCGCTCCACCTGCTCCTCTCCACCCTATAATTGCCGTTGGTCCTTTTGCTAAATGGGGTATCGATTTTATTACATGTAACCCTCACTCGGTCGGGGGGCATGTGTATATCATCCTTGCGGTTGACTATTTTACTAAGTGGGCCGAGGCGATGCCTACATTCGAGGCAGACGGCAAGACATCTGCAATTTTCGTATTCAATCACATAATTGCTAGGTTTGGTGTCCCACAAGTGATAATCACTGACCATGGGCGCCATTTTTGAAACATTATGGTGACAGAACTTACAGGCCATCTTGGTTTGCGTCACTATAGCTCAACTCCTTATTATCCACAAGCGAATGGTCTGGTTGAGTCTATCAACAAAGTTTTAGTTATCATGATCCAACGAATCATTGGTATTCATCAGTCAAATTGGCACAACATGTTATTTTCAGCGCTTTGGGCATACCGAACCTCAGTGAAAACATCAACAGGGTTCACTCCTTTCCAACTAGTTTATGGTTTGGAAGCTGTGCTACACATTGAATGCGAAATCCCGTCACTGCAGATGGCCATCGAGTTACTTCCAGCTACTTCTGAAGAGGAGAAGCATTTATTATACTTAGCTCAATTAGATGAGAATCGACGTGATGCCGCATTGGCAATTGAGACTCATGCAAAACAGATGAAAGCTCAGTATGATCGAAATGTGACCCCTCGAAATTTTTCGGAAGGCGACCTAGTGTTATTATATGATCAAGCTAATGATAAATTAGGTGCTGGAAAATTCGTTCCTATGTGGCATGGGCCCTATATTGTTAAGAGAAAGCTAGCAAAAGGGGCCTATGAGCTGGTAGACTTTGACGGGGACTCTTTGGGTAAACCCAGAAATGGACTTTACCTAAAGAGGTATTATGCTTAAAAGACGGGTATGGAGATTTTAGTTAGGTTAGGTTTTTCTTTCTAGCTGGTGTGTTTGTTAGTTTAGATAGTGTGCTTAGATTAGAAAGTGTGTTTTCGTCATTATTCTGGCTTATCTTGGTTTTACTTTTGATGATGGAGATGTCGATGCCTCTCCAAACATACATTGGTTTCGCTGATGGTGCTTGTCATAGTACACAGAATATCTCTTCCGCAACTTGGGTTATCTATTCGCCCTCTGACGAGTTAGTTTCTATGCATGGGGTGAGCCTCGGTCAAACAACAAACAACATTGTAGAATACAGTGCAGTGATTGAGTTATTGTCTGAATCTATTTCATTTGGGATTCGGAGTTTGATAGTGAGGTTAGATTCTGAACTCGTTGTATTACAGCTTAATAGAGTGTATGCCATTAGAAATCCAGTGTTATTAAGGTTATTTTTGAGAGTGCGTCTCTTGGAACGTGAATTTGATTACATTGACTATCAACATATTCCAAGGTCTTTAAATACATTAGCAGATGCAATTTCTTCTCGAATGTTAAATAGACATTTGCAATAAACATACATGTAAATTTAAAATCATTCCATAACATGATTTACAAGATAAGCTGGTAATAATGATATATATATATAGGAGTGTGTCAAAATATACATCGTCTTCGATCATAGGTTGAAAAAACACCTTATGATCGATAAAAATGATAAGTACAAAAAACCAAAATGTCACATGTGTCTACAAAAACGACCATCCAATAACTGGTGATGATCTTTATATGACACCACTACACGAGCCACCCTACATAAGAACCTCCTAAAAGGTCCTAGGACTCCGACTACAAAGCGCTGAAGCCTGATAGGAATATCATCTATAGTAGTCTCCGGTATGTCTGCTGTAAGACGCTCTAGGTCATGGTCCAACTCAGCTAAAGTCCCTGTGGCCTCGTCCTGTGGGGCTGGTGTCGCTGCAACTGGTAGTCTCCGCTCGAAAGGCCGGAGATTGGCTAGTCGACGTAGGCCTACATCTGCATTTTGAAAATTGTCACTGTCAGTTTTGAGACGATATAAAAAACAAAAAAAAAAGATAGTTTAAAAACTTGTAGAAAATGAAGTTACCTGTATCATCCCACTGTTCTCTCGGTGGAAGAATCATGTCCGGATCTCCACGAAAATCAACCCCGGCATAAGGAAAATCTTGTATCGAAAAGACCTGGTCCTCTAACCAGTGAAAGTACTCCGAAGTAAATCGAACAACCTTCGTTCCCTCATCAGGATGACGGGCCATTACTGCAACCCATCGCATCAACTTAGGCTCTCGAGGAAGCCCAACACCAACAGTGAGCTGCTGTGGGATCAACATCATAACCCTCTCTACAGCAAAACTGACAACTAAAGGCCCATAACCAAAAGTCTTCAGCTACCCGTTTTTGACTCTAGTTAGTTGGCCTTTTACATTGGCCAACACAGCATCACACCAGTTAAAAATGGTTCCTTGATAGCAATCAATCGCCATCCGCATTTGGGACCCAGTGGCAATGTGCAAAGCGGCAGCCCCGCAAAGTCTGGTAACTATAAAGGCAATTACCATAAGTTCGGGTCGGGATATATTTTTGATCTCTATCCCCTTCTCCTGGTTCTGAGTGTTACACCACTCTAGTTGGAGACTAGCGATGGACTGGCCACCCGGCCTAGTCCCGAACAGAGTCAAGTGTTCGCCTCTCTTGGGCAAACCAGTGAGAAAGTAAATATATAAGGGTTCTATCTCGAGCTGGTGCCCTCCAATATAAAATCATTGGTCCTGAACGTTCCACCTTTCGACCAGCCACTCTAGAAATCTCACTTGGGCCCTCATGCCAGGTATGGCCCAGTATTTATAAAGGCCACATGCCTTCAAAGCATCAATTGACGGTTGATGATTAATGGCGGCCAAATCAACATCTTCGTGCTCTCTCTCGTGCCAATCAAGCATGGTGGGCAATCTACACACCAAAAAACATCTGTTAGATTCAGTGAAATCAAAAAGTTTTGGTCCATTTTGGAAAAATTGGGGTTTAAAAATTCGTTTTGCAGGGTACGCACCCCGCCTTTAGGAACGGAGCGTGGGTACGCAGGTTCCCTTAAGGCAAGGTGCGTACGCCTGGCATTTTCCCAACTAAGAAAATGTCGGGGTACACAGGTCACCAGTGGAGCACCTGCGTACCCCGAAAGGCAGACCTTGAAACCCCAAAGCCTCCAAAAAATGAAACTAGGGCCTAAAAATGAATTCCAAATGGATGAAAATGAAGAGGAGGATGTTGTAGAATACCTGAAAGAGACGGCATTCGATTTCGACGGTCGAATTCTCCGCAATGTCCACGGGAAGTTTCTTGCCAAAAGCCCTTTTGCTCTCCTCAACAGTAAAATGGTAAAAATGAATTGGTAAAAGCCCTTTTTATAGGTTTTTTGGGTAAATAAATGGTAAATTTGTTTATTTTTCACCATGAAAAGGTATTTTTCAAAGTATTTTTATCTATCGTAAACAGGTATGAGTAATGTGTTGGTTTTTGTGCAGGATAAAGGATTTTCAGGGAAAAATTGTCATTTTTTACGAACAAAAACATCAGAGTCATCTTTTAAGCCCTTTTCTAACTCCTAAAACATGAAAAGATTGCCGAGCGTTTCTTTTACACTCGTTAAAACGGAATTAAAAGACGGTCCTCTTATAGCCCTTTTCTGACCGTAAAAACATGAAAAGATTGCCAGATTTTTGTCGTTTCAAATTCGATATTGGAAATAAAATGACATTTCCTTGATCGCTTTTTACTTTTCAGGTCAAAGACACTAATCATGAAAGTACTCCTTGGTCGTAAAGATCAAGCGGTTCTCTCAAGTATTATTTTATACTTTTTCGGGCTTGGGAGACACAAACATACAAAAAAGGTCAACCCTGGAGTCTTCTTAAGTTTTTCAGACTCTCTAAAATTGAAAAACGCCGAGTTTCTCCTATACTGGACTCGTTAAAATTTCACAGTAAAGGACCTGTTCGATTACAAACAGGAACGGACCACTCCTTCTTAGGGTTCGAATCTAAACTAAGTTGGACTCATCTGAAGGATGAGCTTATAATCAAGCAAATGTTATCCTCCTCAAGCTTGTTAAAAAATAAAGAGGTACTTGCCAGAAATGGTGGGAGAAAAGAGAGAAAAATGAGCCTATTTGTTATCCTTTGTCTCAGAGAAACCTTTTCACCACTCTTGAACACGACACTTTTCATTCACCTGGGTTGGGAAATCCTTTGCCTCACAGTTGATCAAACCACATTGAAAGTCTTCAGCCGGGTATTAGCTTTGGGTCAAATGTCACCAAGCCATCTGTTGTGTCATTATGTGTTCAAGAGGTCACTGCAAATAAACCATTCATCTGCAAAATACCTGTCATCCATCTTGACCGTCCCTAAGTCAGTCCTTACAGCTACATTTCTTCAACTTGATCTGTGATTTCGTGTTGTGGGCTTGCCTACGACGGGTCGCTTTCTATCGACATCAGCACATTATCTAGAAATATGATCTAGAAATCGTCAATACCTTGAAATCCGCATGCATCAATGGCAGGTTTCTCGCCTTTGACCACAGTTTACATCGTTGACTTTCGATCAAAGGATTCCGTGACATGTTCGACATCAACACATTCATTCACATCTCATGGATTGTACTGGGTACTTTGAGAACCATTGACATCACTGGTGGTCTCTCTCACACTTGTTAACAGTTTACATCATTGACTGGTAATCAAGTGGTTTCTACCATGCTCGACATCAACTCATTTATTCGCATGGATAGAATCGTACTATTTCGGGAAGTAGAAATGAAGACCCTGGATCTAGTTTCCACCATCCAGGCTGCGAGAAGTTTTGTATTCATTATATAGTAGACTAATTATAAACAGATGGCTGCGTCCATACTGTGTCTACATGAGTCTATGATTATGATGTACTGTGAAATCATTCCTGTATCAGAGCAGTAGTTAGTTTGTTAGTTAAAGTTTTTGATCTGAGTATGGGAATGCCTACCTCAGCGATGATATGATCTCATACATGTATTTTGTGTTGAATATTTGCAGGTTCCAACTGGGCTCTCCATAAGATAATCCTTGAAATGATAAAGTACTTCACCCTTCCAAGATAATATGAAACCCTAATCTACTACAGCCTTTGCACTTTAGGGGGCAATCTGTTACACTAAAATTTGTCACCATGACTATTTGCAGTCAGTATGGCTTCGTCAATAGTCATACTGTCCTCCTTGGCAAGTCTCATACCTCTGCTTCCCATGTCAAACTCCAAGAAAGAGAGAAAGTCCTTAAAAGGCCAATTAACTCTGGTTACACAGTTTCTCTTAACCTTACCTGCGTGTACGCACCTCAAGTTCACAATACCTGCATACTTGTACGCTCTGTCTGTAAAGGGGTGGGTGCGTACTCCTGTAAAGGTCAAAAGGTGCGAGTTTTACTTCAAAAAAGTTACTTGTGGTCGAATCTAGAGCATTCTAGAAGATGGTTTGACGTGTATTGAGTGCCTCCAGATGGTTCATGCATCCCAATGAAAGAGGAACTTATCCCATGAAGAGGGGAGCTATCCCATTGAAAGAGGGGCTTATCCCATTCATGGTGGACCTGATTAACTTCCTCCAAAGCACTATAAATACATGCATTGGGCTAGAGGGAGGGGAGGTTGAAAGCTGAACATTCCTTAGGGTAGATGCTGCTGAAATTAGGACTCCCTTATAGAGCTTGAGAGGAGAGATTCCAATCCTTTCCTAGCTTCATTTGGAAGTGGGTGAGCTGATCAAAGTAAAGGAGAACTCTTGCTGGACCCTGGGAGGGACCTGCACAACACCAAGGCACTGGTTGTAATGGTTTCTTTTGTTTCCAATTAATACAATTAAGTTCATTTTTCTCAACAAGTTGTTCTATATAATTTGTTTCATATACTCCTTGGTCTTTATGATGAATATGTTTTATTATATGAGTTATTCAGGTGCTATGTAATCGTTTACTTGTTAGTGAATGCAGGCTTCAAGGAGAAGGAGCTCATCTGGATCGGAGAGGCTGGACTACAACAAACAAGCATTGGACTAAAGGTAAGCCTTAAACACCTGGTTGCTTCTATCTTAAATGCATATTTAGGGAAAGATAGTGCTTGATTGTTTTGTTTGTCACTAGAAAGCCTTAGCTTCTAGGGAGGTCGGTTTTGTCCGCAAAATTGACTCTTTCCGCATGACAGTACAACACTTTCCTAGACATACACAAAGGATTATGGTTCCAAGGGTGAAATAAACAATTTTGTCAAGGTTATGGACACCTATGGGCAACAGAGCTCTGCTGATGGTATTGAAGTCATTTTTTATACACCAATAGTCATTATAAACCCTTCTTCTTATATCTTTATATTTATTTCAAATGATATTATGTATATAACCCTTTCAAACCTTTTATACATGAAAATCATTTATAAATCAATCATAATGGTTAAAGTGGATAGTGACCGCATAAGAACTTTTACTTACGTCAAGTTGTCTTATCATCTATTTTTCGCATCGTTTCACGACATTTCCATATTTATTCATGATTTCCATCATAAGCCTCAATTTCAGTTATCCGCCAATTTTTGTAAACATGTCATGGATCTATACGCCATTCCATTATTTTACTGTACGAATGTAGTTTAGCATGCTGCTCCTTTATTTGTCGGCCGAGGACGACCTATCACATTTCAGGGGGGAACAGGTGATTTCCATAATACTCTAGAATACGTGTCAGCTCCTTATTTGGAGGTTTTATGACTCCATCAAAAATTGGGAATAGCAAGTTTAACGGTATTGTATTTCCCAATATGCACAACTTGTTGTTCCATCGCCATTTCTGTGTTTTGCTCTGTAAAAATTAACAGTGAGCAAAAGCTTGAACAACTTGTTGTTCCATCATCATCTCTCTGTTTTCGCTCTCAAAAAATTAACAGTGTGCTAAGCTTGAACAAAATGGGAGGCAGATCAATACGCAGTGAACCACAGGTGTTAATGGTCTCCAATGTTGCATGTGAAATCTTAGTAAGAGTAGGGTGGATTGCTTACCTTAACTGACTATGGCAATCTAACGAGATGGTGGCCATTGAATTTCTATAGAATTTACAGGAATATCATTCCATGGTGAATGGGAGGCAAACAAAAGTAACATATGTGATAATTGTTGAAGTTTCGGAACTACCAACCGTTGGACCAGTATGGACCCTGAAAAAAATGAGACTTCCAGACACTATAACCATCTTCCATGACGAAGGACAGAGCCTTACTGTCAAAGGAAAAGGAGTCCTACCAGCAACCCTAGGAGAGCCTTGGGCAGAATTAGCCAAGATTGTGCAAAGCTACATCACTTGTGATGGCAGAAAAGACATGGTAAGACCACGCCATCTCAAATTGATAGTTGTGTTAAAACAAAAATGTGTTGTAAATTTTCCTGCATACTTAAATTCTCTATTGCATGATGTTGCCCGAAGTATAAGAAAATATCTTCATGTAGAATCAGTAGTAAGTCAACATGGTTTAATTCGGCTAATAGTCAGTTACAGTCTCACCCAACAGTAGAGTAATTAGGAAGAATTGGTTTTCTCAATAGATGGGGGGTTGGCCTTGCCATCCCAAAAACGAAAAAGAACTACTAACATATCAAGTAGAACACAGAAACGAAGACAATCCATCAGACTAGGGAGAAGCAGAGGATGTTGGGAAATCCCCAAGGAAATAGTAGCTAGGCAGTAGAAATACGTGACTCAGAGGACGAGCAACCCCCACAACTTGAAGGAGGGGAAAATGAAGAAGAAGAATTAGAAGAAAATGAAGAAGAGGAACTGAAAGAAGAAATTGAGCATTGCCCCGAGGAAGAAGGGGAGGAAACAGAGAAACCTAGCGAAATCCCATTACAAAACCCTCTGCAAGAAGACGAATTGGCCCAAATTTTGGCCAACATGGGGGAATGCAACCAACCCCACAACCCACTTAACCTCGATATTGAGGCAAGACCATCACAGGAACACTCTAATCACAATAAGAGTGCATCTAAAGAAATGAACAATGAGAAGGAAGAGGAAAGACAATCATAGGAACACTCTGCTCACAGTGAGAATGCATCCGGAGAAATGCATGATGAAGAAGAAGTACAGATAGAAGCCGTCCGAGAAATAGCAGATCAACCCAGGGTTTCCACCCTTGAAAAACCTGATCAGCAGGACAAGAACACTCAAGAAGTGTTCCAAGCAGAGAACATGGAAATAAACCAGGGCGAGGGTACAATCCCTGAAGAAGAAAGCCCAGGCCCAAGAAAAGAAATAGTTGTTCCTTCGAAGAAAACAAATAAAATAAAAAATTTGTGAAAGTAACAGCAGAGATTGCTAAATGTAGTTAAACAACTCAGACAACAAATAAGGGTCCTAAAAATGGGGAAAATCTCAAAAAGAACCCCTGGAGAAAAGCATGCAGCCACCCAGGAAAAACCACATAAAAAGAAGACCAAAAGGACTCAAACCGAACCCATTATAATTCAGGACCGCAAGGAACAACATGCGGTTGTTATAAATGCATAGGCCCAAATAGAAATCACACCAATCTGTAATAAGGACATCCAGATAGAGGCATTGTCCTCTAGCATCACAATCGACCGGACAGTTCATGAGAAGGAAATGCAGACTATAAGAACCAGATGTCGTAATAAGGAGATCCAAGTAGATCTCCAGCCCAAAAATGTTACGATGGACAATGATCCGAGGATAGTGAAACTTCAAAAGGATTTGTCACAGGCCCAACAAACGATAGAAAAACTCACAGAGGAAACTGTTCCTCAGGAGAAATATCAGAAGTTACAGCAGCAGATAAAGAACATCAATGCATCGGAGAGTGAGGCCTTCGATAGATGGTGAAGGGCAAAGGACAAAGTTAAAAAGGTAATCAATAGACTGGACATAGTCATGAGTCCAATGGATACCTTATGTTCTCTGTATACTGATGTTCTAGCATGTAGGGCACCTACCAAAAACTATGCTTTGTTTTTTATGGAAAGGTATTTACAATTGAAAATTAAGGCTGTCAAGGCAGGGGTGCCTATAGAGCTAAAAAATATTGATGATTTCATAAACTGTTGTAAGCATTATGGGGTGAAAGTCCAACGATTGCTATGTGAGTTTTATTTGCATAATCTTGTGTTGGATGGTGAAACGGAAGAGAACCCTAGCCCTTTTGTGGGTGATATCCAGCTTCAAGCATTCATCTCTTTTGCTGTTAACTAGAAAAAGTGGCTTAAAGCCCACAAAGCCTTCCAGAGACAGGAGAATGGGTTAGATCTGTGGGTAAGGGGTGAACCTAGAAACCCATTGCAACTGTGGAATAAGCATAAAAGCTTAATGAGAAAGAAGGGTGTGATCCAGACATTGGGACCCATTCACACAACAGTTGTCCAACAAGGGGTAGAATACTTCCTAGCCATCAAAGACCTTGCCATAGCAGCAGCCAAATTCTGATACAAGACTTCCAATCGGAATGTCCAAGACAAAGAGCCTTTCAATTACGAAAATTTTAAACTAGTTGTTGATCGTCTGGGTACCTATGGTGACCTCATCTTGAGAGAATACCCATCTAGTTTCAAAGTCCAATCATCTAGTATCTGGCACCAGGGTATAGAGCCCTATATGAATTGCCTGAAGGCTAAACAGGGCATATTTTTGAAGCTTTAGCTAGAAATCATGGTTTTAGACCACTGCATGAAAATCCTTCTCCAGCCTATTCCCTAACTGCCTTGCATGCCAATTATAATGTTTTCATGAGGGCATGAAAAATGGTAAGCAAGGGGGTGTGTTGAGCATTGGAAAAGGTATGTATTTACCATCTATTTCTTTATCTTTTCCTTTAAATCATAACTTCTTTACATTATAAGATGGTAATATGTTAAAGTATTATGATAGAATTAAGGAGAATTGTGATTGATGTAAAATGATTAATTATTATCTTTTTCTATGTAGAAAGTGAAGAAAATGGAAAATCACCATTCCGAAGGAAAAGACAAGGCAAAACCAACTGCTGTCCCTTTGACAGGAAACCACATCCAGACGAGGAAATCGAGATTGGAGCGCATGGGCTAGGAAAAGGAAGAAGAAACACGGTATCAATGCAAGAGGACAAAACGATAACTGAAGATTAAAGATATGGTGAATCCCTCAAGATGCTTTGATCCTAAGGGATCGCTGCCTCAAGACTTATCTGTATTTTTTATACTTCCACCTGGCCATTATAAAAAGGGATAGCGCTGCTAGCCCAAGGGGGTGGATAATATTGTTGATTTGTAGAATTTATTGTTGTAATATGAACTTTGATCATCGACTCTCTTTAAAGAGCGATAGTTGTAACTCTGCCATTTATGCTTAATATATAACTCAGTTGTTGTTCCATTCTCTGATCCTAGAGTAACCGCGGTAGTGTTTCCTTGGTGGCTAAGGGCCTGAACCTAATGGATCACTTGCTTCCTGTATCATTATTTTCCGATTACACTCATGTTTGGTTTGATTTCCTTTGCATTTCCTTAACTTGCTTTATTCAGTAATCTTTTGTTTCTAAACATTTCATTGACTTTCTCTATTATATCGAATTCATAATTGGATAGCAAGATTATTATTTGCAGCTAAAAATGTTCTGTCATTCATTATGAGATAATATCGCACTATCTAATTTGGAGATTGTTGTTCATTTCCATATTGATATTGTTGTTCATTTACAGATTGATATTGTTGTTCATTTATAGATTGATATTGATGTTCATTTACCGATTAGTATTGTTGTTCATTTAGCTACGGTTTACTTGCAATTGTGATTGTTGTTCATTCGATTATTTTTCCACTATGTTAGGGCTTAAATCTACCTCAGGCTGACAAAAGGCAGGTCTAGGGTAACATCAAACCACGCTTAACCTGGTAGCTAACCCTACCAGGTCGAGAGAGGGCTCTCTCCTTGTCAATCTAAATGAAAATTTATCAAGGAAGGCTTGAGATGACTAACATAAAAACTAATTTTAGGCTAGGTGTACTTTCTCAGAGGAATTTTATTGAATTTAATGGTTGGGTTGTTGGATCAGATGGGAAGGTGGCTTTGGGTCCGGGAAATGAACACAGATTTGGAGAGGTTTTTGTGGGGCGAGATAGGAAAGTGTTTTAGAACTTTGAAATGAATGTAATGGTGAGTTTAAAGACTAGTGAGAAGCTGGAGAGGGCATGCAAATGTCATGAGGCCTCTTCAAACAACAGAAAACATGTAGAACTAAATAAACCCCAAGGTAGAGCACTAAAATACCAATGAATTCCACCTTTCAAACTTGATTCATTTATTTATGCAGAAAGAGAGAGATGACGGCACACATAAATATAAATCAACTGAATCACAAATAAGAAAAAAATGCTAATTCACATTACCACAAGAATCCCACAAAATGTTGTAAAACCCTGGTTTAGCTCCTTGCCAAACTGCAGAAGTGATGTACAAAGTAGCTCAACGCATCCACAAGAGTCCAACCTTTACCAATGACTGAAAAACTACTAGATATAGGCAACAAAAAACTCATCCTAGCCTTTAGGGGTCCAGTTCATAAGTTTAGGAGTTGTTTCAATAAGATCTAAACTGAGAACTAAAAAGTAGGTAGTGGAACAACTAGCCTCTAAAACCTAGGAAACTAATTCATTCAGTTGCAAACTACCTTTTCATGATGTATCTACCTCCATGAGTGAAATTTTTGCATATTTACATCAAAATCCATCAATTTACATCAAATTACATCTTTAGTTTAACTATGAGGAAGAGAAAAGTCAAATTGAGAAAAAACTAGGCGAAAAATTGAGTTTTTTGGCAAAAATGACAAATTTTCATCCTGTGCGCCGCACTCCTATCCCTATGCGCCGCGCTATTTGGAGTTGATGTTGGAGGCCTTCCCATGCACCAAATTTGGTTCAAGTCGGATTGTTGGAAAGCTATACCTGTTTAGTTTCTAGAACAAGTGGAATTTCTGAATTTGATCTCCATTTGCCCCTCCAAAAATGAGTTCTCCCAACACTACTTCCTTTGTGGCCAAAAAGGGGCTGAAAGGGCATTTTTGAGGTGTTTTGACCCTTTTGGAAGCTAAAAACTTGACAAAATTTCTTGGCCATATGTGAGTATTCTTATTTTTTCCTGAGGAATCCAAAAATTCTAAGTTTTCCTCCAAAGGAGGTCCCTAGCAAAAGCGCGCGCCAGGTGGTGCAGCGCACCAGGCAGAAAACCCTGTTTTTTAGGTCAAAAATTCAAAATTTGCAAAAAGTTTCCCAAATTTCTTGAAATTTGGGGTGAGTGTCCTTTATTAAGCGTTGTGTTGAGCTAAGGAAGCCTCAGCAAAGATCTGGAGTCTATCTTGCTCTTTTCTCTTCCTCAATGCTTTCTTCAACTTGGCCTTCAAAATCCTAATTCTCGCTTTGCACACCTTGTTTCTCGCCAAGTAGTGGTAGGCCATGTGCCTCAACATCGTTTTCTCCCTGTTGGCCTTATCTAGCATCTTCTCCAAGTCCACATTTTCCCTCTCAAGCCAAGATTCATGATCAACTTCAATTTCTTATTCAATTGGTGTCAACTTGACTTTCCTCCTCTTGGAAGCTTGCCAGTTTTCTCTTATATTTTGTAGCTCCATGATGGTTTTCTAATCCTCTAACTATTTGTTCCTTTGCTCTAGATAGTTTATTATCCACTTGGCTCTTTCCAGGTTGAGAGACAAGTCATGAATGTCATCTTGCGGCTCCCGGATGATCTCCTTGAGCTTTGAGCTTTGGGAGCCAAAATCACTGTCATCCTCCTGAATAAGAATGAAATCTCTCTCTTGACCTTCTGAAGGCCCCTCATCATGTAATGGCTACTTACCCTTGTCCTATACCTGCTCTGCTGATGGAGGAAATGAGACCCCTTCCACCCGGGTGGAGATAGTACTCGTTTTGCTGCTGCAAACAATCTCCTAGTGCCCTTTTGGTATGTGACAAACACTGGCACACTGGTGGTTTGTGTCTCATGCACCTCTTGCTGATGTGAAGGCTCTCCTGCCTCATGAAAAACTGGTGGGGGTACTTGAGAGCCTATGAAGACCTCATGTGCAATGAAATCCTCCCATGAAACATTCAGTAAACTGAGCTGATGCAAAACCACAATTTTGATTAGTGCAAAGTGATAGATGTTGTTATACTGCTGATGAGGAGGCTTCCTTTGAACCAGTGCAGTCATCTTCTCAATATTCCAGCAAATAAAATAAGGGAGGTTCATCATCCTCACCCTAGTAAAGTGCATCAATAATCTAATATGATAGGTGTACAGACGAGAAAATCTACCGTCACAGCTGAAATATTTGATTATGAGTTTCATCAAGGGAGCATATGTGTCCTGAAGGTACCTGAATGGGAAAACTCTACTAATCTGCCTCTGAAAACAAACCTTGATATAAGGCTCATAATGGTCTATGTCTACCAGCTATCCCTTATTCCACTACTCACCTACATTTGGAATACCGGTTGCTTGAGCTATAGTCTCAGGTGTCAAGTTGAATGTCACACCTGCCAAATTGACTTGGCCATTGTGAAGATGGAGTACAAACAGTCTGGCAAGTTCATTATGGTACTTGACTCTTTCCACCATCTCATAAAATTGGTAACAAGATTGATGTTGGAAGCATGCGACAGCAAGAGGACAGGCCAACAGCTCGGCAAGTGAAATAGGTTCCCCCGGTTATGTTTTCCACTCTTATGAGATCTCCTTGGTGCATGAATTTCTCTAGAAGAGTCACTGACGTTTTCCTTATTTCTGTCATAGGAAGAATCTAACTCCATGTTTTCCAATGCTTGATTTTTCTTAGATGAGTGACAATAGGGAATTGTTGCTAAAAGATAAGAATTGATGAGGTACTGTGAAGGGACTGTGTATGAGGGGTTGGGGGTGCTGCTGGTAGGGTTTTTGGAAAATGAAAGGGTTTAGGGAATGGTATTTAGGGTTTGGGGTAATGAGATTAGGGATTAGGGTTAGTAGTTTTAGGGATATGGGTAATAGGGAATAGGTAAATATGAATGAAAAGGGAGGGAGAAAATGAAGTGAGGGAGTAAGGGAGTGAAAATGATAGGAGTGGGATTTAGCGGCAAAAATGTAATTTGTAAACCCTAGACAATGTTTTTTTAACAAGCAATGCAAGGAGCTAGGGTTTCAATATTTCCCTATTTAATCACCATAAACACTAAGGCAAACTCATTCATTGGCCATGAGGGGGTATCAACTTACCTGTAAGATGAGGAGTTTACAATTTGAGAGCATTTGGAGGAAGATGTGAATGATTTCGGGCTTTGGAGACCTGCGCGCCGCACCACCTCACAGGTGCGCCGCGCTACCTTGGTGCATCGCGCCCCTTATAAAAATACACTATAAACTACTACCCAGTGTGCCGCACTGGATAGGTGCGCCGTGCCCACGCCCAGGTGCGCCGCGACAGGGAGAATGTCAAATTTGCTACGATTTTGCCTCCTTTGCCTCAAAACGATTTTTTTTTTTTATTGCTCACTCTTTCTCCCTTGAGCACAAATGAACTTTTTAACATGAAAAATAGTTTATATACATATGGTTTTGATTTTTCATTTAAAAAAACCCACTCTTCTAATGTTTGCTCATTTCACTTTCTTTTAAAACTCTGTTTTGGCATTTTGCTTGGTTTTTTGCCTTTGATGGACTAAATACTTTGGCATTTTGTTTCTTTTGCAGCAACTGGAGTTGCAGAGGCTTGGCAAGGTGACCAAGGCTACCTATGAAATTATTTCATATGAAAAATGAAATTACATAAGATTTTAGTACATGAAACATAAAAAACTCTGTTTTTCCTCAAAACAGGGTTTTGAGGAAAAATCAATCACTGAGCATGTGATTATTGAAATTATTGTTGCTGAGACTTTATTTGACCTCCTCATGCGTTTGCTGACAATTATTGCGTGTTTTCAAGACCGTATTGACGAAACCCTAAACCTAATGAGACCTAAAACCTAAAAATGACCTTTTGCAGATGTAAAGACAAAAATGACTGTAATTGACCTGAAAATGGGCCAGTAGGTAAACATCATGAGGGAAAAATTTATAAAATGCCACTACCGTAAGATGATCCATGATCCTAATGGAATGCAAATGATTGGATGAGACACCTAAAATGCAATGCAATAAGAGAATTTTGATCACTGATGGAGGGATGAAGATATCAACACTAACACGCTATAACTGCAATTGTCGTTCCTTTATAATTGTGGTTAATGCCCATTATGCTAGAGTAAGATTACTGATTCTATAGTCATTGTGTGTTTACACTTAATTAAGTTTGTTGTTCAATTTCCGTAGACTTACTTAGGTTTTCTATTCTTTTCTCAGATTGTTGTTCAATTCCTTTATTAGTTAAAGATTGTTGTTCAAATTCTTTCAGTTAAGATTGTTGGTCAATTCATTCCTATATATTAAGCTTTGATGTTCGATCTCTTCAATAGATTAGTTGTTGTTCCTTTTCTGCTAATTAAATTTTTATTTCCAGTATTTTCTTTGGTGCGGATAGAAAGATATACAACTGTAATGAACGTTGACTATTGTTGTCTAAGTTCTCAGATCGGAGATCTTGCCTTTTATTGGTTTTCATTTACATCAGTTTACAAGGGAAAGAGTTATCATTACTGCATCCTTGATTGATGATTGTTGTAGTTTCTTGCATGAATGATTTAGTTACAAAGCATTTAAGTTTCTTGCCATTACAATTAGAGTTTGTTTCTAGCATTTATTTACTTTAGTAAAGCACTATACTGCAAGCATTACTCTTGAACAAGTGACCGCCTTAGATTGAGTACACTCTTGAGATAAAAAATCGTACCTGGATTGATTAAATTAATGTAGGGTAAATAGAGGTTAAAAATACCATGTTTATCGCTCAACAATTATAAAAAAATATCTCGACTAAGTCTTCAAGATTCTCATCTTCTTTCTGTATCATTTTGAAGACCTCTATTGAGCTAATTTAGTCACACAAATTAACACAAGTATTCATTATCAATCCAGGTTTGTAAAACTTGGAGGCAATTCCACAATATATGGATATCAGGTATAGCCAAGCTTAGAAGATGAATTTTCAAAAACTAAAGAAGTGCTTATTACATATTTCTAACTCACTTTTGCAATGAAAGGAATATGAAGTGGCTCTTAACTTAAGAGGTCCATTTGTGTCCTTCTCTCTCAATTATCACTTAATAAATAGAAATAAGAAATCGTGAATTAACAATAGCTTAAGGTGCATAAATCGATAATGAAGGAGACTCTTAACTTAAGAGATCTATGGGAATTTTTCATCATATTCCATTCATCATTATGCTATCATTCGAAAACTGAAAATATATAAGGAAAACTGCTTGCATGTAACAAAGGAGAATTCTAGCTTTAATCTATCAATTCAATAGAAGGAGAATTCAACTTGAACACTTTGTTGTCCCATCTTATTAAAGTGATAAACAAACTAAAATTCAATAATATAAATCATCACACATCAATTCATAAGCAAATCTGAAACAAAGAAAATAAACAAATTCTAAAGTAACCAGTTCATGGAAAATTAAGTTAATCTAACAATGAAGTGTACTTAGCTTGGAGTGGGGGCTCTCCACCCTTGCTTTGCACACTTGAGGTTGATATCAAATTCTGAAACTTTAGTCACTCATCCACATCAATGAACAGCAAAATGAAAGTAGAACATGTTCTTCAAATTAATCTCCAAAATCCAAATGTCTCAACATAAAATTATATAAAAATTACATCTCATAAGCCTTCAAAGTCTTGGCTTAAATAGAAGTTTATGAAACAAACTAATCTAAAGTCTCTTGAACAATAATATCTACTCATATCCATCTATATAAGTCGAACTCATCCAATCCATCCCAACAAATATGGTCAATCCCATAAAATCACAAAACTGTCCTATTTCCTAGGGATTTTCTGGGTGACTAGTTATGTTTGACCTGCCTTGAATGGGCCTAATAAATCTTGTTTTGACCGAACCAAATAGAATTAGTTTAGTCCTAGTTCCAAAGCTTTCCATCCATGCATCTAACTCGAGCCCAAGTGTCCTGCAAACATGTCATCCACATAGCTATTACGAGAATTTCTGATTCTCTCAAAATTTGCACTTGAAATCAAATTTTCATAAAAACTTTAGAAATTGCAAAATTAATATTAAATACCTGAATGTACATGAAATACATCAAAATGGGATGGATATAGTGAAAAATGGATGGAAAATATAAGGATTAAGTAAGTTTCCTCAAGCAAAAATAGACCAAAATTGAGGGCCAACATCTCCCCCTTGCTGATCATCAAGCATGTCCTCATGCTTGCTGCTTCCTTTTGGATCTTCTTACCCCTGTTGTGCATGTTGTTCCAGACCCTGATGCTTCTTTTTGTGTTGCTTCTAACAAATAGTCCATCCCTGTGTCATGTTCTTCTCTATACAAAGTGGCCTTAACTTTTTGTTTTTCATATTTACCTTTCCACATGTTCTTTTCCTTGAGCCATTTGAATGCTTGCTTGCAAATTAAATCATTCTTCCTTTTTAATTTTCCTATTTCTT